>JARHVA010000052.1:5322500-5922500 GCA_037957365.1 Torreya grandis | reverse complement strand
TTATTTCAACAACTGAAACAAATGCATATTGGTGAAAGAAATAATTTTGTGTGTGTGTGTGTGTGTGTGATTCAATTATTCACACTCTTATTTGAATCCAAACTTTCATCACTCCTTAAAAAATATTTTCAAGCCCAACATTAATCTATTAAAGTTATTTCAAGTTCTCAAAGACAACACAAATGTTTTTTTTTTAAATCACATAGTTAGAAGTTTTTACAAGTCCCATGATTAAAATATCATTCTCAAGGAGTGAGTCACATATAAATTAAGGATATTAAAACTATTAAATAGGTTTATCAAGACAAATACATAAACAACCAAAGTCAACCAATATGACATATCCTCATAAGTTCCAAGCTCCAAATGTGAAATACCTAAAACACAAATAGAACAAGCTCCATGGTAATCCAACATGCTTAAATTATTTCCAAATAATAGAGTGTTTGACCGCTCATCTAAGTGACATCATCACACAAAACCTCACCGAGTAAGTCCCATGCATATCCTCCCTCGAGACCAAGGGAAAGAGGCATGTAACTAGACATATACACCCAGTTCAAGCTTATTAAAAGGTGAAGGAAAGGCTATGTTAAGAGATGCAAAAAAAATATCCAAATTCCATAATTTTCATAAAAAATACACACAAAAATAGCAACATATAAGCACAAAGATAGCCACCAAGACAAATCCTAAAAAGGGAGAAGTAAAAGGGCACCTCAAGTTTTTATACAAAGAATTCTTTAACTGATAATTATGTTTTTCAAGCCATATAAATAGATGTTTTCCAAGTATGATATCCTCCTTATACCTTAAAAATAAATATTCCTCCTTATACCTCTCATAAATTAATAAAAAGAGTGATTTTCAAGATTATTCTACTCTTGAACAACGATTTTACCATTAAGATCACAAGATAAGAGAGGAATTTTTTCTATAATCCAAGAACAAGTCCACACAACTACCCCACTCCCCAAGTTACCAACACATATGCCAACCCTAAAAAGGTGGCATAGAGGTGCTCAAATAGCTTATAAACCCCAATAACTCAATCAAAAAAATAAATGAAAAATGTTTACAAGAAACAATGAACCAAACACAAGGAAGCAACACAAGAATCCTCAAAATTTATTTCTTATAAATAATATATACTGATTATAAAGCATACAAAGAGTGAATGTTTGTTTATTTTATTAATAAAAGAAGGATAAAAATAATAAACCAATAAAATTGGAAGTATTTGAAGGTAGATCAAGAAAAACAAAGAGCCTACCTCAAACTTTACGTTTATTCTTGCAACCTTCCTTCTAAATTCCTTCAAACACAAGATCTCCCCAAAATACCTGAATTGCATAACCCCTAAAAAGGTTTAAAAATATCTATATAAATAAAAAATATTTAAGTCCAAACACCAATGGAAGGGTGACATGTGGTCATCATCATTCCAAGGATGAACCACCCTCTTTAAATTTTTATCCAACATTTAACAAAACTCATTAATTTTATTACACACTCACATGGGTGATTCTTATATATGCATGCCATATATATTATTTAGGATAAATTTTAGTCACTATTATTCATTAATTCACAAATATTTTTGTTTTATAAATTATCATTTGATTATTTTATTGGGTGGTGAACAATGTGGATTCACCTAAATTATTTGGTTGTAAGTTAGTTTTTCAAAATCATCTCACCTACTGTTTAAAATAAATTTCATACATATAAATATAATTCCTCACTCCATCAAAATTCAATATGATCTTATTATACATTATAAGTAATATATAGTCATTTGATGACCAAATTTTTAAAATCTATCGACATAACTACCATCTATAGGCACTTATATCACTCGCAAGCATAATTGTCACTTACCCATAACATTGTCACCCATTAGATAATAGAGATGTTATTTGGTAGTGTATCTATCATTTGATAGTACAACTATCATAGGAAAATTATGGTTTCATATGATAGTTATGTTGTCAATTGACACCTATGTTATCGAGCAATAAAAATACTATCAAGCTAAATATTATCAAATGACAATAATGTTATCAAGTAATAGCACTACTATCGAGTGATAGCAACACTATCAAGCAATAAAATATTTTTTGAATGACAATAGACCTATCATTTGACATTGTGGTTTTTGGGCAATGGAATTCCTATCATTCAATAGTAAAGGCCTATCATCTAATAAAATTATGACCATCTGTCTATGAGTTTTTCGTATGGTCACACATCAGCATACTTTATGATAAGTTGTGTTTGGCATGTCCATTTACCTACACCCCTAAACATCATCCGTTAATTTTTTATAGACTTTTGAAACACATACTTAGATTTTTTTCAAAAAAATCCAAGTTTATTTATATATGGGCCACTAAAAGTTACAATGATATCATTTCATATAAAAAATTAAATTTACTTATGGTAAGAAATTTTAAACCATAAATGAGGGTATTATACGACCCAAAAGTGGTCAAAAGTCTTTCAAAAACCCACCTATCCAATGGGTATATGCATGGGCTCAAAAAGGACTAGTAGGACAAGGTTTACTTATCTAAGACACTAAGTAAAAACTGGGTGGAAGAGAAATTTTAGGTTTTTACTTTATGAAATTATTTGTGGGCCAAACCTCAAACATTACTTAATTAACCTCACAATGGATTAGGTTAGTCTTAAAATAATTAATTTATAATATAATTAACCTAAAACACCACAATTCTTTTAAAAATAATATTAAAGCTAAATATAATATAAAACTATAAAATTAGTGAATTGTAAATAGTAAAAACTTAAGGGTAAAGGTTTGCAAAGGGTTTAGATGTGTGTATGATTTTTAGAGGCATTTTGAGTCCCTCTTACTCTTGCCTTTAACTACATGTATTTTACACACTCAATTCAAACATTAAATATGTCCATGGAAAATAACCAGTATCTAGAAAATGAATAAGATGAAGCTTACATATAATAATGGTTTCTCAAAAATCATCACAATATTAAATCACATATGTTATATTGGCTAGTTTAAAAAATTTCATCTACAAAATTATTGAAACAAAATCACCATATTATTCAATATAAATAAAAAGATAAAAAAATATATGTCTACTCAAAGTAACATGCTAAGTAACCATACACACATACAAATAAAAACTACTAAATTGTTTGATCGATGTCTTAAAAAATAATCAAAATATATAGCATGGACATTATGTGCCTCCCATATAGTCTATTACAAATTCAACAAGTTCTCAAAAAGGTATCAAAACATATAACAAGAAGTGTTATCATAATGGGTTCTCACAAAGGTGAATTTTCTCAAACTCCTTACAACCCACATAGACACTACAAGATTCCAGGGGATCAATGTTATTTCAAAGGAAAGAACTATGCATTACAAAAGAGACACAATAGGGCCAAAAATGGTATACAATTCACCTTTTATGTAATCACCCACTAAATCAAAAATAGACTAGATCTATTGGTTAGTTGCAACAAACCAAGATTACATAGAACCGACAAAGGAAGAAAGAATTTCATGGAGATCAACATCTTCTATTCTTGGGGATTCTAGTGTGGATATGAAAATTTGGGAACAAAGTGACCATAAAATAAGGTCGATTTGCATAGTTTTCACAAATGATCATCAAATTCCTCAATACTTTGGCACAAAGGAGTTGTCATAATTCATCATAAAGTTAGAAGTGAATGTATTACAAGTAAAGGCCCACATTAGCATGTTAAATCATGCATTGAAAGGCATAGTATCAATTTTTTTGTCCATGCATAGGTTATATGACTTGAATTTTGAGGAATCTTTCAACATGTTGCAAGCAAGGTTGCATATCAGAACCAAACTATGAGAGATTCAACCAAAGTTCCAAGTAGGACAATGCCCAAAGAGTCATGTCCATGCTTATATAGATATGTGGAAAACAAAACATATAAATCTAAGTTACTATGTTCATATTTTCTAAGTTATGCTAAATCTTATCCCTAAAGCTTGGTATGCATGCATTAGGAATGCATGTGAGAAACAAGCACATGGCCTTAAGTCAAGAAGGCAAAATTTAGACCTTGATCTTTAAGGATGAAAATCCAATGGTACATAAAGTACTGTATAAATAGAATATTTTATTGTGCTACAAGGAATTAGATATTATGAATGTTTTAAACAAAGAATAATTTGGGATGGGAATCAATACTTGCATCCACAAAAAAAATAGATAAATGTTGTTATGCCTAAGAGCATAAAGGATTCATTATCAACTCATGTACCAATATTTAGAATAACATAAGCAGCTCTAAATTTTTTTAAAGTAAGTAATATTTCAACCAAAATATATGTTTAAATTTGATAAAATTATTAATCTAGCAAAGAAGGAAGGCATGGCTAAGGTAGGAGAAGAAAAGCTACAAAACTTGAATTTAGAAGAAGAGGTAGGTCATAGGAGTGTTTTGGACTCTATGAAAGCTAAAGGAAACAAGATATATAAAACACCACTACAAAATATATTTGAAAAACAAGAACTTACAAAGTACCCATAATGTAACCAATGGAATATTACTAGACACAATGTCAGATACTAAAGGAAATGCAGCTTTTATGAGACTATAAAGATGTGTTTCCCAACACCTTCAGTGAATTCAATGGGTAGATTAGAATTTAGGAGAGATGCACACTGAACTCAAAGAGTGCATAAGGCCATTCAAGAAAATTTCATATATGTAGAATCCAAATATGAAGATAAAGGTTAAAGTATAAACTCATCACATTATTAGAGTGGGTATTATTTATCTAGTGGAAAAAAATGGAAATCATAGTGTGTAATGACTCTCACAAATTAAATGATGCTTGTGTAAATGATCATTTTTCAAAGCCATTCACTAAATAAGTGTTAAATGTTATCATAGAGAATGAGGTCTACTCAATCACAAATGGATTAAGTGCCTATCATCATATCTCCATCATAGAGGAAGACCAATCAAAAAATAATTTATCGATAGAATGGAGGTCTTTCACATACGTGGTAATGCTATTTGCGCTAAATAACACAATGATTATGTTCTCATATTTTAGTTAAGGATTTAATTCATAATTTATTAAAGATATAGTCAGATAGATGGGCAGTCTTCTTTGTCTTCAAATAACACTTATCAAAGTTGAAACTTATGCTAGAAAGGTGCAGAGCCTTGCAAATCACACTCAATTTTTTAAAATTCTTGGTTTTCACACCTTTTAGAGTTTTACAGGGACATATGGTTTATAGAGATGGGATTTTAGTCAAAAAATCCAATATTGTAGTCATCATTGGACTTAAGGCACCCATCAAACTATCAAACATTCAATATTTTCTAAGCCACATAGGTTATTACCACAATTTAATTTGTAGTTATGTAGATATCGTATCACCCATGGAGAAGTTGTACACAAGGATACTAAATTTGAGTGGATATTAGAATGCTAAACTGATTTTATAGAACTAAAAAAATGATTGGTCACAATTCCCATCTTGGTTTTTCTTGAATGGAGGAAGACATTTTGTGTCCATATGGATGCTTCAAGGTCCATGATACATGTCATACTTGCATATATGAGAGAACTAGATTTGTACCATCCTATTCATTTCTCAAGCTGAAATTTATTATCTATTGAGAATAAATACATTATGACATAAATGGAAGCCTTAGCTATAGTTTTTTCACTACAAAAAAATTAGAACTACTTCCTAGAGATTCCATTTGAGTTCTTCATAGATCACTAGGCATTGTGATATCTAGTGAATAAGCCCTTATTATGGGGAAGAATTTCAAGGTTGTTGATGATCTTCTAGGAGTATTAATTAAAAATTAATGTCAAGTCAGGAAAATAAAATGTGGGACTATATCATCTAAGTTGTATACGAACAAGAGAGGAACTAGTGGACTTATAAGAGTTCTCATCAGATGCACACTTGTTCAAATTCACTGTGACTCTTAAGCAATTGGAGGAGATTGTAAATTTTATAGAACACACTACATTTACAAAGAATTTTGAAAAAGGTAAATAAATAGAAGATCATAAGGGCATTGCATTCACAAATATCAATGTGTTTATACATAAACTGGGCAAGGATGATGCCCTTTGTAGGGTGGTGTTAGAGCATGAAAGATCACAAGTTTTGAATGAAACACATGAAGGGGTTACCAAATGTCATTTTTTAGGTGCATTGACTTCAATAAAGATTCATAGTGGATTATGGAAGCCAACCCTATTTAAAGATATGAAAAGAATTATAAAACATTGTGATGTGTTATAGTTCATCAAAAAACCAAATCAAATAGATGAAATACCACTCAACCCAGTTCTCATAATGCAAACATTTGAATAGTTGGGGTTATATTTTTTTAGGTTGATTACTCCAACCTCATGACACTCTAATGTTAGATATGCAATCACTATAATGAACTATTTCATAAAGTGTTATAACTCTAAATTAAATAATAAAACATGCTACAAAAAATTTATACAAGAACATCATCAAGAGGTTTGTATTATATAAAAAGCTTATCAATGATTGGGGTACACACTTCCTCAACAAGACCATTAAGACTCTCATGGAAAAAATCATGATATCACAGTAGAAGAGTACCACATACCATTTGTAAACCAGCAACCAAGTTAAAGCATCAAAAAAGGTGCTTGAAATGATACTAACTAAAATTTGTATTGTGCAAAGAGATGATAAAGAGGATCATATCCTTTTGATACTATGGACATACCGAAACTAATTACAAACATGTGATTAGACACACCCAATTCCCATTTATTTATGACATGGATGGTGATGCTAATAGAATGTCTTGACCCTATGTTGTGCATTGTAATGGTTACATGGCTTGGTGACAAATAATATTTGGTAAACCAATTTATGGAGTTGTCTTGAATAGAGGAAAGATAAATGATGGATAGTTGGAATCAAGAAGTTTATAAATGAATCCATAATGCTTGGAATGATTGCAACTCTTGATAAAATAATTCTAATATGAATAATTGGTACTATTATATGAAAGCAGGGTCAAACTGCCTTTGAAAAAGTTGAAAATAAGGTGGAAAGGACCATATATAATCCATCATATGAAAAATCAAGGCATTATAGTCTTATGAGACTTATATGGAAATGTTTTTTTGATAAGGGTGAATGGTAGTATGCTCAAGCCTTTCCATCACTAAATCAATGTAGAGGGAAAAGTAAAAATAAGTGTCAACTGGCACAAGGTAGGATTTTTTTTTGTAATTATGGTAGTGTAGTAGAGTAGTGTAGAGAAGCAAAAGTAGAAGATTAGATAGCAATTATAAGGATAGGATACAACATGGCAAAAAAATAAAATGAAGGACATATGGGATAACTCAGATCTTAGTATCTTAGTTAAAGGTGTGGATGGATCAGTTTCATGAGAGGAATCTATGAAATATCACAATCTATTAAGTCTGAGAACAATGTGTGATGGCATGTGGATATCTAAATAGGAATAAAGGAAAAAACCATAGATAATGGCCAAAAGGATAAGTTGGTTTCAAATTTAAAAAATTACAAGTCCCAAAGGACTAATATTTCAAAAAGTGATGGGTTATCACATCAAATTAATTCCATAATTCATAAACCACAAAAATTAGTAGGTGTCATATCATAAATGGCTAGTAACTTAATGGAGGAGCAAATTGGCATGGAAAATTCGTTCAAGGTATCCTTGTGAAGTGGTCTAGTGCATCAATAAAAAGGGCATGAATGATCACAATTCATGCTCTATAAAATTAAATAAAAGATCAATTATAATTTTGTGAATTTAGAGACCAAATTTCTACAAACATAGAGAGAATGTAAGGTCCCAAGAACCATAAAGTTGAGAATATAAAGCTGGGAAACTAGATGTAAAACCACAAGAGAACAGAAATCATCATTTAAATTTTGAAAAATATTTGAAGCAAAAACCACATTTTTTATATTGAGACATGTTGATGAGGAGGAAATAGGGATAACATTAGTGCTATGGAAAACTATATGTGATAATCTAGAGCATTTTGATTCATCAACATGATTGAGACATAATTGTTTGCATAACAACCCCAAGGAGTAATAGGGCCAACACAAGGAGTCATCACACATTGTAATCCATTGAGGGGCATGGATATGGAATGACTAGTATGAATGTCAATATTTAGGAAGAATAATGAGCTCTTATAGACAATTCTCAACTGATACAATGAGGGGGGCATCAAACTGTCACCCTAGGAAATAATTTGGATCAATAATGAGGCAATTTCAAAAGAAATAGGGATAAAATCAAGGTGGAATTTGTTTCAACCCTACAAACCTAAAAATTTGTCATGTTTCCCCAAGATCAAGTAGAAATACACATATTCAACTTGAAAAATACCTATAGAGAGATTAATTCATACCACAATGTGACTATTGGTGGAGTGTAACATGAAAAGGTTCTATCAAAAAATTGAGGGAGCAAAGAAAGAAAAAAAGGGGTCATTGACGTTGCACATCGAATGATTCAAGTTTAGGAGTTCAATTGGCCCAAATTATTGGCCAATGAGAAAAAAATAAATAGAGTATTATCTAAGAATTCGTAATCATTCTATTAATAATTTTTTGGTGTTACTCATTTTTTTCACACAATTTGACTCCATTGATGATTGTAGAGATAACTTTTGCCTAGCGCAAGTGTTAAAAAACATGATGTGCTCACTAAGGGTAGATATGTATGCTCATTAATAATGGTTCAGACATTAACTATTGGTAATTCAAAAAATTATCAACATAAACCCTTAGGTTCTATGAGAGGTGATGGATTACTTGACACCTATTGTCATAGTTACCAAATTATACAATGGCATAATAAGTGCATAAGCAAACTCAAAACTAAGAACACACTCATTTTTTCTAATCTTCTTCAACATGATCAAGACTCAAGTAGAGTTGATATGACAAAGAAACCTAATTGTATAAAATATAACCTCCTTATGTATGCTGTGACCACAAGCCTTGACACAATTATCAGCATCACAAGTAACACCTTTGATATTTTAGCAAACATTTGTGAAGATAAAGGATCCACCTACACATCCTATGCAACCTCTATATAAGAATTAAAAAAAGATGGAAGCACAACTAATGAATCATAGGTTGCTTGCAATCATCAGTGATGTCTACTATGACACCCTTGGGGTCTCCTTAAAAATAGTGTGTAAACTTGTCAAAGACATTACTAATGTCCCCTATGGAGAAGAAACAAAATAATGGTTTTTATAAAAGGTCGTGTGCACCATGTAGCTAAAAAATGACATCCCCCATGTTCTCCTTTTAAATTTTCTAACTAAGCTAGTCGGAATTTAGGTAGACACATAAGAGGAGCAACAAAAATGCAAGTTGATGGAAGAATACATATTATCTACACCCACTAGACCAAATATGTAAGCAATAATGGGGCCATGGAGTGTTTCATAGGAATAAGAATTAATCTTGAAAAACTACTAACAAGAAAACATAAGGTGACTATTGTAATACAAACTACCTACCCAGCGATGAGGAAAAGGAAGAAGCCAAGGGAAGCCCCTTCAAAGTGATGTGAGTTGGACAAGAAACATGGTAAAAAAAGCCATGAATTTATGGAAAAACAACATAACACACACTAGAGGAGGATGGAAATAATGCCATGTATCAAATCTCACATCTTTAAAAGAAGAAGAGAATTAAGATTCAATGCGAGAAACAAGACTCAAGGTGTGTGAAAGAAAGAAGCAAATATTCATCCCCCTACCTCCAAAGCTAAGTCCTCTATTTATAAATGACAAACCTTAGCTTCTCATATTCTAACAGCACCACATTTCCCCAAATCCCCACCGTAATCATATGATGAAGCACCTACGCCACTTCCATTTACAGTTTTGGTAACTTCATTGTTGGCACCTACCAATTTTCCACCATAAATCATGACTCCTCCACATAGTCAAGGATCACCTTGGACTCTTTTCATGGAATCCTTCATCCCATCTATATTTCTTATTAAACAGATAGGAGGGCCAGTCATAGGCTAATTCATAGATACAACCTCAACCAAGATCAAAATATACCTTATCCAATGCATATGGATCAATTGAGAAGTAACAGTGCATATGAATAACAAACTTTCACAAAGGTTTAAAAATCACACACTAAAATAGATAAAGGGGTAAAGAATCAAGCTAAGTATGAGAAAGAGGACTAATCTGTGTAGGAGGAGCACATAAAAAAGTAGGTAGAAGACAAAGTTGTGAAGGAGAAAGCAGCACACCAAAAAGAAGAGAGTCACAAGTAAGAATAAGATTGAAGAAGACATAGCTATGGCATAAAAAATAGCAAAGGAAAAAGATGACAAGTAGTGGGAATAATAAGAGAAAGTTATCAAGGATAAATCCACAAGGGAAGAGTATAAGAAATTAAATATTGAGAAAGAATGGAAAGAGTAGGAAGAGAACAAGTTACTGGAGAAGAAGGATCAAGAATAGGAAGTTAATAATAAGTAAGAGGAAGAACACAAAAATAATGAGGAGGCTAATTAAACAGAGGAACAATGCATGCAATCCATAAAAGTAGTGAAACTAAAATGAAAGGTTGTGCATGAGGTTACGGTATAGAAATAAATAAATTCTAGTTAAGAAATTGACACTACACAACAACAAGATAAAGGCACAAACCAATCATATCAAATATATGATAGGGTCATAGAAGGTGATTATATATTTGGGTCTTGATGGATGGAGGTGAAGGGCTGATCTATAAGGCACACAAAATTTATCATGCCTACATCCCAGTTGCATCAACCCCAAAAAATTTAACTTACATGACTAACATAGCTGGTGTTGATGACTTTTTTAGAGCAAGCCCCACTAAATGCATCCCAACTCCATTGGATAATAAAATTGAGGGTGCAGGTACATTTCATACATCTATCACCCAAGTCATACTTCATTTGAAATAATAAAATGACACATTGAAAGAGAACATTGTGAAGGCCTATAAAGTAATGGAGGAATTTTTCCTATCCCTCATTTAGCAAGTATTAGGAGGCCAACTATGTAGAAGTCCTGACAATTTAAGTCCTTGTTCTATAGTTTTAGAAGTGTGTGCATGCATGTGTGTGTGTGTGTCTCTATAATCTACACAAGGTTGAATCTAAAAATGGTGGTAGGAGATGTTTTAATATTTTTTTAAATATGTGTATATTATTGATGCAACTAAAAATGGATCTTTAAAAACTCTTATTTATGGAAGTAGTATTTTATTTCTTACTCTACTTTGAAATTCTAAGATAGTTTTGATAAGCTACATTTTAATTTATGTAAGTGGTCTTTCTGTAATAGATCAAATTATGTGATATGATTCTTTAGGATTTAGCTATGTAGTTTTGAGTTAATATACATTGCACATCAAATTTCACAAGTAGGGCTTCACAAGAAATCATTTCTCAAATCATGAATAGTCCACTTGACCCTCATTACATCTGGATGATTGTAATCCATAATTTGGTGGATAGTCCACTCGTAACACATCAATACAAATCATATTCAACTCCTAACTCATACATGATTGTTTGCTTATTGGTGTGCCTTAATTTACTTTAATAAATAAAGATATAAGTGTTGTAAATAAATGGACTAAAAATAGAATGCAATTAGGAATAACACATAAAAATATGACAAAAATTTAGTCTGGACAAACTCAATATGGGAAAACTCTAAAAAAATTAGATGTGTATTCCTCCTTATTCCATTATATCATTCTAGATTATATGTTTATTACCAACAAGTGGCCTTAATGGGAAACACTACAATTCAAATTTTCCAAAATCCTACGTAATGCTTTGAGCTTATTACAATTATTATAAAATAATTCACAACATATAAAAAACTACACCAGCTAGGAGAATAATGGAACATTGACTCATAGACTCAAGAGTTACAATTGCATTGTTAAATCCAACTTCCATTGAAATCTTTTGATTATCCCAAAGGCTTGTATTTATATACAGACTCAACAATAGAAGGTACACTTATTGCCTAGGAAATCAACTAAGTCAGCAGAAGGTCCAAAAATAATCCACATCTACAATCATTACTTGTTTGAACTCATGCCACATGATTTTATGATAATTTACAGTCTTGCCATGGGTTTTCATGAAAAGGCATAAATGTCATCATAGGTGTTTCTAAAAATTCATGAAACCAAGCCTGCATCAAAACAAAGGGACAGTCCCAAATCATTTTGAAACTTCCTTGACTTTGGAAACTCCTCATGCACCTTTCTAACTAAAATTTTTACATGAATTATCTTTCAAAATGTATCTTATAATCATTTATTACATAAATAAAAATAATTAAAGTAGTTAGCTCACATGTCTAACATACTAGATCCTAAACTCATATCATGCATCTCTAATTAGAGGATTTTGGTCCCCAAATGCTTTAGGAACTGTGTAAATGAAGAAATTTATTTCCCATGTCTTCTTTGAAATAACACTTGGCCTTATTGGGTAGCTAATCCTTTTACCTAATTTGACATCTTTCTTGCACTCCTCTCTTATTTTTCATATATGTCTTCTACAACATGATATCTTTCTCTAATTTTATCTGATCATCAAGAGTAAGTTATTCAATATAAGATAGAAATAGATCTATTTCTTCATCATCCAACCATGAAGGCTCAAAGATACATAAGCTCTAAACATTGACAATAGAATATGTTTTCATGTAAAAAGGCAAATCCAATTAGAAATAATTATTCCCACTTGCTCCAAAATGACAAATGGATCATATCTAAGGGCTTAAGTGTCTTAGTTTTACCTTGGAGCCTTTATCTACCCAAGTACAACCATATGATGTCTTCAACAAGGAAATTGTGTCCAATCTTATGATGATCATGTCTCTGTACTTGTCCTCTGACTTGCTCAACCTCTCTTGCACTTGGCCATGAATTTTTTGAATCTTCTCAATGAACCTTTTAGATTTGTGGACCTCTAGATCCATTTTTCCATTTTCTTTGTATGGATGTCCTAAAATAACATTAAATGTACATGGAGGTAAGTAACCAAACAAGTTACAAGAGGAGATATATTGGTAGAAGAATGCAATGTCATGTTATAGGAGTGTTGATTATACACCAAATTTTTATCCAAAGTCCTAGGATGCTTAATATTATACCCTCTCAAGAGTTACACCAACGTTCCATTCACCACTTCTATCTACCCATCAATTTATGGATGAAAAGTGGTAGATAGTTTTAGTCTAGTATCTAGCTTCTCCCACATTATGGTTTAAAATTTGCCAATAAATCTTAAATATTGATCTAAAATGATAGAGCTAGGCAACCCAAAGTGAACCCACACATTAGAAGAAGAAAAAAACCTGCATGATTGCCTTTAAGTGTCTTTTTAAAAGTAATAAAAATACACATATTACTAAACCGGTCCACAACTAGAAATAAATAGTCATATCCCTTTTAAAATATAGGGAACCCACCTACAAAATCCATGGAAATTATTTCCCGTGGCCTATAAATAACCAATAATGGCATATAAAATTCAAACTTCAAATTAATAAGCTTGTTTGTATTCCAAAATACACATCCTCTTATGAACTAAACAACACTAGCTTGCATCTTTGGCCAATAAATAATTCTATGTAGATGTGCCATTGTATTTGTAACTCCAAATTGACTTACAAATATTGAAGTATGTGCTTCTCTCATTATCTAAACTCTTCCTTCTTTAAGAATATAAAGCTTACACATACTGTATAACAACCTATCTTGAATATAGTAAATCTCCTTTAGGCTCAAAATCTACACTTTGGTGTCTTTTTTTATTAAATAAATGCTTTCCAAAAATTTGCATCATGCTCATATCCTACATAATATTCATGCACAAAAGGTTCAATAAGGGTTATGGTGACCATGGTTGAAATCAAATAAGGTCTAGAGAACATGCCCATTAACTTGTTAGTCATACCTTTCTTATATTTGACAACCACATTAAATTGTTTCAAGTAACCCATTCATTTATAGTGTCTAATTTTTTTAATTTTAGTTTATGCTTGAAAATGGTGGAGAGGGTGGTGATGCATATGAACAATGGTTTCCTTACTCATTAGATAGTGTTTCCATTTATTGACCACTTAAACAAGAACATACATTTCTCTACAATATGTCCAATAAGTCATATTTGTGCCATGAAATAACTGTGCATTATAACATATGAGTTTGCCTCCTTGTAACATGACAACCCCAATAACATAGCTACTAGCATCTGTTTCTACCTCAAAAAGCTACATCAAGTTAGGTAAAGTGGAAACCAAAGCATTTCTAATGTAGTGCCTCCCCCATGGTATAATGTTGACTACTTATAAACCTTTCATGTTCAGTTGAAATTACTATAGTGTTTGACTTGATTGTCCATGTCTTGCATCTATCATTGATTTATAACCAATCGTGTGTACTAAGTTTCTCAAAATGAGCTCTATAGATGAAATGGTAATCATGATCAATCGGAGGCCTGTCATTGGCATTAGGCCAATTGTACCCTTAGTTTTCAATTTATAACACCTTTATACTCAAGTGTCTTAGTCTCATCTACAAATATATTTCACCTTACAATTTGGAGACTTTCAATTCTTCATTTTGTTAATGATTTAACATTAGGCTAATAATATGAATGTGGTTTCTAAACTTACTTGATAAAGAAATGTTTAATAACCTTCATCATAGTCAAGCTATTTAGTTACATAGCATCTTTTTTCTTCTTTTTTATACTATAACTCTTTTATTAATACAATATGCATACCATTCTTTTGGACCTATTAGGCTTTGTTTCAATGGAATTCAACTATTACATGTACTATTCCACTAACCTTATAATAATTTAGACATATCATTCTAGTAATTACGGGATATATTTTGAGCTCATAATTAGGACATTGTTATTAAACTAAGTTTTACCTTAAGAGGTAAATTTGATCAAAGGCTATCATTGACTCAAGGGGAGGGTAAATTGTGCCTCTTAAATACTTTCCTCTTCCAACTTACAAAGGTCTTTATTTTAGTTTAACATATAGGCGTAGTGTTATTGTGAGATTTAATAATGGTGAAAATTTAGATCATAGTTATGTTTTAAACCAATGAAAAAGTTAGGTTTTGATTAAACCTTGCAAGGCCATGTGATACGATCTTCAACTTAGAATTGTAAATCATTTAATTTTAAAATTTAATAATCAAAAGGGCAAACAAAATAAATGTAATCACCTACTAGGAATAAAGGTGGATGAACCAAAATTATTGTTCTAACTAGGAGGGCATAGTAAGTAGCAAACGTTGATGGTGCACCAAGATTTGGAGGCTATAAATCAGCACTTTTGGTCATGGAAAGGCAGTAGGGAGGAGGCAGGTGGAAGGAGACTAGGGAGGAAGAAGTACCAACTTGGAGGATTTCTAGGAGGAAGCCAAGAGAACTTTGAGCAGGAAAGTGACTTTCTATTGAATTCCTCCTTATGTATTTAGGAAATTGATCTTGTGGTTGATGTTTTATATGTGTTATTGTTGGATGTATATTATCCTTTCAAGATATATTAGTTGGGCATTCTTCTTTAGTTTTGTGCCTTAAAAACTACAATTTGCATGTTATTCTTATTATTTGATGATTATACTTTTGCGTGAATGACTTATGTGACTAGTTTTAAAAACATTACTCCTTGTGAGTTGTATTATTTATAGATCTGATGGATTCATCACAAGCAACTTTATATCATGTTAATCATCAGTAAATAATCTTGTATTATAAACTAGACCAATCTCGCACCTCTGCATTGCAGAAACACGAGGCATTTTCCTTAGTATGACATATTTTTATTATTACTATTTGTTGTAATTTGGATACTCTATGTGATCCTTGTGGATTATAGCTTGTAAATCCATGTAAAAAGGCATGTTTTTATGTTTCAAGTAAACCTTATAAAGGCTATAACTCACATCATGAAATGCATTTATGGTATAGGCGTTAGATTGTAATAAACTACAATTGTATTATCAACTAGAAATTATTTCAATTGTGGTACAACTATATGGTGCTACAACTTGACTCATGACATGCACTTATGGTATAGGCATTAGATTGTAATAAACTACAATTGTATCATCAGCTAGAAATTGTTTTACTCATGGTACAACTATATGGCGCTACAACTCAACTCATCATAATGACAAATCCCTAACAAATAGTGATAAGAATTGAGTTAGGAGTGTTGGTTAAGAGGTTTGTGGTAGGAAGGTTCAATTTTCATAGTGTTCTCCCCACCTTTTTTATATAACTAATCATGAAAAAAAATTAATAAAAACATGCAAAAGCGGTGAGAAAGTTTTGGTTCAACCAGCTGTCAAGGGTTCAAATCTATGTTGTTTTTTAAGAAAACATGAAATTAGTCTTCTCCCCACCTTTTTTATACATTTTCTAAACATTTAAAAAATTATGAAAAAAATCTGATAATAACATGTAAAAGTGGTGAGAAAGTTTTGGTTCAACCAGCAGTCATGGTGTCATTTCCTTTCCCCCTGCTAAATTTGTAGTGTTATACATCTGCTAAACATGTAAAAAATATGATAATAACAACCAAAAGTGGTGAGAAATTTTTGGTTCAACTAACTGGCATGGTGTCATTTCCTTTCCCTCTGTTGAGTTTACTTCTAGTTGATTTTAGATGGTGTGCATCTGTAAATGGGAATATTTCAGCTTTTATTTATTATATTATTGTTTTCTTTTTACACTTTAGCTTTTATTCTTAGCACACCATTTGGCTGAAATCATAGTTAGGTCATACAAATTGGTGGTTATTTACATGTATGTTGTGCTGAAAAGAGAAGAAATCTTATTTTTGGCACTAAAAGTTATCTATTTCTCACTTTTAGAGTGGTGCATTTGATAATATAAGTGTACAACTATTTTGGTTGATGTATTTTATTCCTTTGAGAGATGTCATTTCCAGTTGAGTGAGTTAAACCTAATAATTTATTTTATTTTTTTCTTCTTGTGTTGCCTTATGTAGCACCTTTACCTTGCTTTTGAAAAGCATGAGATCAGGTTGTAAGGTGGTGCAGTAGGTTGTATTTGGGTGATTTTATATGTAGTCATGTAATTTGCTTAACTTTTAGGTAAGTTTCATTTATTTGTTTTTTCCAAGATGTTGAAATGCCTTATCTAGAGACAGTTATATGTTCTTACCAATAATTAATTTAGTTTCTGAGTTAGCATAGTATGAAAATGCCCCATAAGCGCCAATAGTTGTAAGCTATTTGATGCTTGGGAAGACCTATAAACTAGATATTTAATTTTACATAATTAATAAAATTAATAATAGTGAAAGTGTCATTTTTAATTCTGAAAGCATTCTTGGTGAATTATCCTAGAATTTAATGTAATTGTGTCTTTGGATTTAGACCATGATGGTTTGATTGAACGGTCATACAAGTTCTTATTAATTCTACATTCCAGAGAAGAATGTAACCATGGCACAAATATCGTTCTTAATAATAACATACAATATAATATCATATTTTTAATTATGACTGAAATATTGATTCGAGTGAAGGTGACAGAAGACTTACTATCTTAATTTTTGAAAAAAAATCTTTGACCTTACCTTAGTATTCCAAATAACATTAAAATCAAAATATTATTTATTCTTTTGTGTGACCATATGTCAATATTAGAGTTCCTTTCCATAAATATATATGGAAAGGAACTCTAATCTTGACATATGATCATAGAAAAGAATTTTATATATATATATATATATATGTGTGTGTGTGTGTGTGTGTGTGTGTGTGTGTGTGTGTGTGTGTGTGTGTGTGTGTGTGTGTGTGTGTGTGTATGTATATATATATATATGTATATATATGTATATGTATATATATATGTGTATATATATGTATATATATATATATATGTATATATATACATATATATATATATATATATATATATATATATATGTATATGTATATGTATATATATATATATGTATATGTATATGTATATGTATATATATATATATATATATATATATATATATATATATGTATGTATATGTGTGTGTGTGTGTGTATGTATGTATGTATGTATCTACATACATACATACATACATATATAGATACATACATACATACATACATACATACATACATACATACATACATACATATATATATATATATATATATATATTGAGTTTTATTATGCTCTCTGTTATACTGTTATATCCAAATATTTTAAGATATATAAGCAACTGGTTATTCTAGAGCTACAAGAGACTTTCTATTTTTGTTTAAATTTAAATTATTGAAATTATATTATTGATATAAATTATTTAATAAATAAATGTGTTGTTATTATTGATAGGAGATAAGTGTCGAGAGTATAATATTGTTTTGTTAATCCATGTATATGAGAAAAATAATAGTGAGTAGACCTTTGCATTTAAATATTGTTATGCTTAAGTTGATCATTGTATTTAATATCACGATGTAATGTAAGCAAAAATGGAATTCAATTGCTTAGCGTTATGCTGACACATATTGTAATGTTTTTTTAAGTACAAGTAAAACTTGAATTATAGTTAAATAACTATGGAAAAGTAGTGACTTGAATGTCATTAGACTTGTCTCTAGAATGAGGAGTAATTACATGTTCCACTTCATTGATGAGACATGTGTAATGTATCCTCTTTGAAAACTCATTGATATCCCTAAGGTATCTTGTTGTTAGATCAATACTAGTTGAATTTGATAAACTGGTTGTAACCATGACTTTCTTACTATTGTTAGAGAATGAAATCATCTAGTGATACTTATTTTTGTACTTACATAATAAATATTTATGTAAGTGAGATGTATATGTTGTTATGATTGGATGTTATGAATGTAAAGATGGCTAATGCTAAAGGATGGGTATTTTTCGTATGTGATATAACATACAAACATTAAATGCAGTTAGTTTATTAAATAGTAGGAAATGGATATTGTTTTAGATTAAGGTAAAAATAGGTTTTGAAGGGGCCCCGAAACCCTTTACATCAAAAAAGAGATAAACCATAAAGCACAACCGAGTTTCAAAAAAGGAACCCAAAATCGGAATAATCCAAACCAGGTTAAACAGGGACCTGAAAACATCAGAAAAGACCTGATGTAACAACAGACACAACACACAACGGACCGTCACCAGACAGGATCAGCATCCTACAACCTCCCATACAAATGAAGTTATAAAAATTATTTATTTTTTACACGATCGAAGATTCATATCTAGAGGGGGGACCAAAGGCTTAGACTTCTTCCTCTTAACAGCTGTCCATCCATCCTCTACCTTTGCTGCCTCAATCATCCATACCTCAGAAGACAATGATACATGAAACCCAGGGGACACAGATGATTCAGCAACATCCTTTTGAAAACCAGCCACATTCTGGCTCCTAGGTAATTCCTCCACAATAGGGGGAGAGACCAAATCCTCCTCAACACCTGGCTTAGAATGATCATTATTCCCAGTCTCCACAGGACCATCTATGGAATCTTTCACCCACGAATCCTCCTCAATCATTGGTTCTGAATGGATACTATCTTCATTCTCAGAATCAGCCAGATCTTCCACTGGTTATTTTACCACGTAATGTTCAGAAGAAGCCTCAGACCACCAAGAAGGTGGTCGTCTGGACTTTGATTTCCCAGACATACAATGAGCAGCAATATGACCCGTCAAGTGACACTTTTTGCACCAAAAAGGTACGCCCTCAAAATCCAACATTTGTGTCCAAGTACCCCTTGGGGAGTCCAAACAAATCGCCTCTGGTAGGCCCTTAGAAACATCCACCTCAACCATTAAGCGTGCACATGTCGAATGGTAACTATTCGAAGTATCCATAAATAAAAAGTCTCCTATAGCATTCCCGATTGTTTTAAAAACCGATTCATGCCAAAGATGTATTGGTAGATTTGGGAGCCGAACCCAAATAGGGAACTTATTAAAGGTTTCCATAAGCAGATTGAAATCCATATGCCACCGTTTGGCCATGAGAGGATATTTACCCTGCCATAAAAAATTATTGTTGCTCAAGATTATCCTTCTATCCTCAGGGCTTTGGAAGACAACTATAAAGAAACCTTTAACACAAGGGAAGATTTCAACACTGTCTTCAATAAGCGGCAACCAGTTCTTGGAGATCCAGCCATGTAGATCAACAAGAGAGGGCCAAAAGCCACGGAAAAAAAAAATAGCAATGTGAGAGGAAAAAACTTCTACCCATTCAAAGATTTCATCAACTAATTCCTGATCTATAGTTACCCTCATGGGTTTTAGAGCACTTACTGGCATAACACGGGCTGGCCCAGATGATGCACGAGGCACAGCTTCATGTAGATTCGCTTCGAATGCCACCACATCCGTGAAAGTTCTTCCCCCTGCTTCAAACCCTGATCCAGGAGCGTAGGCTAAACACCCAGCCGAAAACTTTCCTCCACCCACAAAAGGGGTCCCTGTAGGGGCTTTTAGAGTCCTCCCCATGCGAGCTGACAACACCCCATCCAATCCAGGAGTTGTAGCCACACTGATCACCAGACTGTCGACACTGGATTTCAAATTTTTTGGAAACGCGTGCTCAGGAGACATTGAGTCGTTACTCAGATAGTAGGAAATGGATATTGTTATATGCAAAGAAAAGTTATATATGTAGGTTTGAGGTTAATTAAATGAAGAAATATAAATAATAGTATTGGCTAATTTTTGTTGTCTTATTGTTAATAACAACGATAACTAATACAATTTCAAGATTTGCAAGAAGTGTGAACTTATAACTTTAAGTATAGCATTGAGTTGTGTAAAATTAGAAGCACATGGTAGATAATTGTTTAGGTTGTACTTTAGTATTTACCTATGGATACAATTTATTTATCTACCTTGTGGAAAACATGTTTTGGTTACGATTTTTTATTACGGTTATAAATAATTGGTTGTTTTGTCTTGCTAGGGAGGAGCTTCAGGCACCTAGTGGAGAGCCGAGGAGAGAGAAAGCATCACAGAATTTGACAAACTCAATCAGAAGGTCTGAAAATTGCCAGGAAGCATCAAAAGGCTAAATAAGACCAAAAAGAAGTGAAAACAGGTTGTTTTAGAGGCTCAAAAGCCTCTGTTGAATTTATCTATGTGCATGGGCGTCGTACGAATTTGACGAAATCAAAAAAAATCATTTCTTCATCTTTTTCAGCAAAACAAAAGTCTAAATCATGAGTTAAATCAAAACTAAGACACTGGTGAAAATGGTTTGCAATTTGGTTGAGAAACGGGCTCAGAATCTTCGCCTGAAGTTTCAGAGGTAGGCTAATTTTCTGATTGGCTGAATTTTTTATAAATTTTTTTACCCTAAAGTTTTAATATTTCAATTATTTTTTATTTTTTTAATTGAAATAAATCAAAACTTTAGCCAATAAGGGTTATTGGGGACCTACCGTTGACTAATAATCACAAAAGCATCCAAAAAGCTAAAAAATTTACCATTTTCTGGGTTTTTTATCTGGATGTCAACGGAGAAAGAATTTTTTAAATTAGGATTGTAGTTTTCTTGATTTAATTGTTTCAGTGGTATAATTTGTGTGATCTTTTAAATGATATTGAGTTTGTTGCTGAAAATGGATAGGGTTGTTCAGTGTCAATATAGAATCAGTGAGTAGAAGGAATTTTTATAAAAAAAAGTCATTATAGTTTTTTTGATTTTATCATTTTCATGAAAAACTAGGTAAAATGGCTAATATTCAACACCTGTTACTACTAGATTCTCAGAAATTGACTGGCAAGAACTTTAGTTTGTGGAGTCACAAGGTTTTGACAATATGTGAATAACTGAATATTGATCAAATAGTGCTCGGTAAAGAGCAAAGGCCTGCCACTGCTACCAATGACTATGATAAATGTCATCGTGAGGCTCTCATGTTGTTAAAATTGTTAGTAGTAGATAATCTAATCTCAGAGGTCAAAAATGCGACTATAGCATCAGATTTATGGAAAACTTTATCTTCAAAATATCAGGCTTCTGAAGCCAGTAGAGTGTTGTATTTGAAGAATTTGTTGTTTTCCACTAAGATGCAGGAAGGTGGCTCCATTTTTGAGTTTTTATTACAGATCAAAGATATCAATGACCAGTTGAAAGCAGTGTAAAAACCTGTTGATGAGCAAGATTTGATTGCTCTTGTTATGCAAAATCTTCCACCATCATTTGAGTCATTTGTGGAGTCCTTGCACATGATTGTTGAGATGTAGACTTTGGATTTTGAAACATTGTCTACATTGCTATTACAAAAGGAGAGACGATAGGAGCAGGCAGTGTTGTCTACATCCACTTCCATAGAGAGTGCATTCTTTATCAAGGAAAAGGGTAAGCACTCTGGTAAAAATAGCTATCCATCAGAATCTTCACAAGTAAGTGGTAATAAGAGATCTAAATGGAAATGTTTTTACTATAAGAAACATGGTCACCTTAAGAAAGATTGCAGGAAAAGACAACAGGATATGGCTAACCCCAGAAAGAAAGCTCATCATGTGAATGTAGCTGAAGGTGAAGGTGAGGAATCACTAGATTTTGCTTTCATGGCTTCCAGTGGTAATTTTGCGGTGGATCAAACTTGGTACTTTGATTCAGGGGCATCTCGCCATTATACATGCCATAAGGACTGGTATGTGGATTTTATTGAAGATAACAGTAGTAATGAATCTGTATCTTTGGGAGATGGTACAACATATTTTGTGAAAGGATTTGGTAATGTTCATATAATTTTTGATGGTACAGTAAATTATACATTCAAGAATGTTAGGTATGTACCGGATATGAACAAAAATCTTCTTTCAATCAATGAGATCACCTCAAAATCTAATTTTGTTGTAAAATTTCAAGAACAACAATGTTTAGTCACCACTAAAGATAACAAGATTATTGTTGTTGGGATCGGTGAGAAAGGCTTGTATAAGCTTACAAATACAATCAAAGCAAAGGAAAGTGCACTTTCAGTGGTTGATAGCACAAGTTCACTATGGCATGAAAGGTATGGGCATTTAAACTTTTAGTATTTGATTACATTGAGTAAGACTAAGATGGTTAAGGGGATTCCTTCTATTCGACATAGTCATCATGTATGTACTGGATGTCAGTTGGGGAAGCAAGTTAGACATTCATTTGATGTTGGTAAAGCTTCGAGAGCAAAGGGAGTATTGGATCTGGTACATGCAGATTTGCATGGTCTAATGCAGACACCTACCCCCTCTGGTGCCCGTTATTTCCTGTTACTGGTTGATGATTTCTCTAGTAAAAAGTGGGTATACTTTCTAGTAAATAAATTTGATTGTTTTTCTAACTTTCTTACTTGGAAAGCTATGGTTGAAAAATAGGTAGGATGGCCAGTGAAATCTCTTAGAACAGATAATGGGGGTGAGTTCATCTCAAAATAGTTCAAGGAGTTTTGTGCCACTGAAGGCATACACAGACAATACACTACACCTTACACTCCACAGCAAAATGGAGTTGTGGAAAGGCGTAATAGGACGGTGATGGACATGGCTCGCTGTATGGTCCAAAGCAGAAATGTCCCATATAGGTATTGGGCAGAAGTAGTAAATACATTAGTATACATCCTCAACAGAAGTCCTACAAAGGCTTTGGAGAATATGACTCCAGAGGAGGCTTGGTCAGGTTGAACTCCAGATGTAAGTGATTTCAAAAATTTTGGTTGTGTAGCTTTTGCAGTTATTCCTAGTCAAAAGAGAAAAAAATTGGATGCAAAAAGCAAAACATACATGTTTGTTGGATACAATGATCAGTCAAAGGCCTACAGATTACTTGATGTTTCTACTAACAAAGTTGTGGTAAATAGAGATGTCATAGTAAATGAACAAATGCCATACTTCACAGCAACTAGTCAAGTTTCAGATATTGAGTCATTGTTATCTAATGATTTAATTATTAGTTATAATGTGAAAAGTGAGCAGGATTCTTGTTCATCATTGGAATCACATTCCAGGGAGGGAATTGATACAGGTCATTGTGAGGTTCCAACAGAACAACCAAAGCAGCCAAAGTGGTATACTGCCACAATTGAAGCACTAAAAGAAGGAGACTTGCCACAAGGTGTGGAAGGTAGAAGACTGAGATCGGGAAAGTAGTTTGGTAATAAAGGTGAGCATGTCAATCTTGCTCTAACAATTGTTGTTTCACAGGTATTTGAGCCTAATTCTTTTTCAGAGGCCAAAGGGAAGTCTGAGTGGGAATCAGCTACGCAATCGGAATATGATTCCTTGATGAAAAATAAGACTTGGAAGTTGATGGAACTACCACCAGGAAAGAAATCCATTGGTTGTAAGTGGATTTATAAGGTAAAATACAAAGCAGATGGTTCCTTAGACAAACGCAAAGCCAGACTTGTTGCAAAAGGTTATGCACAAGAGGAAGGGGTTGATTATGAGGAGAATTTTGCTCTAACCACCAAGATGGTAACTTTTCATTTGATTATTGCTATTCCTGCTTAGTTTGGATGGCAGGTGCACCAAATGGATGTAAAGAGTGCTTTTTTGAATGGAGATCTGGAGGAGGAAGTCTACATGGTTCAGCCACAGGATTTTCAAGTTCCTAGTAAGGAACATCTTGTTTGCAGGTTGATCAAGTCCTTGTATGGACTTAATCAGGCTCCTCAAGCCCGGTATACAAAAATAGACTCATATCTTAGGGAGTCAGGTTTCAAAAGGTGTAACTCGGAACCAACTCTCTATGTAAAGGTGTCTGGTGATGATATCTTAATTCTCATTATATATGTTGATGATATAGCCATCATTGGGAGTAGTAATAGTCTCATTCAGCAAATGAAAGCTGATGTTTGTTATACTTTTGACATGACAGACTTAGGACTACTGAAATACTGTTTAGGTGTTGAGTTTTGGCAAAGTGGTAATACTGTATTCATGTCATAGAATAAGTATGCCAATTCATTACTAGAAAGGTTCAGAATGATGGATTGTAATCCAACTCACACACCTATGGAAGTAGGAGCTAAAATTTCAATAGACACTGATTCACCTTCGGTCAATGAAACAGTGTATCGGCAGCTAGTGGGTAGTCTCATTTACCTCACTACCACCAGACTGGATATTTGTTTTGCAGTGAGTTTTCGATCTCACTTCATGTCTAAACAATAGGAAGTCCATTGGTTAGCTAAAAAATGAGTATTAAGATATGTCAAAGGTACTCTTGACTTTGGCATACTGTATAAGAAGTCTGTAGATTTTGAACTTTCAGGATATTCTAATTCTGATTGGGCAGGTTTAGTTGATTCAAGAAAATCTACAACAGGGTATGTTTTCACTTTTGGTTCAGGAGTTTTCTCATGGTAGAGCAACTACAAACTACAGTATCATTATCTTCAACAGAAGCAGAGTATAAAGCTATGGTCAATGTAGGTTGTGAAACCATGTGGATAAAGAAAATTTTGGAGGATCTTTTGTTTGAGTCATCAAAACCTACTCTAATTTTTTGTGACAACCAAAGTGTTTTGAAGATGGTGAAGAATCTAGTATTTCATGCCAGGACCAAACACATTGAGGTTCACCATCATTACATCCAACAGTTGGTTACAAATGAAGACATTAGTCTCTTCTACTGCCCCATTGCAGAGCAGCCAGTTGATATAATGACCAAACCACTTGGTACAGACAAGTTCATAAAATTCAGAGATAAACTTGATCTTGTTTCTGGTTTAGTCATTAAGGGAGGATGTTAGCATATTATTGTATTTACCTTAGGTTATTTACTAAGGTAATTTATGTTGGTTAGTTGCCTTAACCACTTTGGTTAAGAGGTTAGTTGTTTGTTCAGTCTTTGCTATTTCATGCAAGCCAACGTAGGTTAGTTTTCTTATACCCGTCTCATGCTTCACAGGTATTTCATTTGTTTACCTATTTAATAGGCCTTCATGCTTGGTTGAATAAGTTGAATAAGTGCTCTGCTATTCTCAATCTCATTTTCTCTCTGTGTTTTGTTTAATCTAATATTAATCAGAACACTAGATTTATGTCACAAAGCTTCAAAATGTGTTATTGATAACTAAGATTAATTACAATGGTGTGGGAGGTTGCATTTATAATCTCATGCTTCCAACCAACTCCTTATTTAGGAATAATAGTCCTAGATTATCTCCACTAAATATGAAGAAAAATATAACTTAGATATTATAACTTATTTCAATCTTCCATAAAATATGAAAAGAGATGTTATTATCTATTTACAACATAAGCTCAATATGTATGAAATATAGAGAGAATTATTTATAAACTAAAATTATACAAATCTCAATTTAGATACAATCTTGAATTAGTCTGTAGATAGACTTGCACAATCTGTAGATATCTTTGCACAGTCTGTAGATATACCTACAAAGTCTATAGATTTTAGAACTTGTAGATTTTGTATATTTTAGACCTACAAAGTCCATAGATTTCAAATCTGTAGTGTATGTAGATTTCAGACCTATAGATTTTATAGATTTTAGAACTTACAAAATCTGTAAAAAAATTTAAGTTGCATTTTTTAAACTGTTGATGACTATGATGGCTCTCTTGACGTTTGATGCTTTGAACTAATATTCAATCAATAAACTACATGAATGTATAGCTACATGAACAACTTAAATATTCTAGCTTATCTTAATCTTTCACAAAATATGTAAAGAGATGTTATTGTCCATTTACAACATAAGCTCAATCTTTATGAAATATGAAAAGAATTATTTATAAAATAAAATTATATTAATCTAAATTTAGATACAATCCTAAACTAGTTCATAGATAGACTTGCACAATCTATAGATATGCCTACACAGTTCCTAGATATATCTATAGAGTCTGTAGATTTTAGACCTATAGAGTCCACAGATTTTAGATCTATAGAGTCCATAGATTTTAAAACCTATAGAGTCTATAGATTTTAAAACTTATAGAGTCTATAGATTTTAAACCTATAGAGTTCATAGATTTTAGAGCATGTAGAGTCCATAGATTTTTTTCAAGTTGCATTCTTTAAATTGTTGATGACTCTGATGGCTCCCTTGACATATGATATTTTGAACTGATCTTCAATCAATGAACTACATAAATGTAAAACAACTAACTGAGTTCGTAGTTTTGAACTAAGTCCATAGTAAATCTAGGTGAGTTTGTAGCTAGATTAAGTGAGTTGTAACTATGTTTAGAGTCCCTATAGGTCACCTCTAAAATGATATTTGGTTGGTACCTCATGCTCATATCAAATATAGCTTATTATGAGTTATATATATACACATTAATAACTTTTTTTAGATATTTAGTAACAAGAATCAACAAATAAGAAGACAATGATTTATAAATAAATAACCAAGATATAGTTCTCTATTTCATTCTAAATAAAACATAAATTTAGAAAATACACTTAGATTCACTTTTTATGCAAGGAAAAAAAATGTTATTTCTTGAATATAATGAGTCATTTTATGGTCTCATCATCAACTACACCAAAACTTTTGCATCAATCACTCAAATAAAATTTGTTAAACTTACACTTATTATTGTTACATCCAACCATTAGGATGTTTATCAAATGGATGTGAAGAGTGCATTTACATATGGTGACCTTGAGGAGGAGATTTGCATGGAACAACCAATAAGATTTGTTGAGGATCCTTCCTTTGTATATAAACTTCAAAAATTCATCTATGGCCTCAAACATATCCCTCAAAAATGGTATGCCAAGATGGATTTCTTCCTTCTTTCTGTAGGGTTCACTCGATGCCATTCAAATCTAAATGTCTATCTCTTATGATAGAATGATTCATTTTTTATTCTAGTTCTTTATGCTAATGATATTTTGATCATTATAATTTATTCCTCATCCATTACAGTGGTGAAATAATCTTTTCATGATAGAATTTCCATGATAGATTTGGTCTTGTTACATTACTTCTTTGGGATCCAAATTTTTCATTTTGATTCGTGCATCACTCTTGCAGAGCCCAAGTATGCTCTCAACTTACTTGTTCAGTTTCACATGGATGATTTTAAGCCAACTCTAAATCTCTTTATATCTAGATTCAAGCTTGAGGTCGATTTTACTTCACCTTTGATTGATGTTAATTTGTATTGACAACTTGTGGGTAGCCTAATCTAATTGACACATACCAAACTTAACATATCATATGTAGTGGGCCTTTTATCCAAATTCATGTAATAACCCCATGAGATACAATGTAAAATTGCTAAGATGATCTTGCACAACATTCAGGGCACACATAGATTTAGAATTCACTATAGAGCTGACACTGACATCTACTTGACTAGCTAAACTGACTCAAACTGGGTTGAAAATATTTAGAACCGCAAGTCAAATTTAGATTACATTTTCTTCATTAGTTTAGGTCTAATTAGTTGGTCAATTAATAAGTATAATGATATTATTATACCATTTATTGAGGTAGAGTACAGGGGGTTTCCATGCTTCCATTGAGGCCATCTAGCTTCAGGGAATTCTCATAGAGTTTAGTATTTATTTTAGATGACCTACCATCATCTACCATGACAACCAAAGTAATATTCAAATTTGTAGTAGTTTGATCCAATATAACTAGACCAAACATAGATATTTTCATTCACTTCATTAGATATATCATTCATGAGGACATCAATGATCTAATCTATTGCCAAATAATAGAGTAGATAATAGACATCTTTACCAAACCTTTCATGGAGAGAAAGTATCTTCACTTGTGGTCTCTTCTTGAGGTTCAAGATATTGAAGCATCATCTTCTAGGGGGGGCTTCTAACCTCTTTTTTTCACATTTTTTTAGAGGGGGGTTTTCTTTTGGCTTTTCTCATTTTCTCTACTTTATGAGAGATTTCTTTGTACATGGGTACCTCCTAAAGCCTAGTTGTCAAGACCCATTTTCTTTATACTACCCACCTAATTTGTGCTCGTGGGGGGTGTTAGAGTAGGGTTCATTTATTTTTCACATATTTATTTATTGTAGGCTTTTCCCCTTCACTTAGATTTTCCTACTTTCATGAAGAAGCTTGTTTAGGTATATAGTGTGATCAAATGACTAGGAAGTAACTCATTTGATTGGGTATTTTGGGTATAAGAAATACTCTTCTATTATGAGGGTATTTGACCACCCTTTGTGGAGTTACTATTCTATTATGAGGTTCTTTGACCATATTTTATGGAGAAGTTACTCAGCACTCTCATATATGTACACCTCACATTTGTGAGTTTTTCTTAATGTAAGATTGGTATTTTGGCTCCTATTTGTCTTATACAATATTCTCGTATTGATTTTATTTAGCTTGCAATTGTGTGCTATGTGCTTATTTATTTTGACCCTATCATGAACCTATGCATCCACATGATCTAATGATCTTGGCCATAACTTTGATATGTGTGTTAATGGTTAGAGTTCCTAATAGATTTTCACATTTATATGGGGAATGAGTGATCTATGCGTAATCACATAGACACATGTTATCATCTTGAGTGTCTTGGTAACTCTCCATAACCCCTTACATCATGAAACTCACATGCAAAATTAACAAACATGCCACACATATCCTACACTTCAAGTAACTCTATCTAGCTCCAAGTATCATGCATATTTTGCATAGCAACATGAAACATATCGCATATCTCAAAATAAAACACATTGCACTTTTATCGATAGGCATGGGGTGTGTAAAGTTAAAAATATTAATTGGTTCAAGGTTGAGGGGAAACTCCCTTTTTGTAGGGAAATCCCCAACACCAAAATATGGAAAATCAATTTCAACGCAACTCAACATTTCAACACCCTGAATGACAGTAGTGGTAGGGTCAAAAAATGGAGACCATAGGCTTGAAAATAATCCTCACCTCTCAAAAAACCATGGACCATTTTTCCAAACAAACTCATAGTATTTCTCTGAGTTTCACTGAATCATCAAAAACCCATTACCTAGCAAATAAACCATAGGTGTAGAAACTTTACACCAATAAGTTATAATCCACTTCTTAATCTTTTCCACAAATAGGCACTTTCCTAGAGACCTACATGCTAGATATTTTCTTCCCAAATCCTTTTCCATAGCTTCAATACAGTCATCATTGATAAGTAATTTTGGTGTCTCCTTAGAGAAGGTAATAGGTAAATCCCCAAAGGAAACAAGTATTGATACCTACACTTAAGTCTCTTCTAATCTTGTAGACCTAATTTTCATATCTAGAATAGACTAATTACCTGTGTCCCACACATTTCCTACCCCATTAGTGTAAATATTTAATCCTAAAATTGGAGATAAATGTTTTTGGACTAGTCTAAGTGAGGAAGAGAGATTGTCTTGTAGGATTTTTGACTTACAAAATTACCATAGTGGTAAACTGATTTAGCGCATTAATGTATTCTAGGATAATGAGATCCAATTGAATCTAATTTGTCTTTGTGCAAAGGGAAGAAACTTTTTCTTATTATCCCTTATTAATCCTTCCATGGTTTTTCCCTATCTAAAAGGGAGTTGTTGCTTGCCCTAGCACTATCTCCCTACATTGGTCGCACCTTTCTCTAACTACCTCTACCCAACCTCTTATCGCCAAACTTTTTCTCCCATTATCCATCACTCCCCTATCTCTCTCAATATATATTATATTAATATAATAATATATTATCTTATATTATATTATAATAATATAATAGTTATAATCATGTATTAGGTAACTGAAATAGTTTGATGGAAGCTACAAATTATATTTACAAATGTGACATGTCATTGAAATTTGCATGTGTATTTGATTGGACTATTTCAAATCCATCACTAAAATACCCTATCATTGCCCCTCACCATAACCACCCAAATCACCTTGAAATATTTCACCACTTGCATGTTTTGTATGGCCTTGTCCTTCCCCATCACTTCAACATTTCTCAAGCTCACCATGAAATGAAACATCTCCTCTTTACACAACTCATTGCCACATTGTATGAAGAAACACAATTTAGTGTTGGATTATAAAAAGGATCAATTCAAACATTAGTCATAAAAAACATTTAAAAATGCATAAAAACTAACAATCTAGGCTAACCAATTCAATGGGGTTTGAAAATGACAATAAGAAGCAAATGAAAAAAAGCACATATGCATATTACCTTCTCAAGTGATTCCACCATCCAAAATCAGCTCCAAACATGTTTTCCCCTAGATTTTTTATTCTTGTCTTTGTCAACAGTGGTTGCCAAGCTCCTCCATCATCTCAACATCACCATGCATAATCTAAGCTCAAGATAATAAATCAAATCTATGCCTATCAAATTAAGTTATCCTATTACAAATAAAACACAATAATCAACACAAAGAAATATTGTGGAGATAATCATGCATTATAAGTTTAAAAAATTTAAACTTTAAAATGATGTCTTATGCCCTTCTATTTATAGTTTTTTCAAATGGGTCAGGATCAACCGTGACCATGCATCTCAATATTGAGATGTGTGGCCATGAATTAATCTAATATTTCATAATAAATCTATAAATATCCTCATAAATATTTGGGAGGAAGAGGCATTAATTAGGTATGGGTGCCCATAAACCTGATATTTATTTTATTTATGACTTATGGATGCCATCCCATTAATTATGTCATTAGGTGATGCAGATATTAAGAATCAATTTTCAACAAAAAAATATTTAATTTGATCCATATAATTCTTACTTAAGCTCATAATTTTGTTTAATTTGCCTAAGTAAGATTAATCAAATTTAGTGTAATTCTTTGAAAATTGGTACACAATTAATCAAAATAGTTGAAAAGTCATTTACTGGGTCATAATTTGACTCAAGAAAAATTGAAAGGCGATGCTAGATGTGTATGGAATGTTATCCCATTTAGGATATTACCGACATAAAATAACAAAGGCACATGACGTGTGCTTACAAATTAGAAGAAAAGAGTGATCCAGAGCACCAAAATGTAAAATCGGCATTTTAACTTGAAATGATTTAAGAAAAGTTAGGAATCACATAAAATACATTACCCTATGTAGGGATACAGTGGCCTAAATTGGCACTTTTATATATTAAGCTTGAACCATTTAGCGTGTTTACGTGATTTTGGCCTAAATTGTGTATTTGAGTGCAATTCGAGTAAGATTGATAATTTCAACACAAATAGTGTTACGAATTGGATGTCTACACACAACTTAATTTTCCACCATCACCTCCAATGAAAATATAAGATTATTATTGCTTAACCCTTCATGCACAAAAAGGTGAGATGAAGTTAGTGGTCATGGGTTTTAAGTGAGGTACAAATATTGATTTACACTCTTTCACTTTAAAAAACCTCACTTTTCTAAAACAAATTCACACCAATCGAATTCACTACACCCTAAGTGTTGGCCTCTAATTCATCCATGCCCACTCCTTCAGTTGCCTACATATCGTCTCATACCCACTGCATAAATGAAATTATGCCACTTGATTTGATTGTTTATCCATTATTTATATCACTTGAGCACTAGTACTAGAGTCATCGTTCTAGCTCAAAACATTCATTATGTCATAATTGATTAAGATCTTAACACATAGAAATGAAAAAAAATTAGAAAATTATAAATCATGACTCTTCAAGGAGAGCCAAAAACATTAAAATTCATGCAAAACATGAATTCCCTACTTAGTTTTTTATACTTGTCATAAATGTATAAAAAAATTTAATATTTTGATTTGTAATATGATGTGTTGAATCAAGAAAATAAGTAATGAAGTATACATGTAATCAATTTGAATATGAACATGTCTACTATGATTAATTTAATTATTTGATGAAGATGTTTACATTGGAGAGTATACACATGAAGTGTAAATAAAACATTGTGTTATTGACAACGTAACTGTTGTCATCAACACGCCTCCATTTCCCTCAAAATGGAGACCCAAATTTTACATCAATATATCCTTGAGGAAGAAGTTAATTACATACTTATAAAATATTAACTTAAACATTTAATTTTTTTAATCTTAGAAAAGGTTTAGAAGTCAAATTATTTTTCAAATTTTTCATATGTTAAAAATCATGATAATGTTCCTTGTATTATATATGTGTTTTGTCATAATAACTAATAATGTTTCCAAGTGTGAAAGAACATGCCTATACACAACCCATCTAAGTATTCACAGTACTACAAATTTTTTTGAAACTATCATGTGGCATCTTAGAGCCTTGGCAATAGTCCCCTTATCTACAACATTCATTCCAATTCATGTTATCCAAACCAACGAACATATGACAACATCATACCATCAACGTTATAGGTTGCAAAATGAAAAAAAATGTAAGGTAGAAAATGAGATTTATGGTTTGTGATGGTCCCCAAAACATATCCTAACTGAATTATCATGCATATGAGTGGTTTTAACAGGGGATAATATTTGGTTATGGTCTCTTATGCCCATACTCTATTATGTCCTTCCAGGATGTGATTATGGTTGTAATAAATTTTTCCATAGTGGCAATGAGAAAATAGGTCCTTGGGTCTATATATATTCCTTCAGAATACTTTATAAGGGCCCATTTATTAGTTATCTCACCTACACTACTATGTTAGTTGGTTTATTTTGTATTATCTCGCCTACACTACTAAGTTGGTTTATTTTACGGCAGTCCCCTTATCTACAACATTCATTCCAATTCGTGTTATTTAGACCAATGAACATAGGACAACATCATACCATCAACGTTATAGGTTGCAAAATGAAAACAAATGTAAGGTAGAAAATGAGCTTTATGGTTTGTGATGGTCCCCAAAACATATCCTAACTGAATTATCATACATATGAGTGGTTTCAATAGGGGATAATATTTGGTTATGGTCTCCTATCCCCATGCTCTATTATGTCCTTCCAGGATGTGATTATGGTTGTAATAAATTTTTCCATAGTGGCAATGAGAAAATAGGTCCTTGGGTCTATATATATTCCTTTAGAATACTTTATAAGGGCCCATTTATTAGTTATCTCACCTACACTACTATGTTAGTTGGTTTATTTTACGGTGGTCCCCTTATCTACAACATTCATTCTAATTCATGCTATCCAGACCAACGAACATATGACAACATCATACCATCAACGTTATAGGTTGTAAAATGAAAAAATGTAAGATAGAAAATGATCTTTATGGTTTGTGATGGTCCCCAAAATATATCCTAACTGAACTATCATACATATGAGTGGTTTCAATAGGGGATAATATTTGGTTATGGTCTCCTATCCCCATGCTCTATTATGTCCTTCCAGGATGTGATTATGTTTGTAATAAATTTTTCCATAGTGGCAATGAGAAAATAGGTCCTTGGGTCTATATATATATATTCCTTCAGAATACTTTATAAGGGCCCATTTATTAGTTATCTCACCTACACTACTAGTAAGTTGCCTAGAGGGAATTCTAAAAATAATAATATAAGTTGCAAGAGTTTGTGAGATCTATGTATTGTGTTCTTTTGTTTCCTTTTCCTAGTTCTATATAATGTAGATTCATATTCCATCAAGTAAATTTAGTCTGTGAACATGTTTTGTTATTTTATAAATACCTAAGTTGAGCATATGGCTAGTCTAACTATCTTGGGTGTATCAACCTCAATATCATCCTAACCCATAATATAATGTGTAAAAACTATTTATTAGGAGGTAATACTCTTCAGGTTGATGCAGCAAGAATTTTTCTAAGTTATTTTCCATTAGATTCTTAATTGTATCTATTATAATTTGATTTATAACTAAATTAGGATGGATATTGGTTCTAACATTATATTTCATCTTACTGGATTGGTTTGAATGATTTTGTATTTACAGATATATGATGCCCATTCTTTTATAACCTACCTTATCCCCCTTTTTTGCATTTCTTGATATTTGATGTGTCACCTTAGTGTAATTCCAATTGTGCAAACTTCATCCCTCACCTATGGAATGCTTTATCGGTGTTGCTACTTAAATACCTATGTCTAAAAACCTTGGAACAGTTTATGTCTCTCTTCCCACTATTCCAATACATGGTTATCTATAAAGTTAAAAACTTGTTATTCATGCCCTAAACTACTTCCAATATTCCTAAAATGAAAGTATGAAATCCTTTTATATTGGTGTGAAAAACACTCATCAATAGGAAATGGTGTTAGGAGGGTTGATTATAGTTGGATTGTAGTATGTGGCTTGTCTCAATGCATAACTAGTGATCCATAGTACCTAGCGTCAATTAAGTTTGAAGATAGTTAGGCTTAGGAATATTGGATCCATCCAGAAGAATTTCTAGATCTTATTCTAATGTTGAACTTTTAGTCTCACCTTTGAAACTCCACCATCGACCAAAACCACACAAGGGAACACCCAGAGTCCCAAAGACTCAGCCCAGCTCATATACCAACCTTAACCCTTATCTATAGAGAGAAATGGCTTGGCTCACATGTTCTCTCATTAATGTATGTAGAGCCATCAATGACCTATAGATAAACCCAAAGAAGTATATCCCCCTATTCACTCCTTATGGAGGGGGTTATAGTTGGGAGCATTAGAAGCTTTCAAGTATTCACTAATAATTTTGAATGTTACTCATGAGGACATCACATGTGTATTTTTTCCATTTACCCTCAAAGATGTCATGTATGATTGGTTCATGAATCTCCTTAAGAAATACATAGGTATTTGGACACCTTTCAATGATACATATATTTCCTAGTTCAAACAAGTCACCAACCTAGGCATAGTCCACTAGCAATTCATGAGCATGAAAAGAGACCCAATGAACCTATCAAATCATGTAATGTTTAGATTTAGAAAATGTATATCTGCATTGATGTCTTATATAAACCTGGTAATGACTTGGCACATGAGATGTATAAAAATTTCTTATACCCAATGAGGTTTTTCTTCTTGCATAGATCTCAAAACATCCTAAACCTCATACAAACTTACATAGAGGATACCCAGATTGATAAAAAACTAAATCCTTAATGATATCAGGTTGTAAATAGCCCCAATATCAACCCAATTCTCCTAATCTGAGCATTATCCCTCATGTTAACCAAAATGTCCCTATGATACGTCACATCACCCTTTGAGTCATGCGACACCAAACTAGAAATTAGGCTTGTCGAATAGAATAAGGGCCCTAATCAACAAAATATAGGTCAAGTCATGACCCCTACCTACAACAACAATGCTCAAACTATACATCCAGGTCCTCCCAAAGATGAACTTGATGTTTTCCATTGAATGGTTCAAAAACTTAGTAATGACTTCATGAACCTCCAAAGACAAATCAGAAACATTGGAGTAGAAACTTTCAACAGTGGTTACATGTTCCAAAGGCACAATAGGCTTTTCAACAATCTAGACACCAACCCTAGACCCACCTAAAATAAACTTCTTGAAATCAACATCTATGATTTAGCTTTGCTTAATTGGTGTAGGGTTCATAATATTGTTATACATGGTGAATTGGATTGCATCGAGTTATGCAAAGCCTTTGAGATCTTCACAAAATAGATGGAGGGCTATGAGGTCATTCCAAACCCACCCAATTCCACCAATACATCCTAAGCACCAAACATCGCTATGTTGTTTGAGACATATGACTTCCAAAAATATGTGGAGTATGAAATGAAGGAAAACACAGATGATATTTTTGCTTTGTAATAGTCCCAAAGGAATAATTATGCCTTAAAGAGTAAGGCAAATCTCTTTTCATTGATTTTACACCTCTTAACAATGTCACTATATCCCAAAACCTAGATGCAACTAAAAATTTACCTCCTCTAAATGGAAGTGTCTAATAGTCTATGAGTAGTACACTCATAGTCACTCATAGTCTCTGACAAGAATGGGTAAAGCATAGTGGAAGACATGAAAATGGAAAAGGGAAACATCATGTTACATTAGTTAGCCTACATCCATGAATGAAAAGACATGATGCTAAAGGCTTTGACTAACACACCAGCCCCATGTAAGTAGAAATCCATACATATGAACATAATGATCCATAGGGACAAAGTTGAGGTTCCCCCTTTATTACTCACTTTAAAAATATTTGGAAAAAATATACATAACTACCTAGTTGATTCAAGAGGCTTGGATAATGTCATTCCCGTGGTTATCTATAAGAAATTAGGATTGTCACATGTTAGGTATGAAAAGGTCATAGTTTAACTAGATAAGTTTGAGGTTAAGGTGGAAGGTGAAAAATTGAATGTCCACATGCAGATAGCCTATAAACCATGAGTTCAACAATTCGTAGATATTCAGGTAATTGAGATTCCAAACACCTACAACATGTTGCTACATCATGACTAGTTAAAGACAATGGCTACATGGCCATCAACTATTCTCATATATGGCTAACCTAGAGAGGGGTAGCCAACCAAATTAGGGTCAATAGGCAACCTAAGATAGAACACAAAATTATAGAGTATAATGCCAAGGATGAGAAGGTGAACTTTGTTTCATTTAACCTCCACATTTACACTTTGGAAATGAAAGATGCCCCAATCATAAAAGAACACGTTGCCTCACTAGGACTTTGGACCCTATATTTTGATGGGGCACAATTAAACACAAGTTTGCATGCAAGTATCATTCTGATAAATACCTTGTATGAAAAATCTCATGGAATACAAGGCTTTAGTACTAGGATTGCAACACACCCTTAAACACAGTGTTAGGAAAAACATGGTCTATGGTTATTCTAAGTTGGTGATAAATGAGGTAGAAAGAAAATTCCAATGTAAAGTCTCATAATTATAGAAATATAATCACAACACATGGGATTTGATGGAATCATTTGATGCCTTCAATATCATACCCATACCTATAAGACAAAACCAAGCCACGAATTCCATAGTGTCTTTCATGATAAACTTAGCTCCACTTCAGGAGCCAAACCAATGAAAGTTTTCAGTAGAAATCATCCCATTTCCCTCAAACTTAGATAATGTGGATAATGTTTAGGTGTTTGATGATGATCAATAGATCATCCAATTCATGCATATCACAAGGGTTTTTGAATCATATATCATTAATAAAAGTGACACAAATCTAACCTATGATACAAGAGTAGGTGATGATGATATCATAAATCTTGGATAAAATTGCATCCCAAATAAAATGGTGTTTTTGGAGAGAGACTTTGACTAAGATGCATATGTTACAAAATTATGGCAGCCAAAAACTAGTGAAATAGACTTTGTGACAGTCAATTTAGGAACTGTGAAATACCCATAGCATGTTAATATTGGACTTAGCTATTCCAAACCTAAGAATGAGTGTTTTAAAACTCTATTACAATAATATGGGGATGTGATTGCATGGTCCTATAATGATTTCAAAACATTTGACCCATGGATCATCACATGCATGATACCACTTAAATATGGATAGAAATTATTTAGATAGAGACAATACTAGTAAACCTAGTCTTATAACCTCTTATCTACATAGAAGTCAAAAAATTACTAACCATGGGAATTGTATTCCCCATAAAACATTCAACCTGGGTTGTACAATTGGTCTCAGTGTGTAAAAAGAGTGGAAAAATTAGACTGTGTGTCAATTTCCATAACCTTAACAAAGCTTCCAAGAAGAACAACTACCCTTGCCCTCACTCGATGAAGTGATTCACATTATTAATGGTTCTGAGATGATGTCTTTCTTAGATGGATTTTTTTGGGCATAATCATGTTTTGAGTAGAATAAGATATAATGAAAATTGATTTTACTACTAAATGGGGAACTTTCTCATATAAGAGGATGCACTTTGGTTTGATAAATGCAGGTGCAACCTTCAGATGCAACATAAACACCACCTTCCAAGAATTAATTAGAAACTACATCATTATATACATGGATGACTTGACTTTTTCTCAAAAAGCATGTCACATCATGCAAACCATTTGAAGAAGGCCCTTGAAATATGTTGCAGGCATTAAATTTATTTAAATCCAAAGAAAAGCATATTTAGTGTTACAACAATAAAACTACTTGGCCACATAATCTCAAGGGAAGGATTTTCCATTGATCTGAATAGGGTCGATGTCATTTCCCAAATCCCTTTTCTCAATAGAAAAAAAGAATTAAAATATTTCTTTGGGAAAATTAATTTTGTACATAATTTTATCTCTAGATTCATTGAAATTATTAGACCACTAAACATGATGTCAAAATAGGATTCCCAAGTTGAACGGACACCCTAAAGCTAAGGCGGCATTCCAAAACATCAAGGAAGCCATCGTTCAATCTCTGGTCATGGTTAGTATGGATTTCATGAAGGAATTTATCTTGTATTTATTTGTATCAAATCATACTATTGTCACGGTAGTCACCCAAAAGGTACATGAACAAGAACACCCCATAGAGTTCAAGAGCACCAACCTCAAAGACATAAAACTTGAATACTCCATGATAGACAAACAAGCTTACATTATGGTCAATGTTGTCAATAAATTTAGGCATTATGTACTATGCAAAGGTCTATGATATCATCCCTGATCTCACAGTCAAGCTCATGTTAGGTTAAAATGAACTAGGAGAACATAAAGGTAAGTGGATAGATAAACTGCAAGAGTTTGACCTAGAAATCAAATGTTAGAATGGTGTGAGGTTAGGGCCTCGCATAGCTAATCTTAATAATAAATCTAGAATTAACATTACACAAGTCAATCAGACCTAGATTTTAGGAAATGACTTGCATGACCATGTCATATATTATATGTAATAAGGAACCCACCCCGCCAAGTTAAATAAAGAACAAAATAGGGCCCTCAAGTTGAAAGTCATCCATTATATGATAAAGAAAGGAATGTTATACCACTCAAATTATGAAAGGATCTACCTAATGTGCATATCAAAATAAGTAGCACAATTTATTAGACCATCTCCGTGAGAGGTTAGGGAGCAAACATCCTCAGAGTAACACAACAACCATAAAAATCCTGAAGGCTAACTATTACTATCCCATAATTATCAAAGGCATACAAAACCACGTGTGGACTTGCAATTAGTGTCATGTCTTTTCCATATGATAAATGCATCCATCTATTATGCTTGAAAAATTAATTAAAATCCACCTATTTACCAATAGGGATTAACTTTCAATGGCATCATAAATCCTAACTCATCCTTAGGACACAAGTTATTGTTAATTATGACTGACTCCTACATGAGATGGACTAAAGTTGTTGTCACAAATAATTGTAGACCAATTGATGTCATTGAATTCCCTAAGGAATACATTATCACTAGGTTTGGTACACCAATCACATTAGTCTGTGATAATGGTCCTAATTTCTAATATGTAGAATTAATTGAATGGGCCAATAACAACTCAATCATAATATAGTTCTCTTCCAACTACTACCCCCAATGTAATGGTGTTGTTGAGTTGACCAATAATAATATGATTAGTGCAATCAATAAATCAACTACAAAGAAGCCTAGAAAATGACACTCTTTGTTGAAGTATGCACTATGGTCAGACAAAACTTGTGTCAAGCAAGCCCTTAATACATCTACTTTTATGTTTGTATATGATCAAGCACTAGTCTCCCCATCACCCTTAAATTTTCAACATACCAATTCATGTTATAATGCATGGAAAATGATGATAGGATTCGGTCCAGATTATTGAACATTACCTAGATGGAAGATGCACATGATGATGCTCTTCAAAAATTTAACAAGCATCAAATCACTATCAAGAGATGGCTTGACAAAATATTACGCGTAAAGGCCTTCAGAGATCTCACACTTAGTCCTATCATGGGACAAATCCCATGAGAAGAAGGGGCAATAGTGACAAGTTCTCACCACTATGGATAGGACCCTTTTGAATTGTAAATATAGTCGATGATAATACATTCAAACTAAAAGATATTTAGGGCCAAAACCTAACATATCTTGTGAATGGGTAGCATTTGAAGCATTCCTTCTTCGTTGTCATCTTCACAGGTGGTTTATAAATAGCAGTAGGTTGTGGGTCTAATTTCATGATGGGTTAGTAGGTAGTTTTATTTTGTTGATTTGTTACTACGTTAGTTATTTGTTTTGTTTTATTAGTTACTTATCATTTCCTATTTTCTAGAATAGCTTTGCTTTCATTAGTTATAGTTGTTGAATAAATATTTTTGGACAAGTCTTTCACACAGCATTCTTGAATTATCCTTATCATTGTCTGCTTGTTGAGGACTAACCAATGGAGGAGTATGTCACGGAACTATCATGTATTCAAATTTTGGAACTAGGAAGGATCTGAGTTTACACCAAGATGGTTCATTAAAATATTATGTTTTGTTTTAATTTTGGACTTTATTCTAACAAGCTACATAACATTGATGTATCATAGAAGGGCTTTACCTACACTTATAAATATCTAAATAACTACGTGGGCAAATGTTGATGGCTTGGGAAATATTTTTTAATAAAACTTCCTAATAAATCCTTATGCTCGATAGCATCAATTCCCAACCCCCTTGGTGAAAACAAAATCTAAACCTAAACAAAAGGAGAATCTGAACTCTAAAAGAAAAAGCATAATTTTTCCCTGGGAAACGATAATTTGGGTAACCTCCACCTCAAGCTTTCTCATCTAGCTAGCAGTGTATCAAGGCCTAGAACAGAGCCAAAGGTATCTATATCAATGCTATGGATGTCTAGATAGAAATAGAGCATGTAATACCCTTTTTGATCTTTACAGTGTTTTCTACATGTCACAGTATAAGTTGTATTACTAGTATAACATGTGTACCATGTGCATGTCATTTGAGTAAGTAACCTTCTAGATTATAATAGATCTTGCTTTCAATGTTTGGTGGTGATGTCAGCATAAACCCAGGTTAGTTGACTTATGTAGGGCCAGATTTGCATTAATTTAATTACTTCACTTGAACTTATTTGATAGCCATGTTTTTCTCTTATAATGTTGGTTCTCAACTTTATAACCATTTTGATCTGTTTTGATAACAAATTCTACCAGTAAAAAAACATTAATAAGGATGTAAATAAAAATAACTATGTGTGTGTGTGTGTACATAAATGAAATGGTATTAATTAAATCAAAAGAATGATAAGCATATATATATATATATATATATATATATATATATATATATATATACATATATATATATATATACATATATATATATTATATACATATATATATATAAATAAATAATATATTTATAGTTAATTAAAGGAATTAATTAAATGAATGTAATTAAAAAATACACATATTTTTACTTATATATGTGTGTGTTAATATTGGGTTTGAAATATTTTATCTATCTTCATATTTATTAATTATTTGGGTTAAATGAAAATATACAGATAAATAATTAGTGGAATAAATAAATGTTAAAGAAATAAATAAATAAAAATACTTATGTAATTAATTATTTTAAATTAAAATAAATAATGTCCATTCCATGATTAATATTCTAATTATATATATACACACATGATTATATAATTATAATGCAAAAGAGAATTTCATGAATTTCAAAATATTAAATTCTAATGAATTTCATAAGTTAAATGGATGTTGAGTGGAGGACTAAGTACATTGTGAATTAAGTGGAGAGGGAGAAAAGTTGGCAGGGGGTGTCAAATTTGTTGCAGATAAATTAATTCCCTACCTAATCTTGAAGGGAAAACCAATTAAATAATTTTGTGCTTGACTCATCTTCAATGCACCATTTTAGAGTCTCATTCTTTGTCCAGTATAATTCTTTCTTATTGTTGCTTATTTTTAGAAGCATTAGAATGAAGAATAAAACAAGGAGAATGGCTCTGTCAGGAGGCAACCTAAAAAGAGGAGGAAATTATTAGCAAACTATGGTGGGAAGGAGTATGGAGAGGATGGATGGAAGAGAAGGATTCGGTTGAGAGGAAGAATCAAGTAAGGGGTTTTTCTCTTCTAAATCTCTGATTTTTGTTTTTATTATTTAATAAGCATATTAATCAGGGAATGAGAGTTGTGTTGTGTGTATTGGTAGTAATCCCTTCTTGTTATTTGAGTTAATCCAAGTTGATGATTAAAATTTGATAAATATATTATTAATGTTTTCTCTTGAAATTATTCTGCTAAAATTCTAAACTTTGGGAAATAGAATAAAACCCCTAAATTTCTCACATTTGTCTGTGATGACTGAAGAATTATATTTGGTTTCAAAATACCAAATTTTAGGGTGAATGGGTTCCTTTGTCAAATTGTCAAATTTGATTCCAAATCTTCTCTATTTCTCTAAAGATAATATTACTTCTGAGAAATAAATACCCTAAGATTTCTGCAGCTGTATGAGTTTTTATTTTTTATAATTAATTTTATTTATAAAAATAAATAAATAATAAATTAAAAAATATATATATAATTAAAAAATAAATAAAAAATAAAAAAGTTTAAAATAAAATTTGTTAGAAGGGGGGAGGGGGCGATGACTGAGTCGTACCAACCCCCTCTCATGTCTGGGAGGGAAGGAGGGGATGGAGCAGTTGGCCAACCCTCGAACCCTGTGCATTCCCATGTCAGTGGCCATGGTCGCCAACTGACCAACTTAGTTAGCGTTTAAACTCAAAATAAAACAAAAACTTATAAATGCACAGATATTAATTTAAATGATTCAATTTTATATTTATTAATATTTATAAATAATGATATTTATATAGATAATACAAATTTATAGTTATTAATATTTATAGATATTTTTAAAAATGATAGAATTTATATTTAAATATATATATTATATATATATATATATATATATATATATATATATATATTTGTATAAATATTAAATTGTCTATGTATATAGAAATTCACTTAAGCCCTTTCATAGAAATTGTGGAAATAAGTTTATCGACGATTTCAATCTTTCAAGGTAGTTCCTGTTAGTAGCATGCATGAGTGGATAAAGTGGAGTCTTTGAGTATCTCATTTGATGATGTTAATAGTCTATATATTTAAATTTATGAATTACGAAATTATAATCAAAAGAATATTATACATTAAACATACATATATATTTTCCATCTTTAATAATTATGATTCGTGACACATGAGTAAATGTAGCATAGACTCTTATACTCAGATATAAAGATGAAATGTATTTATTTTTGTGTTTAAAAGACAAGTTTAGGAAATTACTTATTCATGTACATTGGTAGTACGGGGCTTGTAACTTATATTCTAATTGATGAAAATCCCTAAAATGAATGTGATTGGTTAAAATTATTTTTAGATAACTCTCTCGATAGGAAATTTGTTGATCATTAATTAAATAAATACCAATGTTTGTGGTGTAGAAAATTTAAATCGTAGTCTTGTCAGTTTAGTATAGTTGTAAGATCTTTGGAAGCAATGATAAATTTGGTCTTTACCTTATAGATATGCAATAAGATAGTGACTTTGTCTTGTAACTACTAGAATTCATGAATAGAAACTATCTTATAAGTTTCATCTACTTTATAGGTCACAATTAGATGTGTGTCTAGCAATTTATGTATATACAACACATTTTGTAATGATAATTTTGTTGTGATAGATTGTTTCAGATGTTAGATTTTTGTATTAGTTTATTATGTTTTTATCATAATATAATTGTCAATTATCTTCCTTGGTTAATGAACTTGCATGCCATTAAGTTATTTCGTCTTGAGTAGGTTAACCCTTCTAGTCTCTTAATTTATAAGTTGATACAATATGATAAGTTTGCTACTCAATTTTTTATTTAGTTTGTTTATTAATTTGTAAAAAAGAGGTGTTTAGGAAGGAGAAATCTCTTGCTCGGTTTTTTAGCTAACCCCTTTATTGACCATGTTCTAATGTAGGTGGAAGAGTTACAGTGTAGTAGTCAGCTAGATAATTTAGTATTATTGTTAGATATGATTATAGATTAAAATTGAGATGTTTTATTGTATTAATTTCCTATCAAAGGTTTCGTAAAGAATTTTTCTAATAATCCAAAGTGGATATAGTTGTAAGCCTTGTTTGTATTTGTAAGCATTTAATCCTTACATTGGGAGCTTTAGCATGATTTTGCATTGTTTGTAAATGAAATCACATTAATATTTTTGTATTGAAAATTTGATACTTAAATTTTAGACAATTTAACCTCTTAGACCAAGTTAAGATGATTGAGATCTAAAAATTTGATAAATTGTGGAGATTGTGTTGGTAGATTATTTTGATATATGATAGTCGTGTGTATTTTATTTGATAAAGTGTATTGTAATTTGTTTGGTAAAATGATAGTAAATTAGAATATGATGTTCTAGTGTTATGAATAAGTGTGTTGATGTGATGTTGCAATATCCCACGAGACCATTAATAATATTAATAAATATTAAAACTTAACTTATCTAGTATTGTGTTTTGTTTTTCGTATCTTGATATTGTGCGAGTAAATTTATTTAACTTCTGTTGGATCATTTTTGCTTCATATTTTCTAGAAGGCCCTTTTGTATTGATAGTTTGCTCCACATTTATGTGCAAATCTCTCCACGTTGGCTTGAATCGGACTCAGTTAAGCGATGAACTAGTAGATTTCTCAAATCTTACTTTTAGAACTTGCTTACCTATCATAGGAGAGAAAAAAAAACATCAATCAGTTATTTTTTTACTTGATCTGATGTTGATTTAGAAAACCTTTTTAGGTGACATTGGCTTATTTTTACCTACATTGTTCTATCTTGACTGTGCAAAGTCATTTCAAATCAGTTTGCCATGAATAGATAATTAAGTTTTTTTAGTAAACCAAATGTTGTTAATATTTTATTTTTACCTTTAAAATTATACAAAAAAAAAATTCTCAGTTTCAAATATTTTTTTTATTTTTATCAGTTTAATTTTGAACTCGGTTTATTCAGAGAATTACCAAGCAGAATAGTTTGGCTGCATGAAGTCAATTTGAAATCGATTAACAAAAAATGGTTAAAATCATTTTTATGCAAAAATAAAAGTTTAACTTGATTCTTTTTAGCTGTGTATGATCCTCAGATCTTCTTTTGGTCCTTTTGGAATCATTTTCTATTTTTGGTGGGTTCATTTCAAACCCTATTTGCTCTGCATTTTTGAGTTTTTCAGCCCTTTTGTTACCATAACCCATTTGGATTGCTAGCTTATTTTGGCATCTCCTTCCTTGAAGTTGTGTTTCGTTAATAGAAATCTCTTATTTTGAGTTTCATATTTATATTTAATCTTTTGTATTTAGTTTTCAAATCCGTTTGATATTTTAAATAAGCTGCTCTTGAACCTTGTTTGTCATAGTTTTCTTGGGTGAGTCAGTTTTTTGTCATCAAGTACGGTTTGGATTGGCAATTTTATTCTTCATCTTGATCACCCTAGAACTCAAATAATGATCCTTTTGAAATGGAATTAGATTTTAAAATTGGTCCTCAACTTTAGAAAACTATATTTAAATTATCCACGTATTTATTTTAGGATCGTCATATAGACCTTTTAGTCATATTGTGTCTGAGTACTCATAGGAGTTTTCCTACGTAAATAGTTGCATTGAGGGAGAATCTTTTACCTTGGTGTAATTTATTCCTGAGTGTCTCCCTGTGTGTTCTCATTGAAAGTGTTTTGACATCACTTGTGTATTGTTTGAAAACTTTTTCTATTCCCAAAAATATAAAGATATTTTAGATTCTTTCTATCAGGGTAGTCCGTACAGTGGCACTTTGAATAGTCAGTTACGATTCTTATATTACTCTTATATGAGAGAGTATGTTTCATAGCTCATTCATGCTAGTCGAAGTTGTGCACACAGAAAGCTGTGAATTATAGTTTACGTGTTTTCAAATATGAAGTGAGTTATATCGTTGATTGTTGTTTAAAAAAATTGGTGTGATTTTATGTGTTCCTAAGATATAAATTTTGGGCATTGCATTTTAGTATTAGAGCATGGTTAAACACTAGGAACTCTGGAGTGTTGGTGTTCTACAATATGCATTATCTGACTTTTACTCACATGTGTACAAGAGGAATGACACAGTGAGATGGATGTAGTTCTAGACATGGCCTACATTGCGAATCACTAAATTCTAGTTGTAGGATTTGCTCTTTTGAGGATGGAAGTGTCTTGTTAGACAGTGCCCCAGTTATTTGCTTACGATCATGGTGGAGTATCTAGCCACCGTGGGCCACTAGACCCTACAACAAATAGAATGATGAAATTTTGAACTTTTTGGTTGATTATATTGTTCTCATACCTCATTAATGGATATGTACATTGATCAATTTTACTATTCCTTGGTTAAATGAATATATGAGGGGGAAAAAATTGTATGTATATATCTTTGGGTATGGTAAATACCTATCTTAATCTATATTTACGTATTCTTCTAATGATTATGTATTAATACATTGGATAAATATAAATCTTATAATGGGATGCATATGTAATTATCAATATGATAAAATTGATTATTTTTAAATCAAACTATTAACATTAATAACACTAAGTTAGTATGTTATTGTTAGTGTTTTATTGTTCATCTTGGTTCAGCTTAATCCATGAGTTTATAAAGATGGCCTTAATCTATTGTTGTAGTTATATAATTTAGTTAATCCTAGAGTGTTATATGATGGTTGTTATATAACTAAATGGTACCTAGTAGGATTTGGATGTATACATGAGTGTTGAATGTTCTAACCCTATTCTTGAGCTATGTTTTGAAACTTGTGTGCAACCACAAGTGAATCAAGAGTAAGTGTGCAGGGAAGATATTGATAGATTGCTTTCATTTTATTTTTTATTTTTTTCCCTCTTTATTATGAAGAATGAATGTACCTTCATTCATGTGAGAGTATTATTAAGTTGTTTAGTTTTCTCTTGAGTTGACCGTTTGTGTTACGATTATGGTTCACTTGAGTATTCATTTTAGCATGGAATAGTGGTGGTTAATATGAATATATATATGATTAATCTACTTTGGGCACAATACTTGAGATTGATAAAATGATTTATCCATCTGAATCAATCAAGATAGTGCAATTATCGAGATCTTTGCATTAGTGACTTTATACGAGATTTATCAAACACATATTATTGATTTACATTGGAACAAGACAACCAAAATTGAACATAGTGTTCTCCAAAAAAGCATTTGAGATAAGTGCAACAATCAAAAATGACACATTATTCGATGAGAAACTTATATATCATCAAATTCAAAGACTTTGGGACATTTGGCAGACTTTCTAGGATACTTTTAGCACTAGGTGTCAGGTATGAGATTTATACATGGTTTATTTCTACACAGTTATATCAGCACTTGTTATCGAGAGGCATAGGGAGGATTACTATTTTTATTATTTCTCCTACCTCTAAGAGGTAGTTGGGACTTACTTTATTACCTTTGGGAGGTAGTCGAGACTTACTTTATTACCTCTGAGAGGTAATCATGTTAATATTTTGAGAGGTATATGGAGGATGATGAGATGTTTTTTCCTACCTCTAGGAGGTAGTTGAGATGCTTATGTTCTCTCACCTCTGAGAAGTGATTGAGTTTTATTGATTCCTTCTCCCCTTGGATGACTTTTAATATTCATTTAGTTCGATTAATGTGATGTTTTTGATTGATTTTCTTTGATAACCAGCACTAGTCCTTGAACTTGAATTCACATTTAATTATTTTTTCAGAGTTTTGAGCATTTATAAGTTATTTATTTGAACTTGATTTAAATATATTTGCATTTGAATTGCATTTTGTTTATTTTGATAGCTTGATTATTGTGACTTGGACTTATTTTATTATGGGCACCAACTTCTTTTGAATATGAGTTACGATTTTTTTATTTATTTTCTGATTTCATTAACTTATTGACTTTTAATTTGATTATTTTAACCTTTGATTATTTAAAAAAATTATGGTATTTTGATTTTTGACAAATGTCGGTTCATGTGTTTTATTGATATATGTTGTAATGTGTGCATTATGCATTGTGTGGGGGAGAAAAAGTAGCTTGAGAAAGCTATTGGGTCCAGATGGGAGCCTGTGTGGGGCAGGTTCATGACACCATCCTTCTCAATCACCAGATGTGGTGTGATTATATATATATATATATATATATATATATATATATATATATATATATATATATATATATATATATATATATATATATATATATATATATATATATTTTGGCCATTTATTGGGAGGTCTAAGGAGGGAATAAGGAGGTTTTGGGAGGTCTAAGTATTTTTGGGAGGTCTAAGGAGGTTTGGTAAGATGTTGTTGGTGATGCAATTGATGGGAATTATTATTTCAGCATTATATGTTATCTTATATGACTTGGTGGTCATTTTTATTATTGTCTATTGCACAGTGGATATAATATTAATTTTTGGTGGATCGATGATCCTACTCTTGTTTAGTAATTTTGACAATTCATAATATCAATTGGTAGTATATATGACATATGAGAATTCTTCATAGATGTGATATTTGTTTGGTAGAAACCTCATGGTAGTATGTTTCAGTTGGTAGTTGACTCAACATTACATAGTTAAGTGGTATTACAATAATTATATGAGTTCCATGTATTGATAATATCCTTTTTATCCCTATTGTACCATGGTATAACACATGGGATTATTGGGCATAGAATTTTATATTCTAGCATATCAAAGTATTGATTGAAACGTTTTATTATTATCGCTTTTATTACCATTCAAAGTTTGAGTATTTGAGTTTTATATTGTCATAAGAATTTTCTCAATAATAGATTATTACTATTTGAGAATGTGGTGGACTTCATTACATGATTTTACTTCGAAATCATCGAGGATGATTCCCTTTTCAAGGGAGGGGTGAATGTAATACCCTTCTCGATCTCTATAGTGTTTTCTGCATGTCATGGTATAAGTTGCATTCCTAGTATAACACGTATATTGTGTGCACGTCATTTGAGCAAGTTGCCTTGTGGATTATAATAGATATTGCTTTTAGTATCTAGTTGTGATGTCATCATAGACCTAGGTTAGTTGACTTGTGTAGGGCCGGATTTGCATTAATTTAAGTACATCACTTGAACTTATCTGATAGCCATGTTTTTCTCTTCTAATGTCGGTTCTCAACTTTATAACCATTTTGATGTGTTTTGATAACAAATTTTACTTGTAAAAAAATGATAATAAAAATGTGTGTGTTTGTGTGTGTGCATGCACGCGCGCGCACACACACACACACACACACACACATAAATGAAAGGGTATTAATTAAATCAAAGGAATCATAAGCATATATATATATATATATATATATAGAGAGAGAGAGAGAGAGAGAATTAAAAAAATAATAATTAGATTATATATATATATATATATATATATATATAGATATAGAGTTAATTAAAAAAGATAAGAGAGAGAATTAAAAAAGATTAATTAGATTATATATATATATATATATATATAGTTAATTAAAAGAGAGAGAGAGAGAGAAGATTAATTAGATTATATATATATATATATATATATATATATATATATATATATAGATATATATAGTTAATTAAAAAAGATAAGAGAGAGAATTTTAAAATATATATATATATATATATAGTTAATTATAAAAGATTAATTAAATGAATATAATTAAAAAAATACATGTATTTTTACTTATATGTGTGTGTTAATATTGGGTTTGAAATTATATATATAGTTAATTATAAAAGATTAATTAAATGAATATAATTTAAAAAATACATGTATTTTTACTTATGTGTGTGTGTGTTAATATTGGGTTTGAAATTATATATATATATATATATATATATATATATATATATATATATATATATATATAAAATATATATAAAATTATAAAAGATTAATTAAATGAATATAATTAAAAAAATACATGTATTGTTACTTATATGTGTGTGTTGATATTGGGTTTGAAATAATATATATATAAAAACACACAATATGTGTGTGTTAATATTGGGTTTGAAATAATATATAAAAAAAAAAAAACACACACACACACATATTTATATTTATATATATAATTAATATTTTATCTATCTTTATATTTATTAATTATTTGGGTTAAATAAAAATATACAAAGAAATAAATAGTCAAATAAATAAATAAAAATACTTATGTAATTAGTTCTTTTAAATTAAAATAAATAATGTCCATTCCATGATTAATATTATAATTATATATACACACATGATTATATAATTATAATGCAAAAGAGAATTTAATGAATTTCAAAATATTAAATGTCTAATGAATTTTATAAGGTAAATCGATGTTGAGTGGAGGACTAAGTACATTGCGAATTAAGTGGAGAGGGATAAAAATTGGTAGACAAATTAATTCCCCACTTAATTTTGAAGGGAAAACCAATTAAATAATTATGTGATTGACTCATCTTCAACGCACCATTTTAGAGTCTCATTCTTTGTCCAAGATAATTCCTTCAAAGCATTAGAATGAAGAATAAAACAAGGAGGCAACTTGAAAGGAGGAGGAAATTATTAGCAAACTATGGTGGGAAGGAGTATGGAGAGGATGGATGGAAGAGAAGGATTCGGTTGAAAGGAAGAATCAAGGGGTTTTTCTATTCTAAATCTCTGATTTTTATTTTTATAAATTAATAAGCAAATTAATCAGGGAATGAGAGTTGTGTGTATTGGTAGTAATCCCTTCTTGTTATTTGAGTTCATCCAGGTTGATGGTTAAAATTTGATAAATATATTATTAATGTTTTTTCTTGAAATTATTCTGTTAAAATTCTAAACTTTGGGAAATAGAATAAAACCCTTGAATTTCTCACATCAATCTATGATGGACTGAAGAATTATATTTAGTTTCAAAATACCAAATTTTAGGGTACATGGGTTCCTTTATTAAATTGTCAAATTTGATTCCATATCTTCTCTATTACTCTAAAGATAATATTACTTCTGAGAAATAAATAACCTGAGATTTCTGCAGCTGTATGAGTTTTTAATTTTTATAATTAATTTTATTTATAAAAATAAATAAACAATAAATTTATATATATATATATATATATATATATATAATTAAAAAATAAAAATAAAAGAAAAAAGTTTAAATTAAAATTCGTTAGAAGGGGGGAGGGGACGACGACTGAGTTGTACCAACCCCCTCCCATGTTTGGGAGAGCAGTTGGCCAACCCCTGAACCCTGTGCATTCCCATGTCAGTGGTCATGGTCGCCAACTGACCAACTTAGTTAGGGTTTAAACTCAAAACAAAACAAAAAATTATAAATGCACGAATAATAATTTAAATGATATAATTTTATATCTATTAATATTTATAAATAATGATATTTATATAGATAATACAAATTTATAGTTATTAATATTTATAGATATTTATAAAAATGATAGTGTGTGTGTGTGTGTGTGTGTATATATATATATATATATATATATATATATATATATATATATATATATAGAAATTCACTTAAGTCCTTTCATAGAAATTGTGGAAATAAGTTTATCGATGATTTTAATCTTTCAAGGTAGTTCCTGTTAGTAGCATGCATGAGTGGATAAAGTGGAGTCTTTGAGTATCTCATTTGATGATGTTAATAGTCTATATACATAAATTTATGAATTGTGAAATTATAATCGAAAGAATATTATACATTAAATATGCATATATATTTTCCATCTTTAAATTATGATTTGGGACACATGAGTAAATGTAATCTTATAAATATAGTATTATATGTATGGAGTCTTATACTCAGATATAGAGATGAAATGTATTTATATTTGTGTTTAAAAGACAAGTTTAGGAAATTACTTATTCATGTACATTAGTAGTACGGGGCTTGTAACTTATATTCTAATTGATGAAATTCCCTAGAATGAATGTGATTGGTTAAAATTGTTTTTAGATAACTCTCTCGATAGGAAATTTGTTGATTGCTAATTAAATAAATACCAATGTTGCTTGTTTTTAAAAGGATTAAAATGAAAAAATAATACAAAGAGAATGGCTCTGTCAGGAGGCAGCTTGAACAACAGAAGAAAATTATTAGCAAACCCTGATGGGAAGGAGTATGGAGAGGATGGACGGAGGAGAAGGATCCATTTACCTTCCTTGACAAGTAATTTTAATTTTTATTTAGATATTCTTTTTTTATCTTAAACATTAAATTGTGCAAATTTGGTAATTTATGTGCCACTAGGGAAGGGGTTTTTCTCTTCTAAATCTCTGATTTTTGTTTTTATAAATTAATAAGCAGGGTAATCAAGAAATGAGAGTTGTGTTATGTGTATTGGTAGTAATCCCTTCTTGTTATTTGAGTTAATCCAGGTTGATGGTTAAAAATTTGGTAAATATGTTATTAATGTTTTCTCTTGAAATTATTTTGCTAAAATTTTGAAGTTTAGGAAATAGAATAAAACCCCTTAATTTCTCAAATCTATTTGTGATGGACTGAAGAATTATATTTGGTTTCAAAATAACAAATTTTGGGGTGCATGGGTTCCTTTGTTAAATTGTTGATTTGATTCCAAATCTTCTCTATTGCTCTAAAGATAATATTACTTCTGAGAAATAAATACTCTGAGATTTCTGCAGTTGTATGAGTTTTCATTTTTGATAATTAATTTTATTTAGAAAAATAAATATATATATATATATATATATATATATATATTTTAAAAAAAGAAAAGAAAAGAAAAAAATTAAAATTAAAATTTGTTAGAAGGGGGGAGGGGACAGCGGCTAAGTCGTCCCAATCCCTTCCCATGTCTGGGAGAGAAGGGGGACAGACCAACTAGCGCACCCCCAAACCCTATGCATTCCCAAGTCAATGACCATGGTCGTCGACCGCCCAACTTAGTTGGGGTTTAAACTCAAAACAAAAAATATATATTTATAAATGCATGGATATTAATTTAAATGATACAATTATATATTTATTAATATTTATAAATAATGATATTTATATAGATAATAGATATTTATATTTATAGAAATGATAGAATATATATATATATATATATATACACACACACACTTGTATAAATATTAAATGGTCTATTTATATAGAAATTAACTTTGGTTCTTTCATAAAACTTATGGAAATAAGTTTATCGACGATTTTCGTCTTTCAAAGTTTTTCCTATTAGTAGCATGCATGAGTAGATAAAGTGGAGTCTTTGAGTATCTCATTTGATGATGTTAATAGTCTATATACATAAATTTATGAACTACGAAATTATAATCAAAGAACATTATACATTAAATATACATATATTTTTTCCATATTTAATAATTATGATTCGAGACACATGAGTAAATGTAGTCTTATAAATATAGTATTATATGTATAGAGTCTTATACTCGGATATAGAGATGAAATGTATTTATTTTTGTGTTTAAAAGACAAGTTTAAGAAATTACTTGCTCATGTACATTGGTAGTACGGGGCTTGTAACTTATATTCTAATTGATGAAATTCTCTATAATGAATGTGATTGGTTAAAATTGTTTTTAGATGACTCTCTCGTAGGAAATTTGTTGATCGTTAATTAAATAAATACCAATGTTCATAGTGTAGGAAATTTAAATCGAGTCTTGTCAGTTTTTTATAGTTATGAGATCTTTGGAAGCAATGATAAAATTTGTCTTCACCTTATAGGTATGCAATAAGATAGTGACTTTGTCTTGTAACTACAAGAATTCATAAATTGAAACTACCTTATAAGTTTCATCTACTTTATAGGTCACAATTAGATGTGTGTCTATTAGCAATTTATGTCTATACAACACATTTTGTAATGACAGTTTTGTTGTGATAGAGTGTTTCGGATGTTAGCTTTTTGTATTTGTTTATTGTGTTTTTATCATAATGTAATTGTCAATTATCTTCTTTAGTTATTGAACTTGCGTACCATCAAGTTATTTTGTCTTGAGTAGGTTAACCCTTCTAGTCTCTTAATTTCTAAGTTGATACAATATGATAAGTTTGATGCTCAATTTTTTGTTTAGTTTGTTTATTAATTTGTAAAAAAGAGGTGTTTAGGAAGGAGAAATCTCTTACTCAGCTTTTTAGCTGACCCCTTTGTTGGCCATGTTCTAATGCAAATGAAAGATTTCCATTGCAGTAGTCAGCTAGATAATTTAGTATTATTATTAGATATGATTATAGATTAAAATTGCATTGTTTTATTGTATTAATTTCTTATCCAAGGTTTTGTAAAAAAAAATCTGATAAGCCAAAGTAGATATAATTATAAACCTTGTTTGTATTTGTAAGCATTTAATCCTTGCAGTGGGAGCTTTAGCATGATTTTGTATTGATCATAAATGAACTCACATTAATTTTTTTGTATTGAAAATTTGATACTTAAAGGTTAGACAATTTAACCTCTTTCTATCTAAAACTTCCTTAGACCAAGTTAAGATGATTGAGATCTAGGAAATTGATAAATTGTGGAGATTATGTTGGTGGATTATTTTGATATATAATAGTGGTGTGTATTTTATTTTATAAAGTGTATTGTAATTTTTTTGGGAAAATAATAGTAAATTAGAGTATGATGTTCTAGTGGTATGAATAAGTGTGTTGATGTGATGTTGCAATATCCAACGAGACCATTAATAATATTAATTAATATTAAAACTTAGTGTATCTAGTATTGTGTTTGGTTTTTTGTATCTTGATATTGTGCAAGTGAATTTATTTAACTTCCGTTGGATCGCTTTCACTTCATATTTTTTTGAAGGCCCTTTTGCATTGACAATTTGCTTCACATTTTTGTGCAAATCTCTCCAAGTTGGCTTGAATCAGACTCGGTTAAGTGATGACTTGATAGATTTCTCAAATATTGCTTTTGGAACCTACTTACCTATCATAGGAAAGCAAAACAAACATCAACCAGTTATTTTGTTACTTGATCCAATGTTGATTTGGAAAAACTTTTTCACGTGGCATTGGTTGATTTTATCCTACACTGTTTAGTCTTGACTATGTAAAGTCATTTCAAATCAGTTTGCCATGAATAGATAATTGAGCTTTTTAGTAAACCAAATGTTGTTAATATTTTATTTTTACCTTTAAAATTGTATAACAAAATTTTTTTCTCAATTTTGGATATTTTTGTTATTTTTAGCAGTTCAATTTTGAACCTAGTTTATTTAGAGAATTACCAGGTAGAACAGTTTGGCTGCATGAAGTCAATTCAAAATCGATTGACAAAAAATAGTTAAAATCATTTTTATGTAAAAATAAAAGCTTAACTTGATTCTTTTTAGCTTTATATGATCCTCGGATCTTCTTTTTATCCTTTTGGAATCATTTTCTATTTTTGGTGGGTTCATTTCAGACTTTGTTTGCTTTGCATTTCTGAGTTTTTCAGCGCTTTTGTTACCAAAACCCATTTGGATTGCTAGCTTATTTTGGCATCTCATTCTCTGAAGTTATGTTCCATAAATAAAAATATCTTATTTATGAGTTTCATATTTACATTTAACCTTTTGTTTTTAATTTTCAATCCCATTTTATAATTTTAATAAGGTGCTCTTGAACCTTGTTTATCATAGTTTTCTTCAGTGAGTCAGTTTTCCGTCATCAAATGCGGTTTGGATTAGAAATTTTATTCTTCATCCGGATCACCCTAGAACTCAAATAATGCTCCTTTTTAAATGGAATTAGATTTCAAAATTGGTTCTCGACTTTAAAAATTTATATTTAATTATCCGCGTATTTATTTTAGGATTGTCATATGGACCTTTTAGTCATATCACGTCCTAGTACTCATAGGAGTTTTCCTACTTAAATAGTTGCATCGAGGGAGAATCTTTTACCTTGGTTTAATTTATTCCTGAGTGTGTTATGTGCATTCTCGCTGAAATTAATTTGACATCACTTGTGTATTGTTTGAAAGCTTTTTTTATTCCTAAAAATCTAAGGATATTTTAGATTCTTTCTATTGGGGTAGTCGGTATAGTGGCACTTTGAATAATTGATTACGATTCTTATATTACTCTCATATGAGAGAGTTTATTTCATCACTTATTCATGCTAGTCAGAGTTGTGCACACAAGAACCTGTGAATTGTAGTTTACATGTTTTCAAATCTAAAGTGAGTTGTATCATTGACTGTTGTTTAAAAAAATGGTGTGATTTTGTGTGTACTAGAGATGTAAATTTGGGCATTATAGAGCAGTCCTTACGCCATCTTTGTGAGCATAAAAAGAAAAGAAAGTGATAAAATTCCCATCAAAAGTGTTGGCTCAAATTTGATGATCTCATAGTCACTCTTGCTGAGCCTATGGCAGATAGTAATTGATTCATTGCACACACGAGTATGACGCTTGCTTTAATGTTTTAACTTTCCTTATCCCTTGGTTGCATGTTAACCTGTAAGTTCACATTATACAAGTAGCATAGGATTTCTATAGGCAATTTCTATTTATCTTTAGATCCTAATTAGGAGTTTTGAGTTCTAATACTTTTTAGTATTTCCCCACAAAATTCATCATTTGTTGTCATCAACACACCCCCATTTTCCTCAAAATGGAGACCGACATTTTATTTATATAAATGTATCCCTAAGGAAGAAGTTAATTGCATACTTGTAAAATATGAACTTAAGCATTTGAATTTATTCAACTTAGAAAAGGTTTAGAAGTTAAGTTATTTACCAAAGCTTTCATATGTTAATATTCTTGACAATGTTCCTTGTATTACATATTTGTTTTTTCATAATGACTAACAATGTTTCCAAGTGTGAAGGAATAATCCTATGAACAAATCATCCAAGTTTTCACAGCACTACGGAGATTTCCACTGCTATATTGCAACATCTCAAAGCCTTGGTGGCATCTCATAGCCTTAGTGGAAGTCCCCTTAACCACAACATTCATGCCACCTTGTACTATCTAGATCAATTAACACATGACAACATCATACCATCAACATAGAAGGTCATAAAATGATAAAAGACGCAAAGCGAAAATGGAGCTTAATATTTTGTGATGGTCCCCACAATAGATCCTAACTGACTTATCATACATCCAAGTGGTTCTAACAAGAAAGAATATTTGTTCTTGATCTTATATCCCTATGTTTTCTCCTATCCTTCTAAGACATGATTACAGTTGTAACATACTTTTCCATAGTGAAAATAAGCAAGTAGGCCCTTGGGTATTTATATTCCTTTCAAAATAATTTTTAAGGGTTGAGTTTCTGGCTGTCTCACCTATACTACTCTATTAGTTGGTTTGATTTGTGTGTAAGTCGCCTCGAGGGAATTATAACACTACTAATATAAGTTGTAAGAGTTAGCAAGATCTATGCACTGTGTTCTTTTGTTTCATTTTACTAATTATATATCATGTAAAGTCATATTCCATTGAGTAAATTCAATCTATGAACATGTTTTATTGTTTTATGAATAGCTATGTTGAACATATGGCTAATCTAGCTACATGGGGTGTATCAACCTTGATATCATCCTAACCCCTTATTGAATGTGTAATAACTATTTATCAGAAGTTAATACTCTCCAGGTTGATGTTGTAGGATGTTTGCTAAGTTATTTTCCCTTAGAATTCTAAATTGTATTTATTCTAATCTAAGTTATAACTAAATTAGGGTGGTTATTGGTTATAAAAATATGTTTCATCTGACTAGATTAGTTTGAATGATTTTGTATTTGTAGATATATGACATCCCTTCTTTCCTAACCTACCTTATCCCTCTCGTTTACGTTTCTTGATTTTGATGTGTCACCTTATTTTAGTTCCCATTGTGCTAACTTCATCCCTTGTCTGTGGAACGCTTTCTCGATGTTGCTACTCAAATACCTACATATACAAACCTTGGACCAGTTTATGTCACTCTAGCCACTATTTCACCATGTCACTATCTATGGATTTAAATACATGTAGTTCATGCTCTATACTACTTCCAGCAGTCCTAAAATGAGAGGGAAAATCCCTATCAATTGGTGTGCAAAACACTCATCAAGAGTAACTATTTTTTTGAAAATCATAAAAATTTTACTTTTTTTGGCAAATCATTATTAACCTTATATATGAATGTTCAAAATAAACGTCAAGAATTTTGATGCCTCTATATATTTTTCAAATCCATTTCAAATCATACATTATTGCTTCAAAACTTGTATTAAGCCTCATTTATAAGCTTTTCAAGTTTAAAACTATTACAAATTTTTTTTAAAAAAAAAATCTACAAAATTAAACTTGTATTTGTAAAACTAACAATGAAAGAATAACAATCATAGAGTCAAATCTCATACTATTATTCTAGTTTTTTAGGATCTTTCATATTGCTAGATAATCCTCAATTCAAAATACTAAGCTACAATTTCATTTTCCTTCACGCTTATAAATTTCTATTATTTCCAACTGTGTGTCAATATATCATTGCATTCATAGCATACGTGTCAAAATTATTACATATTCTATAGCTAAATATTAACATTGACTATGGTGGAGACACCTAAGACTCTACATGATTTAATTTTAATGTGGGAAACCAATGGATTATATTAAGTTTATGAAACTATAATGTGTTAGCAAATATGAATACTAAAAGAATGAAGAGAAACTAGAAAGCACACATTAAAGTATGTGCATCCTTCTTTTATTGTGAAAAATTTAGTTACATACAATTGTGGAAGTTTATAACAAACCATTTGTTAATGGACTAACAAACATATTAATTAATATAACTAATACTCCCTCTTAATGACTAAACTATAAACAACTCCAAGTTTGTCCCAAAATTTTATAAATAAAGTGGGACCAAAGAGTTTAGTCATTACATTAACATTTTTTAGATATCAAACATGAAATTTGTAGTCCTCTCACATTTATTGTTGTCTACTACAGGAGCTTCTATGTAGACAAAAACTGAAAAGGATAACTAGCATTAAAATAAATATTTGGTTGTGTGGGCATAAGATGTTTCAATTTGTCCACCAATTCTCTAATGGGTGATTTATAAACTTATGATGATGAATCATTGGCTGAAAACTTTAGCCCAAGCTCCATAGTTTTGAATCCAAAATCATGTAAATATTGATCAAATAAAATATACCAATTTCGTGGAGCTTGCTTAAGTCCGTATAAGCACTTAATCAACCTGCAAACCAAGTAATGATGGCAAACCCGAAAACCATTAGGATGCACCATGTAAACCTCATTGTCCAAGCATCCATTCAAGAAACCAAACTAAGTTTCTATGGAGAGAAAGAAGTGTAAGGTGACCATCTTCATTCCAACTTTGTAGTATAGATAGGAGTAAACACAACTAAGTTGTTATGAAGAGAAACAATTGTAATGTGACCATATTCTTACCAACTCCGTAATAGAAATGGGACTAAAACCCAACTCTACAATAGCAATGAACATAAAAACCAACTCTGTAGTAGGAGAAGAAATCATATCCTCATATATCCCCTCCTGCTAAGAAAAGTCTTTTGCAACAAGATGAGTCATGTCCTTGTCCAAAGTACCAACTTTGTCCACCCATTTTCAATCAATGGGTTGTGTATCCGATAATTTATGTACCATAAAAAGGTCAAAAATGAGAGCAAAATTACCATGCTCTACTCAAGTAACAACCTTATTTCCAATATTTTGAGCCAGTGCCTTTGACTGAGGCATATCATCCTCCTACATAACTATCAATGCATTTTACTAAGACTAGATAATTTCATCCTCCTACACAACTATCAGTGCATTTGATTAAGATTGATGAATTGCATCTTTTTGCACATTTTTTTTAGTAGATATTCCCTCCACAACTAGTACATGAAAGTTGACTAGATCAGGGTCAACAAGCTTATGAGGAATTTCATGTTAAACACACAATTATACTAAGAAGGGGTTTGAATCAATATAAGTTAATTTTTTTATTAATAAAACTTAATAACCATAATAACACCATTCATACAAGATAACACAATTAAAATACAAGATTTACGTGGAAACTCTTTCTAGGAATAAAACTACAATATAAAATTCTCTTAAAAAATTTGTAGGCACCAACCTACTGAAGATACCAACCCCCACTATATAAATACTTTGTAGGCACCAACTTACTAGAGACACAAATCCCATCAATGAGTACCAACTCAGCAATAGACACCAATCTCTTTAATATGAGGCACCAACCTCTCCAATATGAGGCACCAACCTCTAACTCAACAAAGTTGTGTCTTCTTGAGAATAAATCTCCTTCAAAATATGCTTTGAGTGATCTTCTAATATTGTCTTCTCCTCAAATATGTTGGTGTTTGTATGATGTATCTTCTATTCTCCACACTTGAAAAATTGCTTTTATTAGATTGATTTTATATTTTTTCTGTTTTAAATCTACTCTAGATCTACTCTAATTTGAATGATTTTTCATTGTATTTCTTGTTGTTTTAAATCCCATCTCATTTATTTTATATATCATTTCATGTGCCTCTTTATATAAGAGAGGTGATCATTTAAAGGCGATCGACTTCATTAAAACACATTTAATTTATTTTAAATCCCCCTAGAGGGACAACTCCATGAAGAGAGACATCTTTTTCTAAGGTGGAGTTGATCAAGGGAAGGGTCAGCTAGCATGCATTCATATTAAAATATAATAGATGTTCTTCATAAAAACCTCATAGTCGGTCAACGCTTTCTAAATCATTGTGATAGTAATTTTGCCTATGACATTAAATACTCTAATCATGATCGGTCAGCCTATTTATTCTCCTTTGTCTTCAATGTATCATGATGATAAACCTCTTTTGACATTAATGACAATATTTCTAACATTTCATTCTCCAGCACATCATGTATGGTGGCATATATTAGTGTATTTAATTACTCATATACTATTGTATAGTTTTAAGATGCACTTATCTTATTTATTTGTAATTCATGGGTAGGAACTAATTAATGCATACTTATTCACATCCTATTATTAGAGAAAATTATCAATTAAGTGAATACTTAATTGACTTCTACTAATAATAGTTGTCTTAATCTATTTTTAACTACCCCCCAAAACCCTAACCCTGGCCCTAGCCTCTTCTCTTATCTACATAAGAATATAGAGGGCTAGTGGGTGAGGGATATTATGGATGAAACTTATTATTATACTAGAATGATTAGGCCATTGCTCTTAATCAAAAGAGGTAGCTATGTTACTTCAGATAATTTGTGCTACTTTGTTTCCAAGATTTCATAGATTTATTATGCAGTTATATGTGGTGTTTGTCTTCTGGTAGCTAACATGATTCTAAACTCTATCTAGATAATTTAATATGGTATCAATGCTATAGAAGTTTCACCTTGTTTTGCACATAGTTTAAATATTGGATCTATAAATTTTCATTATTTTTATACATATTTGGCACTACATTTTATTTTATTTGCATTGGGAAGTTTCAAGTCTACATTTTAATGGCTTTCAACAAATAACCAATATTATACTCTCAACTTATCCTTATAAGATCTTAGTTGATTATAAATTGGTGAACATAGTGGAGTACTAAGGGTTGAAACAATTTAATTCATATAAATCTGTTGGGTTAGAACTATGTTCAGATAGTTTTAAAACTCACAGGTGTTATCATTTTAGGTAAAGCGGTAATTAGTTTTTCTTAATTTTTTGGTGTGAGGGGTACTGCCCCAATACTCAAGCCATTAGATAACACTATATACAGATCTTAACTTCCACACACCTCATAGTATATATGAAGAGTTTAGTATTTTTTTTTCTTACAAAAAGAAGCATCTTGGTTTTTTGATTATATGATGCACCAGTAAGCAGTTATCTTGGAGAGTTACTTTATACGTACCTCAGAGATGGGATAGTGTGGTTTCAAGAAGGTGGAAATATATGTAGTCATTATCATTTTTATCTCTTCACTATTTATAACTATGGATTCATATGTCAAAGAGCCTACAAATTTAACACACCTCAACCTATTATTTTCAAAAACAAGTTTGGTTACATTTGGTAGATTTGCATTGTTGCAGTATTCTTTATTCAGCTTCAGTTGCAATATTTCCTATCCAAATTGAGTTTCAATATCCCTATTTTGGATTTTGTTTCTTCATAAAACTATAGTGAAAGGGCAAAGCAGAGGGAATTTTTTTGGAAGAAATAGGCTCTCCAAAAAAAATTCAATCCATATGGGAAAGCCACAGACCAGTGTTTTCATGTGAACTAGAAAGAGTACAAAAAAATATTTGTGGGCCATAGGACGATAGCACCATTATCATTTTCTCATCAAAATGATCATTTTAACTAGTATTTAAATTTTCTTTAAAAAATTACATATAATATTTTTTCCACTGTAGTCTCGAAAGTATTTTTTGGAAGAAAAAAATCTCATAGGTTGTTTGCATCATTGTCATTTTCTCATCAAGTCGATCATTTTAATGTGTATTTTGGGCAACATTTTTTTGTAAATTTTTTGCACACATTTTTTAGGCTATTTCACTCAATTTTTTTTACTAGCATTGATAGGGAAAAAAGATAACCCTCTCTAGTTGGAAATGATACATTATTGATGCACTCCTTAGCAAGGGTGTCTACCACTTATTACAATGAATCAATAATTTCCACCTTTAGATCTTGTCAAATGGCAAAACCATTATGATGAAACTAAAGGCATCCTTGGTCAGTTGATATCCTTTAAATTGAAGTTTCATTTTTAGGGCGTCATGAAATCTTATAAAATTTAAACTACTCAATAATATGAGGGCATGCTAATTGGAAAATGAGTTCATTGCTTTTAGTCCAAAAAAATATCTTTGGATTGATGAATTCATCACTCCAATTAAGCGCTTGAGGATTGTACTCATTGAGACTAGTGAAACCAAGACTAATAAAAAAACTCATTGTAACTATTTTGTTTAAATTAGATTGTCTTTACTCAATTTTTTGTTTCAAACTACTACACACATCAAAACTATATGGGATCTACATATGTGGCATTGACTTTTGACAAGTTTTATGAGTAACTTCAGAGAGAATAGGAAAAATATTTTTTATTAGAAAAATATGACATAAACATACTAAGCAACAAACATTAGTGGTCAATGGTGCTAATGCAACATCAAAACCCCAACTTTGGGAAAGGCAAGGGCCCTACCAAGAAAAATGAGCAAAGCCCAAGCCTAAAGGAAATCAATCAGCTCAACAGAATTCTTTCCAAAGTCATAAAAATACAAAAGGAAAGTAAATGCCAACATCAACCAAGAGTGTTCTAATTGGTGTAAAAAACTGAGCCATCTTGAACATTAATGTTTAGATAAAATGGCATACTTTAAAGCAAAGATGAAAAAATGTAACTTACCCCTCTCAAAATAAGAACATTTTATGCAACAACATGATCACTCATGTTTAAATGGATTCTAGATTCAAGAGCCTTTTACTATATAGCACATGATGACTCATTGTTTGAAAATCTTGACCAATGTCACACAACTAATTTTTTTATTGGCAAATCTAATCCTATATTTGTTGAGGGCGAAGGGGAAATTGAGATGAGGAATGATGTATTCAAAAAAAATCATGTCTAGACTTGTTTGTGAAGGCAAAACCATTGAGTTTACATCTATCGATGTTGTCATAAAAAATATCAAAGACTAGTATGCTATAGTAGCCACTGAAAAGTTTATCATCCAACATGATTGTACAAATTTGATAACTTTGTGTTCACTCAACATTCACAAGTCATGATTACACATGCTAATGACTTGAGTAAACTTTAGCATGAGCATTTTGGCCACGTCAACCATCACTCATTATATGACCTTAGTAAGCATCACATGGTTATTGGTTTGCCACAAGTTTCTTTCAAAGATGACATTTGTCCAAGTTATGTACTTGGAAAACAACACAAAGATTCATTTTACAAAGTGAAATCATTGAAGTTGAGTGAAAAATTACAATTGGTTCACAATGATCTCATGTCATTTCCCAATGTTTCTTTTCAAAAACATAAATACTTGTTTACATTCATTGATGGTTTATGTCATAGTTTGGTTTTACTCTCTGAAAAAGAAAAGCAATTCCTTTAAGCACTTGAAAAAATCCAAGGCCTTTATTGAAAACCTATTAGAGAGAAAAATTCAGCATCTTAGAACAAATAATTGAGGAGAATTTGTCAACAATTAGATGATTAGCTTATGTGAACAAGCAGGAATTCAACTTTAACATATTGTACCCTACACCCCTCAACAAAATGGTGTAGTTGAGTGAAAAAATGCACACTTTAGGAAATAGCCAATTGCATGGTATATTTCAAATATTGCCTCCACAGTACTAGGCAGAAGTAATTCAATGTGCAACTTACATCCAAAATCATATTCCCCATTTTGCAGTACAAAATATGACTCGAAGATAAATTATTTGTTATCAAGCCAAATAATTTTGATTTCCAGTTTTTGGATCTAATACATGGATGCATATTCTAGATGAAAAACGTAAAACAATGGAAAGGAAGAGCCTTCCTTGTATCTTTTTCATCTAATATGAATATGTGAAGACATCTTGTCTTCTTATTTTAGGTACCACTAAAGTGGTTTACCGGTAAAATGTGTTGTTTGATTAACAATCATAGGCTTTCATGCCAACATCTCATATTCCTCCTCCGTTACCTTTTGTTGAGTTGGACATAACTTTTGAAGTCTCTTATGAAGAACAAGATAGTTTAGATGACTCTTATTCTGAGAGTTACTACAGTTCAGATGATGAGCCACATGGGGACAACCAACACCTCCACTACGAGCCCTAAAAGACACTGAGAATACACTTACACAACCAACATAATGTATACCAAAATGGGTTTGCATAATTCATCATGACATTGGTGCATTAATAAGGGATCTAAGAGATACAAGCACGACAAGATCACAAGATCCATATGGTGTTGCACATTTTACATAATTGGCAATGACACAAGGTCGAGAGACATCATTAAATTGTTAAGCATATTGAATGGCATGTAACTATGATAATATATATATATATATATATATATATATATATATATATATATATATATATATATATATATATATATATATATATATATATATATATATATATATATATTTAAAGAAGAATAAAACTTGGGATTTGGTTTCACTTTCTAAAGGAAGAAAACTAGTGAGGTGTGGTTCTATGTGATAACGTAGTAGTGAAAACATAGCGGAATAAAACGTAGTGGGAGAAAATGTAGAAGGAGAAAATGTAGCAGGAGAAAACGTAGAATAGACATAACATTGCAAGAAAAAATGGCAAGTAAAAAACATAGAGAAATTGATAATGTCATACAAATGTAGAGAGAATCATAATACACCAAATTTACAAAAAATAAATAGATAGAAATACAATTTCATGAATCAATAATAATAATACCAACATTTTAGCATTGGACATTTAAAAAACTAAATGTGTGCACTAGTACTTTCTTCCATGTTATCTATAAATTTAAAAGTACTTGTTTTCCTCATCATACTATAAAAAAAACATCTATTCAACTTCGCTGTATGGAACCAGCTTCGTATAGAAATTATTTAAATTATTCAACACTAAAATGCAATATCTTCATCATTTGCTACATATTCCCAACTAGAATCTAAATTTGTTCTTGAACTTTCCACCTCACTAAAAAAATTATCCTAACCAGGGTCATGTTGGCATTTTGAAACGCAACCAAGATCCTCTTGATTGACACATTTGGCATCTGCAGAGTCCCTGAAAGAATCACTACCAAATTGGTTATGCATTCCTAAGATATCCCTTTTATCTGAGTCTAGCTTTCGGATGGAAGAGGAGGTATCAAGAAATATTTGGCTAGAGTCATCCATATGAACACATTGTCACATTTTCTTCCCTTACCAGAATATTCATTAGTAAAAAAACCATGACTTGGATCACCTAGGTTGTCGTCACATTTTGGATTCTCTCATTGGATTTCATGATCAAAATATATTGATTGGATACTAATTGAACCATCAGGTATAGGGACTAGACTGAATGAATCTAATCAAGAAAGCATTCTTGGATTTCCAATCAGTGTATTTTATTCAGAGGAAGAATATGCTCCAAAAACTATGCATATAAATTGCTCCATGCCAAATGTCATAGGACATTTCATTCCCAAATGTGAATATTAATTGGACCATAAATTTTTTCTTTGGCGTTTATTATTTCAATTGTGTTTAGCAAAGTTTGACCAACATATTAACTAGATTGTATATAGTATTCCATCAGTGAATATCAATGATCAGCGAGAATATAAACTGGACTATGTTTTATTGAGTGAAGAATATAGATATTATACCATTTTGCTAAGTGAATATTAAACCATAAACTAAAACTTCAAAGGAAAATGCTTATTTATATGCTTACTGTATCAACGAATGGCAATGATATTGGCAACTATATTATTATCGAACTACCATATATACATGTTACGTTATCACCCACAACCAAATGTCCATGATGATTTCACTTGCGACATTATCTACTGCTTCTATTTTGTCACGTACCGTGAGGTGCATGTCGGTGTACCATATTAAGTATGTAACATATGGGTCCATTAACAGATACAAAGCTTGACTTGTAACAAAAGATTTTTCACAAGTTGAAGGTGTTGACTACCATAAAACATATACTCCATTTGCAATGATGAAATCCATCAAGGTAGTAGTCTCCTTAGATGAAACACACTAGTGGGAGGTATATCAAATATACATCAAAGATGTCTTCTTGCATGGAGACTTTCAAGAAGAATCTACATGTCACAATTTCTAGGGTATATAAGCAATGAAGACTCTAACATTGTGTGTAGATTGAAAAAATCCTTGTATGGATTGAAACATGTTTCTCAAGCTTGGTATGAAAAGATCAACATGTTCTTAATCAACTATGGATTTACACAATGTCCCTCCAATCCCAAAGTCTACACCAAGAAAGTAGATGGGAAAGTTTTGATTTTGGTCCTCTATGTCAACAACTTAATCATCATAGGGAATTCCACCAAGAAAATTCAAGATTGGAAAGCTCAGATAATGAAGTCTTTTGAGATGACTGAGTTTTGCTTGTTGCATTTTTTTCTTAGTCTTCAAATTTCAAAGTTTGAGAAAGAAATTTTTTTAATCAATTAAAGTATGCTCAAGACATACTCAATTGCTTCAAAATTAAACATGAAAGTATGTATCGACTTCTTATCAATCTAGGGTCAAGCTTTTCACAAAGTATTCTCCTTTGGTTGATGGTACACTCTACAAGTAATTGGTGGAAATTCTTATATACTTGGCTCATACTTATCTTGATCCTTCATTTATTATGAACTCAGTATCATGCTACTATCAAGACCCCTATGAAATCAATTGACAAGCTGGCAAATGCAATATAAGGTATCTTAATTGTACTACTAAGTATGATATTGAGTACAAGTCATAAGGAAAAGCTTTAATTTTTGGTTACTCTTTTGGTGGGAACACAATAATTTTTGGCTACACAAACACTGATTGGGAAGGGGACTCAGATGATCACAATTCAACTATAGAATGCATCTACCATCTTGGAGCAAGTCTCGTGACTTAATCTTGCAAGAAGCAAAATAATATTGCTTTGTCTATAATGAAAGTTGAGTATAGTGGAGTTGTCACTGCCAACCGTGAGTTAGTTTAGATTTGATGCTCGCTTTCCAATTTTATATTTCCACATACATAACCCACATTATTTTGATGTGATAATCAAAGTGTTGTCCACATTTCTCTTGACCTAGTGGACCACTAACGCACAAAACACATTGAGATCCACATGCATTGTATTCAATAAATAATGCAAGACAAGGTTGTTGGTTTTAAGTTTTTTCTAAATCAAGGCTCAATTTGCAGACATCTTTTCAAAACCCTTGTTTGAGGCTCAATTTGTTCAGTGTAAGCAACTTTTGGGACTAAAGGAAGTTGTCGTTAAGGGGGCCTAATTCGGTGATTCATTTGTCCTTCCCTTCATCAAAGTACATCTTAAGTGGATAGTTTAAGCAACATATGTGGTTAATGGGTGAGGAACATTGTGAATGATATTTACTGTTATACTATAGAATTAGGGCAATTATTTTAATCAAAAGAGGTAGCTATGTTGCTTGGATGAATTTGTTACATTGTTTCTAAGCTTTCATAGATTTATCATGCAAGTATTGTAGTTATTCATCTTATAGTAGCTAATGTAATTTTGGACCCACATACACCATTGTATGGTTTTAATATGAATTTGTATTATATATTTGTAATTTTTAGGTAGACACTAATTGATGTATACTTATCCATAACCAATTATTAGAGAAAATTATCAATTAAATAAATACTTAATTGACTTTTGCCAATAATAGTTTTATCATATTCTATTTTTAACTGCTCACCAAAACCCTAACCTTAACCCTAGCCTCATCGTATTACTGGGTGATAGATATTTTGAATGAGAGTTACTTTTATACAGGTAAAATTAGGTCAATGATCTTAATAAAGAGGTAGTTAGGTTACTTAGATGAATCTGTTACTGTGTTTCTAAATTTTCATAGATTTATTATACAAGAATTATGGGTATTTATCTTATGGTAGCTAACACAATTATAGACCCTATCCAGATAATTTAAGTGTCTTCCTATACATTTACAATGATTATGGTAGGGTCAATGAGCCTATACAAGCCACTTTGCCCAATGCCTAGGGAAATTACTTTGTCACGTTTTACATCAAACATAATGCATTATTTCTCAAAAAATATTACAACAATATTAAAAAAAATCATTGATTGACTGATAGACGAGATTTTTATTCATGCTAAGAACATATGTAACATTCTTTACTTTGATTTTTTAATTCAACAATATGAAAATATATTCTATCCCTTCTACTGCATATGACAAATCATTAGTGAATGAAATGGAATCAAAAAACCTACTTGCAATAAATTTGATATATTAGTCCTTACAACATGTGAAATGTTTGGATATGCTGAAATCAATGTACCATCAATTGATAGTACTAATGTTTGAGTATAATGTCATGGGGGCATACTCTTCGTCAAAATCTCATTCTTCTTTAACTGGTACCACATTTTATGATTAACCGTTTTGTTAGAAAAGTGTGTACTATCGCTTCTGGAAATTCTTCTTGAGATGCCCAACCTTATAACAATAAAATTACTTCACCTCATAATTAAAAAACGTGTAACAACCCCATTGAGTTAAACATAGAAAAACATGAATTTTTTTAATTAAACACATACACCAAAAATAGATTACACCATGAGAATCTACAGAGACCATAATAAATATTCAAGGTGTGATAATAATAACAAGCATAATACATCACACATCACCGATCTCTAATATCATGAGAGTATACATCACAATTGCAAATATAAAAAGTAATCACATTAACTTAGCTACAACTGAAATAAGTCTACAGCCAATGTTGTTAAAGTACAATAATAAATAATTATAACTCTTCATGGCAATATTCAATGATATGTATAATACAATACAATGTACATATAGATACATGGCTTCCCAAGAGCATAGTTCTTGAATTCAAGTATTTGTGGCAATATCAAGTGTCATCTCGATAAGTTGTACCTATTGTAGAGAGTGAGAGCATCATCTGAACATTTTTTACATCAATTATAGACCAACGATCCCCTGCACTAATCCCATCAAAAAATTACTTTCCATTAATAAATGAGTAGATAGTGATGATGCAAAAATTTAGAGAGACAAGTACTCGTGTGTTATATGATTCTAAACTAAACATGTAGTATATCATAGAAATGCGTTCTGTTGCAAGATATTGCACAAAAATGTGAATCACATTGATGAAATAATAATGTCTCACTAAACATATTTTAGCCCAAAGTTTTACAAATAATAAATAATAATTATCTAGATCAATCAATTTCATACCACTTGATCAGACTGTCTTCATCTGTCATTGTGATACTAGTAAGTCAGTGAAGTCAATCTCACTCATTACTCTGTATCAGCAATGCAGATTGGTCAAATATAATTTAAACACAAGATTCATTTAATTTACATCTTACTAACAAACACATCACATAACATGTTAAAACGTAGAAGTACCAAAGCATTCATTTATTCTGTCAAATGTATTAATGAATCTTTTTTTTTTCTATCCATACTAGAAATAATGACTACAATTTTATACCACCTGGATAAATACACATTTAACTGTAAATTTTTATCATAAATAGTTTCTAAACATACTACACCCTATGATAACCTATATTACCATAGTTTAGTATTCTAATACATACTACTAGTTTCTCAAAACAACCATATAAAATAGTCTTAAAAATATAGAAACATAAACATCTATACAAATAACTAGATTTAATGAAACAAGTCTCAATTCCCATGGAACACAATATCATACCATCACATCATTCGCTAAACTCTAAAAGATTGCATGAACGCATACACAAAGTCTTACCAACTATTATAAAACACATTATTCATAGCAATAACCAACATGCATACAACAAATCAATAAAATATAGATATAAGTGTACAATATGTACCATATGAGTACAATATACATATATACTGTAGTTCTTTATGATATCATATACTATCATAGGTTCCCAACTACATAATAACATATAATCCATACTTACGATTTCAAAAATCAAACGATACACATACATAATAGCAATGACATAAGTACAGAGCTATTCCACCCAAGTATACCCTAAGTCTAAATTGCATACTAGCATTCAATAAAATATAACATATAAGCACACATCACAATGCACTATTACATGCTAACTATGACCAACTATTAAAACATATTAACATCTACATAATATTTTCCGCACACAAGTATTCGATACAGAATACATATAAACTCACAGTCAATCAATCGTTGTAGAGAAATGGAGAACTCATAAAATTGCACTAATTTTTTATTCCAACACTTCATTTTGTTTCTAAGAGACTGTTACAAAAAGTTAAAATTCTTAATTTCTAAGAAACGTAATGACTTACTCAAATCATCTATTAAACTATAGGTATAATCCTTATATACGAGAACTTTTATATCATAATATGTACCATATGTAGGTACTCTAATGTTATGCAATTACTAACTCATGATTCGGCATTTTTAAGCAAAACTACTAAGCCTCAAAATCAAGTTAAAGTAGTCATAAATTCATGGAAACCTGAGCTTTATTCAACCATCCAAATATAAACAAGCAATTTCTCAATTCATACAAAACATAGAATACACATTGTCATATTCTCAGAGTCATATTTACGTACCCTTATAAATCTCTAATATATATATTTATTTAATATAGTTTATAATCCAAGTACACACCCCCAAGGTACTAATATAAACTAACAAACACGTTTACACCCATTTCCATCAAGTGCTCAGTTAATAACCATAAATGCATAATTTTTTAAAACATCAAATTCTATGTGATGGTTTTCATATATCAAGTAATCTCAATGCACCGCAAGGTTCCTCATATTACCAGAATTGTTATATTTACTAAGGCACTACCTCATCCAAATAAGCAAGTTTAATATAAAACATATGTTATTCCAAGGACATGGCTTTATATTTCAAGTTAATTGTAATCCAACCATAGACGATTAACTAACTATCGTTTAATGTAAATCCACTATGGTTTTATAATATATGACGACGTCATATATATCTTAACAAAAATTGTCTAAAAGTCTTAAGATTTACAATCTATATTTTCTTTTCCAATTAGAGCCCATGTTTTATATATGAACTATGGCACTTAGCAATTATCTCATACTACATATATGATTAATATGGTAATAGTAGGGTGCACATACGCATATAAATGAAATCCCTATTTTACAGAGGAAAAAAAAAATCAAACTTTGCTGACATCATATATCTTATTGAAGTCCATGTTTTCTAAAATTATAACAATATGCACCCATTATTGGAATAAAGTTCATACTATTACATAATAATATTTGTACCCTACAACTACATTATATCCCATGATATATACTCATATGCGGACTTAATAATTTTTGTTTTAGATTATAATAGAGTTCGTACTTGGTACTAGGGCATAATAACATAAGATAATCTATGATAGGGTTCGTAATAATATATTCCAGACCTCTACTACAAGATAAAGTTTATTGTCAACGGATGACATCACTCTAAACCTGGGGATGTCATCCTAGTAGCGTCCCAAGACATTAAACACCAGTTCATTTGGATTATTACACCATTTCCTACCTCATGTAAGGAGGTTGCAACAATATGGTGAATTAGAACACAGGTAAAGGAACACACAAAGTCTTTTTTTTTAACTGAGTTCATATTGCTAATGCAATGACTCTCTCCTCAAAATGGATTTCTAGATAAACATATAAATATTCGGCATACAACGATCTAGCATTGTAGGAAAAGGTTAACTAATGTCTATATGCAGCATTGTAATCCCCTACAACCAGCAGTATAGGTGACGCAATTCCCTTGGAAGTTGATGCCAAGCATCAAACAACGAGCTCATACATAAACAGTGACTTGCTTTGGGTATTCAATACATAGTATATATACATTTCATATTATTACCGACATGTAATAATATGGTGCACATATCTCAAATTGGGAATTGCATAAAACAAATCTTCAGCAATACAAAGTAAAACTCAGGCTCAATGTTTCAAAAGAATCATACTTACTAAAACAAAATGATCTCTGCATTTATTTTAATAAGACGTCCACTCAAAAAGAAACGTTGTTCAGTTATAATGGATCGCTACAAGGTACTCTGAATATCTCTATTATTGGATATAGATCACTATAACTGGTTATAGATCGTTGTTAGAGTTTACGGCAATCTTTAAGAGGAAAAATGAATAGAATTCTCCCCACATACTCATATATAAATACTCACTGGTTCCTATACTTATTAATAACTAGATTTAATTATTAATAACTCACCAACTTGGATTCCAGCTAATAAAGCACCAGTCGTAATTTCTATCTAAATAAGCACCCAAGTGTTGCATGGTAAGTCACTCTATCAAATTTAAATATGTACAACAGTTTAAATATGGGTAAAAGTAGTTATAATATGTGTATGGCCACAACTCGGGTTAAATTCGGTTTGTCTTGCGTCCAAAACATGAGATCTAGTTTTAATATTTTTCACATTTCTATGAATATAAAGAATTGAATTCATTTCTTCCCTGGTAATATGCATTATTTGCTTCTCTTTTGATATTCTTTTCCTCTTAATTCTTTTATTCCAAAAAAACTTATTCTTCCTCAACATTGTGACATTCTTCCACACCTTAATAAAAATTCTTCTCCTTATAAGATAGGCGGCGTCTTGGGCTTTTAGAGTTTTTCTTTTTTTTTTTTTTTTTTTTGCGTTTTTTTTAATTTTTTTTAATTTCCCTTTTCTTTTTAGTTTTTTTTTGTTTTAATTACTATTTTCTTTAAAATATACTCTTTTTAAATATTTAATTATTACTTTATTTATTTATTTTATTTTACCATTATTTTAAAACCTTCCAATCACCAATACATAAAAATCAATAATTATCAGCGCTTTATTAACATAATGATTTAATGGCTAATTCCTCTAATCAACAAATTAAATTTTATTATAACCATGCAAATTGCATCTTCAAGAAAACATTAGTGATCATAAATAAAATTACACAAGGTAAAACTACCGAAACATAAACCCAAGCAATTTCTCAAAACCATTAAACTATGCTAAGAAAATCATGGTTAAAATGATTATTTAATGCAAACAACATCAAATATATTATGTTAACCACTCATTATGCATCTAACATGTGTTGGCTATCAGTATTGTGTGCAGAGTACCAATTAGTTTCTTTGTAGTCCTCTGACATTTCAATCTACATCACCCTCTTTGATGATGATCTCCTTCCGTCACACTTTGAATGATAGATTGTCTTGCATCAACCTCACAACAAAACATGTAGTTAGATTATAATAGTCATGATATACATTCATCATAAATATAGTTGGAATGACAAATTAACATGATCATAAAGTAAATATTTGCTTACAGCTAACCCATAGTAAGGTGATCATGTAACCTAAGCAGTATCTTGTTTCCCCATATCAGCGTGTATCTCAAAACCTAATTAAAAATAATCAAATATTAATTTATCAACTCTAGATATCAACAGATAATCTAACAAATTTGTCTGGTGAAGAATCGGGATATAACATCCTTCCCTCTAAACCTAGTCATCGTCCCCAATGACTCTTATTCAAACATAATTAGAAATATTATTTAACAAAGCAATAACATGATATCCAATATCAAATTAAGCAAATAAATAAAAATTACTTGTAGAACTTATTGTAGCTTCATCAAGTTGTACTATTCCTGAAGTATTGGTTCTACAAGACCCTTCTCGATGGCATATCACTACTATGTAAACAAGGTTTGTGAGTAATACTTGCTCTGATTGATTATGTTGACCATTTTGAGGTCCAAAACCGTCAAGACAAGTTTATATTCTATAAGATTAACCACTTTTTTTACCTTGAAGGGTCACACATATCTCAATGAAAGTTTCACTGACTTACCAAGAGCACATAAAACCATCATACAAGTCAAAATAAATGATCAGAAAGAGTTTCATAAAATCTTGCAGCCCTCAGTACATCTCTCTATCTTAGAGAGTGTTTTTCTCATTCCAAAGAAAAGTATTTAGGAAACCTGGCAAGAATGATGTGCATAAGTTAATATCTCTAATACCCTACGTAGCCCCTGATAAATATAACATGTCAATGCTATCACTACTCCACAGAGCTCTTGACAAGTATGACAATGAATAGGAACTGGAAATACTACATTTCTAATGTGTATAAAATTAAGGATAAACGTTCCACCGTATACATGCATATCATCATATGACTGAATTTGATAAATCTATCTGTCAAATCTTAGATTTAAAAAATGTATTTATCGGATCCAAACTCAGTAACTATCGAGTCAATATGAGTCTAAGTAAGATTCTGTCATATCGCTTAGAACTCACATTCCTAATTCACCACTCTTCTCTTAAGTCTCTGCGACCTAATGATCTCCAAAAAGTGCACAAAGTTCAATGAACCAAAAATTCATACTAATAGATCGTAGAAAGCAATAATATGTCCTAATTAATTCTAGAAGTATCAATATACATACAAGAGAAATATCATACAATTAGTCTGTAATTGTATTAAATTTTCACTAGCCAATTATAACTAATATCATATTCACAGTTTAATTTATAGTGTTATATTCATAATTTAAAAGAAAATAATGTTAAAATTAACATAACATACTAAGGTCAAGGGTCACACCGTCATTACAACCTATGAGACAATATTTACCCGCTTGCTCCGCTAGAATGCAACAAATTAAAATTTGTATCTCAACCCCTAGATTGACAAGATGTTCTACACATTCTATACCTTACTTGCTTTCGGTGAAAGGTACAAAAATAACTCTTCAACAATATCCTTTAAGCAAAAGGGAATAATATCAATCTAATCATAGGTGTATAATATTATACTAATTATAATCAACTTTTGATTCTTAATATAGAATTTAATATATATAATTCAAGGTTTGCCACCAATGTGGTCTTCTAATCACAAGTAAGATAAAGTAGCAACCTTAAAAGTCACAAGTGATAAATAGAGAACTATCAACTCAATAATAAAACACCTATATACCCTCAGCGGGTAAAAGGAACACCACAACTCAATGTTGCCAAAACACTTCCTACTTACCAAATTTGAAAGTATAGTATCATTTCATCCAATCTAACAACCTTTCTCTCAACAAAAGTAGAAAACATTCTCCCACAAACTTCAAGGGAGAATGGTCAAACAACATTCAAAAACAAGTTCCCATTTAAGAGAAAATTAAATCAACATCATGCAATAAGATTCCTCTTAGTAGCATTGTAATAATGATGTCAGAGGAGAATGAGATAATATCTTATCTCTAAGCTATCTGAGAAAGATGACACTCCTAACTAGACCACATAACTTAAGGGTACTAATCCTCAAACAAACTCCTAACACATAGGAATTCTCAATCAAGATAGCAACACTCTACTATAAGAAAAATTCCCACGATACTAAGTGGTACCAACTAAAAGTGGTCTTCTAAGATTTCTCATTCCTAATATTAGCGAACATGAGACAAAAAAATTAAAACACATGCACACACACATTTAAGTGAGAAGCATCCCGTGTTTAATAATTACTCACAACAAAAAATACAAATGATAGAAGGGACTTGATTAATAAGCAAGGATGTAATCATCCTCAAGGTGTTAATCCCAATGATCATAAATACGAGTAGGATACTCTTGTTCACAACTCATGAACTAAACTATGCACTCACCTACCCAAACCTCACATACAACCAGCTCCTAAGGGTACATAATCAATGGTTCCCAGACACATTATACGGATGTTTCAAAACTCCAATCATAGAGAAACATGATTTCGCATTGAGGCATCGCAAATCCAAAATACCAATGCAATAATTCATGGCATTAGGTTCACACCGGTGAATAGAAAGACATGAAAACACTAATGGACTCATTAGGTCTTAGATTTCGAGGCACAGCTCTAATACCACATGTAACAACTCCACTGAGTTATACATAAAAAAATATGATTTTTTTTCAATTAAACACATACACCAAAAATAGATTACACTACGAGAATGTACATAGACCATAATAAATACTCAAAGTGTGATAATAGTAACAAGCATAATACATTACACATCACTGATCTCTAATATCATGAGAGCACACGTCATAAGTCCAAATATAAAAAGTAATTAAATTAACTCAATTACAACTGAAATAAATCTACAGTCACTATTATTAAAGTACAATAATAAGTAATTACAACTCTTCATGATAATATTCAATGATAAATACAATACAATACAATGTACATATAGATACATGGCTTCTCCGGAGCATAATTCTCAAACTCAAGTATCTGTGACAATCTCACGTGTCATCTCAATAAATAGTACTGTTGTGGGGAGAGAGACCATCATTCAAATATTTTTTCACACCAACCACAAACCAACAATCTCCTGCACTAATTTCATCAAGAAAAGACCCTCCCTTTATGAATGAATAGATAGTGACAATGCAAAAATCTAGAGAGACAAGCAAGTACCCGTATGTTATATGATTTTAAACTAAACATGCAATGTATCATAAAAATTTGTTATATTGTAGAAATATGTGAATCACACTTATGAAATGATAATGTCTCAATAAACATACTTTAGCCTGAAATTTTATAAATAATAAATAATAACAATTTAAATCAATCAATTTCATACACACCACTTGATCAGACTGTCTTTATCTATCATTATGATACTAGTAAGCTAGTGAAGTCCATCTCACTTCTTACTCTGTATCGACAATACAGATTGATCAAATACAATTTAACCATAAGATTCATTTAATTTATATCATATTATCAAACACCTCATATAGCATGCTAAATATAAGAGTACCAAAGTATACATTTATTTCGTCAAATGTATAAATGAATGTTACATTATTTTTTATCTCATACTAGAAATAATGACTATAATTTTATACCACCCAGATAAATACACATTTAACTGCACATTTTCATTATCATAAATAATTTACATACTACACCTTATGATAACCCATATTATCGTAGTTTAGTATTCTAAGACATATTACTGGTTTCTTAAAAATAGTCATATAAAGTAGTCTTAAAAACATAAAAATATAAGCAGTTATACAAGTAACCAGATTTAACGAAGCAAGTCTCAAATTCCACGAAAGACTAACATATCACAACATTCATTTAACTCTCAAAAATTACATGTACGCATACACAAAGTCTTATCAACTGTTATAAAACACACTATTCACAATAATAACCAACATCTATACAGCAAATCAATCAAATGTAGATATAAGTCTAGGCATAACATTTATAGTATGATTCATATGGGTAAAATATATATTTATATGTTGTAGTTCTCTATGGTATCCCATACTATCATAGGTTCCCAGGTACATAATAACATATAATTCAAACTTACGATTTCAAGAATCAAACGTTACACATATATAATAGTAATTAAGCAAGTATGAAGCTATACCACCCGATTATACCCTAAGTCTAAACTGCATACTAGCATTCAAGGAAATATAACATATAAACACACATCATAATGCACTATTACATACTAAATATGACCAACTATTAAATAAAATATATTAACATCTACATAATATGTGCCACACATAAGTATTTAATATGGAATACATGTAAACTCAGTCAATCAATTGTTGTAGAGAAATGGAGAACTCATAAAATTGCAATGATTTTTTATTCCAACACTTCATTTTATTTCTAAAAGACTGTTACAAAAAGTTATAGTTCTTGATTCCTAATAAACTTAATTACTTACTCAAATCATCTATTGAACTATAGGTATAATCCTTATATATGAGCACTTTTACATCATAATATGCACCACATGTAGGTACTCTAATGTTATGCAATTACTAACCCACGGTTCAATGTTTTTAAGCAAAACTACTAAGCCTCAAAATCAAGCTAAATAAGTAGTCATACATTCATGAAAACTTAAGCTTTATTCAACCATCCGAGTATAAACAAGCAATTTTTCAATTCATACGAAACATAGAATACACATTGTCATATTCTCAGAATCATATTTGCAAGCCCTCATAAAAATCTAATATGTATATTTATCTAATATAGTTTATAATCCAAAGATACACCTCCAAGGTACTAATATAAACTAATAGGCACGTTTACACCCATTTCCATCAAGCACTCAATTAATAACCATAAATGCATAATTTGTTAAAACGTCAAATTCCATGTGCAACGATTTTCATATAACAAGTAATCTCAATGCACTATAAGGATTCCTCATATTACCAAAATTGTTATATTTATTAAGGCACTACCTCATCCAAATAAACAAGTTTAATATAAAACATATGTTATTTCCAAGGACATATGGCTCTATATTTCAATTTAATTGTAATCCAATCACATAGGTGGTCAACTAACTATGATTTAATGTAAATCCACTATGGTTTTATAACATATGACGATGTCATATATGTCTTTAAAAAACTCTCTAAAAGTCTTAAGATTTACAATGTATATTTTTTTTTCCAATTAGAGCCCACGTTTTACATATGAACTATGGCACTTAACAATTATCCCATATTGCATATATGGTTAATGTGGTAATATTATGGTACACATAAGCATATAAATGAAACACCTATTTTACAGAAGAAAATATTTTTTCCAAACTTTGTCAATGTCATATATCTTATTAAAGTCCATGTTTTCTAAAATTATAGCAATATGCACCCATTATTGGAATAAAGTTAATACTATTACAGAATAATATTTGTACCCTACAACTACATTAAATCCCATGTTATATACTCAAATGTGGACTTAATAATTTTTGTTTTAGATTATAACAGAGTTTGTACTTGGTACTTGGGCATAATAACATGACATAACCTATGATAAGATTCATAATAACATATTCCAGACCACTATTACAAGATAGTTTATTGTCAATAGATGACATCACTCTAAACCTAGCGATGCCATCCCAGTAGCGTCCCAAGACATTAAACACTAGTTCACTTGGATTATTAAACCATTCCCTACCTCATGTAAGGAGGTTGCAACGATCTAGCGAATTAGAACGCAAGTAAAGGAACACACAAAGTCTTCTTTTTTTTTTTTACTAAGTTCATATTGCTAATGCAACGACTCTCTCCTCAAAATTATTTTCTAGATAAACATATAAATATTCGGCATACAGCAATCTAGCATTGCAGGAAAAGGTTAACTAATGTCTATGTGCAGGTTTGTAATTCCCTACAACAGGTTGTATGTGTGACACAATTCCCTTGAAAATTGATGCCAAGCATCAAACAGCGAGCTCATCCATAAACAGTGACTTGCTTTGGGTGTGTAAATATATAATTATATACATTTCATATTATTACCAGCATGTAATAATATGGCACATATCTCAAATTGGGAATTGCATAAAATAAATCTTCAGCAATACAAAGTAAAACTCGGGCTCAATGTTTTAAAAGACTCAAACTTACTAAAATAAAATGAATTATGCATTTGTTTTAATAAGACGTTATCCACTCGAAAAGAAACATTGTTCAGTTATAAGGGGTCGCCACAGTGTACTCTGAAAATCTTTGTTATTGGATATAGATCATTCTAATTGGTTGTATATCGTTGCTAGAGTTTACAGTAGTCTTTAAGAAGAAAAATAAATGGAATTCTCACTGCATATATATATATATATGTTATTGGATATAGATCATTATAATTGGTTGTATATCGTTGCTAGAGTTTACAGTAGTCTTTAAGAAGAAAAATGAATGAAATTCTCAATATATATAATCTCTTTGTTATTGGATATAGATCATTATAATTGGTTGTATATCATTATAATTGGTTTTATATATATAATCTCTTTGTTATTGGATATAGATCATTATAATTGGTTGTGTGTATATATAATGATATACAACCAATTATAATGATCTATATCCAATAACAAAGAGATGTATATATATATATATATATATATATATATATATATATATATATATATCTTTGTTATTGGATATAGATCATTATAATTGGTTGTATATCGTTGCTAGAGTTTACAGTAGTCTTTAAGAAGAAAAAAGAATGAAATTCTCAATATATATATATATATATATATATATATATATATATATTTGTTATTGGATATAGATCATTATAATTGGTTGTATATCGTTGCTAGAGTTTACAGTAGTCTTTAAGAAGAAAAAAGAATGGAATTCTCAATATATATATATATATATATATATATATATATATATATATATCTTTGTTATTGGATATAGATCATTATAATTGGTTGTATATCGTTGCTAGAGTTTACAGTAGTCTTTAAGAAGAAAAATGAATGAAATTCTCACTATATATATATATATATATATATATATATATATATATATGTTTGTTATTGGATATAGATCATTATAATTGGTTGTATATCGTTGCTAGAGTTTACAGTAGTCTTTAAGAAGAAAAATGAATGGAATTCTCACTATATATATATATATAATCATTAATAAAACACCAGCCATAGATTCCAGCTTAAAAAACACTAATCATAATTTACAGTTAAATAAACACCCAAATGTTGCATAGTATGTCGTTCTATCTAATTTAAATATGTATAGCAGTTTAAATATGGATAAAAGTAGATAAAATATGTGTATAGCCAAAGCTCGGGTTCAAATTGCTTTGGCTTGCCTCCAAAACATGATATCTAGTTTTAAAACTTTTCACATTCCTTGAATATAAAGAATTGAATTCATCTCTTACCTAGTAAGACGCATTATTTACTTCTCCTTTGATATTCTTTTCCTCTTAATTCCTTTATTCCAGAAAAAACTTATCTCCTTCCTCGGCTTTGCATCATTTTTCCATACCTTCTCACTAAAAATTCTTCCCCTTATAAGATAGGCGAGTCTTGGGCTTTTAGAGTTTTTCTTTTGTTTTTCTCTTTTGTTTGTGTTTTTTTTTTACCTTTTCTTTTTAGTTTTTGTTGTTTTTTAATTAATTTTTTCTTTAAAATATATTCTTTTTAAAAATTTAATTATTATTTTAATCATTTTTTATTTTACCTTTATTTTCAAACCTTCTAACCAATACATAAAAATCAATAATTATCAGCACTTTTATTAACATAACAATTTAATGACTAATTCCTCTAATCAACAAATTAGATTTTTTTCTAACCATGCAAATTGCATCTTCAAGAAAACATTAGTGATCATAAACGAAATCACACAAGGTAAAACTATCAAAGCATAAACCCAAGTAATTCCTCAAAACCATTAAACTATGCTAAGCAAACCATGGTTAAAACGATTATTTAATACAAACGACATCAAACATATTATGCTAACCACTTATTATGCATCTAACATGTGTTGTCTATCTTTGGTATGTGTCGAGTATCACTCAATTTCTTTGTCATCCTCTGACATCTCAATCTACATCACCCTCTCCGATGATGTTCTCCCTCCGTCACACTCTGAGGGATGGATTGTTCTGCATCAACATCACAATAAAATAGGTAGTTAGACTATAACAGTCATCATAAATATAGTTGCAATGACAAATTAACGTGATCATAAAGTAAACATTTAATTATAGCTAACCCATAGTAGGATGATCATGTAACTTAAGCAATATCATGTTACCCCAATTTAGTATATATCTCACGACTTAGTTAAAAATAGTCAAATATAAATTTCTCAACTCTAGATATCCACAAATAATCTAACAAGTTTGCCTGGTGAAGAATCGAGATGTCATGGAATGAATGAACAAGGATAAATTTTTACTTCCTCTTTTATTTATCAACAAATGCACTCTCTATTTGTTAAACACTAGATTTGTTTCCCTTTCTAAATGTGGGTTCCTTCTTCATCATATGAACTAACCTAATTAGAAGTTAAAGTCTTATTTTCTGCCATCAACTCTAAAGCCTAAATGAAATATTCATGAAAGGGGCTTCAAGTTGTTCAGAATATGAGTCACCATGTCATCGTTGTCCACTTTTTTGTTAAGGGTTCCTTACTAAGTGTTGTCACTTGGATTTGCACCTTTTGATGAGATGTCTCAGCTCTCCTCATCCAAATGACACAATTAAAATACCTCTAAACTGTGGATAGCCTAAAAATGAGGTGAATCTCTAGAAATGGCTAGCTCCTTTGATGTACCACTTGTAGATCACTACTACACCTATGTGAGAGAAAATGGAGAGAAAATTGAAAGTAAACTATCCTAAGGAGGCGATACACTAAATTAGTTGATGGCTACCAACCAGTTGCATGTTACACATGAGAATGAGGGACTAACTAAACATACACTTCTCCAATTTGAATCTTCTCACATCAATATTTCATTATGAGGTTGTGATGAATATTTAGGCTAGGAGGACTAAACAAGAGGCCTAAGATGGCACTATTTGAATAGACTAACTCACTCAACCTTGACACATCAATAGAACACTCCACATGACCTGCAAGAAGAAGCTTTTCAACTGCAAATAGGTGAGAGAATGAAATAACAATGCTAAGGAAACAACAAGTCATCACTAAGCAAAATCAATCATCCAAGTGAATACACTATGAACAGTCATGGAAGAAGTAAAGATCAGTAGTCTTTATTGATCCATGATATGAAAATGAACATGACTTTGCCATACTCAGGTGGAGCATAAATTACAAAAGCCAAAATAGCTAGCTCTTATAGAACTTGAGTAAGAGAGGAGAAGAGAGAAGTCCAAAGGTCACAAAAACACTTGTCAAGTTGAGAAAATGATTTACTTGTGTATGAAAAGGGAATGTGAAACTGATCATGCAAAGTCAGGAAGCACAAGTGGCATCCCAAGTCATGAGATTTATGAAATGTGGCATATGAGTTCCCTTTGTTGGCTTAGAAAACTACCTTAATGATTTAGCCATGTTTGAACATCCCAAAACTCATTAGGGATAGGTCTAATGATTGGAATGAGAGGGAAGGGTTTCAGACATGCCTCTCCATGCATTGATTGCAGTTTTGATCATTTAGAATCATTTTAAAATGAGCTATCACCATCTACAGTCAAAATAAATCTTTTTTCATACACCCTGCACACTTGGCCTCCAAAAAGGCATTAGTTTTCCATGCAAATTCATACAAATGAGTGGATGGCAATTGTCAAGACCCTCCATGGACTTAAAGGCATCAGGGACACCTTAAAAAGACATCCACTTGATGCTTTCTCACTTCTCACCATCTTGTTCACTATGCCAGTTTTGACTAGCTGAGATGAGAGCTTTTGTTGAGGCACTTAGGAGTTATTCTGAGGCATAAAATTGACATGCAAAGTTAGCTTAAGTCTTAATCTTCCCTTCCATGTGATTGGCATCTCGTGAAACCTCCTATAACCTTCACAATGCACAAAATAGTCAAGAAAACCTTGTTTTGTACTACATTTGTACAATTATGTACAACTCATCCTGATGGTAGGGAGTTTGACTAAGTCTTTTACCACATGCAATCATCATTCTAGTCAAACTAGGCATTAGAGAAGCTTCCCATCCTCATTTCCTTCATCGGGTCTATAACCAAGGTTTGCAAGGGTTTTAGGCCATTTCTGCCATTAAGCTTTGTTCATAAATTTGGGATGTTGGAATTGCCAAAAAATTCCACAAAAATGAAGTCAAGGACCCCTGCTAACCTCTCCAGACTTCCTAGATTCCCATGCAAAGCATTCAAGTAGATATGAGCTTCTACAGTTGCCTTATCGAGTTTGACTCTCCATTTCCTACAGGGCTAACGTTGTCTCTGAGCTCAAAATGAATTTCTCATGTTTCCTATGCAAATTTAAAGCTTGAACACACTTGGAATGACCCTTAAAACATGCCACAATATATTGGGATGGTTACCTCATGTTAGAATTGAAGATGACTTCTCATTTGGATTCTAGGCCTAAACATTGCCTATTAGGCCTGCCTGCAAGTTTGAGGATCTAGGCCATCCTGTTGGGATTCCTCCCTCTGTGAAATGCTTCCATGTTTTCCTTAGGTATATTTCAACTTCAAAAACCTCATTGACAAATAGTTACTTTTCATCTCATTTTATCTCCAATCCCCAAGACTTGCAAGGTTTGCAACCTAGGGAAGTACCCTCTGTCTGAAACAAAATAAAGGGTACTTCCCTTGTTCTCCTAGACAAACTAAATGTTTGAGAAGATTATCCAGGGGATGGAGACTCTCTGCAACAAATTTGGGCTCTTGATCAAGTCAATAGAACCCCCTACTCCTTCAAACTCCAAGGCAGACTGTGTAGGGTTTCAAGATATGGACTATGCATTGCCTGATATGAGTCCTTTCTCTGCTCAATATCCATCATGATGGTTTCATGAGGCTATCATAACTGTGATGAAGGTTTTATAACCTTCATTCAACCCTCCAACCTCTCACATGTCCTTCATACTGCTTGCCTGGTCAAGACTGTGTATAACCCTGACTATATTCCTTGTTTGACGAGGACCCCTGTAGATGATCCTACATAATTTAGGCCTTGAAGACATTGCATAAGCCTCTTTGAATCTTTCCATGGTCATCTAGCAGTGATTTGAACTCATTCATTCCATACATGGGTTAAATCCACATCAAGGATCTTAACTCCTTTGCTCTTTGCCCCTCATAGTCAGCTACAACTGACTGTGTGGGATCCTATACATGTATGCTTGCTTAGCTTAGGCTTGAGACAATGTCTAAAACGTTTCTTGAAGTTTCCATGACCATTTAACAATGATTGGACTCATTTATTCACCTTGAGCTTATGCAATACAATACCTAGATGCCACGTTTAGTTTATTGTCTACCTACTGTCAGTTGTAGGTGAGTGTTTTAGACCAAGATGTGCCTATAGATGTACAAGGGACCTCAAAACACATAATCTCACCCTATTTTGATGATATTTTTAGATCATGAATACTCCTTTCAACTACCTAGTACCTTACAAACATAGTGGCATGGTTTAGTTTTACAATCCTGGGGTGAAGAGTCTAATTGGAGCTCAAACCTATAGGTTTCACTAATGAACTTCAGTGGCCAAAGGTGCATGTTTGAGATTCTGTAGCAAGACAACCAAAGGATTGAGCGCCCTTGGTCCTTTTGAAATTTGAACCCCTATTTGAGAGATACAAGGTATGCACACTTGGGTGCATCAAAAGTCCTTGTAACCCTGTTGTAAGATATCAACAAAAAGCCCAGGTGCTTTGTTTTCCTGTTTTAGGGAAAAGGTCTCTAAACATAGGGTTTTCAACTTTGGAAATAATCCCATAGTTTGCTTATCCACTTAACATTCCAATCATGTGTATTATGATCTCTTCAACACTCTTAAGACTCCAAGGAAGGTTCTAACTTGTCCAACTCTTCCATTGAGAGATTTCAGCCCCTGTATTACCACCTATAGGTGAATATTCTCACATACAAGCAGTGACGATGAGAAATGTAGGCAGCATGCAGATTCACATGCTTGTGATCAATTATAGGCCTTCACCAAGTTCTCAAATGGATGTTTTTCAACTTCAATGACTTCATACTATTCCTAAACCTCCTTCCCACATGTTTGCTCATGAATGGTCCCCGTAGGTACACTTGTAATATTGCAGACCTGGCAGTGAAGGGAAAACCATGGGTACATGCATGTTTATAGGTATACAACTGGTTCTATAACTTTTCAAGGTCTCAAATAGGTTATTCCAACCTTGAAAGACCTCCAATCAAGATCAAATACCTTTACTTCATGGGTTTAAATCCTCCAGATGTACCTCAGCATTGAGCAAAGTTGAACCCTGGGTTGTGTAGGAGCATTAGTCATCAAAATTTGATCTTGTACCATTTGGAGATGTTTGCTTTGATGGATCATGTTGTAAGACTATTCACAACATCTTATGGACCTCTCAAACACCTTTATTAATGTTTCACACCTCAAAGCACCATAGTTACAGTCAGGAACAAGTAGAAAGTTGACTGTGCATGCCAATGTCACTGTATACTCCATGAAGATTGCTTTGGGGAAAGAGATTGAAAGAGGAAGGGACCAAGAGGACATTGAAAACATGGTTATGAAATTATCTACACCCTCTAAAACCATTATCAAAGCATGGAGATTCTGCAGATAGTGGAACCCTGCCTACAACAAAGAATGGTACCCTTTCTTGCAACATGAGATGATTTGCATATCAAAACACCTTGAAACACTAAACCAAGCATGGATAAAATTTGAGGAGGAAGCCAACATCATCTGGAAATAACATTAGCAAGTGAGTTGTACGGACTTGTCTAAACCAAGGCAAAACCTATAGGGTGCATAGATTAACAAGAAAATTGAATAAGTCTTCTTAGGAATGGTTCATAAAGTATAGGTCACCATTCATCTGCATCCAAACATAAAATGGAAGCTGACTAAGTGTAGAAGACACCCCCAAGAACATTTTTCCTGAAATGTCTCTTACTGACCATACCAAATACAAACCTGAGGGCCATTCTTGCTTGCCAAGCCTAATAAAAAAAGAGAGAAGCAGTTTTCTTCATTTCTTGAAGTTTTTGATCCAATTGATCACTGATGTAAGTGTATGGAAGACCTAGAGACACTCCTAAAATTTCTTCAACTGTAGGAGTCCGTACAATTCTGTACACCTCATTAAATGCTCATTTTTTCAAGAACACTGCCTTTTTTTTAAGAACCTGTCACTTTTCAGTTAGTAACAATTACTAAATACTTCTTAGAAGACATGGTACGTGACATCATCCTTTGAAACCTTCACATTTTCTTAAGAGGCCGTACAACTCATTTAATATTCCATTTTGACCCCCAAAATGACTCAAAATGACATAAATATTGAAAATGACCAAGACCAAGGCTAATATAACATGAAATCACACTAAAAGAGCTATGACATACTTTATGAAAAAATATTAAACCCCTATAAACCTCTAAAGATCAATCTTTTTCCTATAGGGGTCCCAATTTGACTTGTAGGGTCAAAATTGGTCAACAAATTGGTAACTCATAAGGGTAGTATGCCTGCTATACTAAAGATCAATAGCCTTATCAGTCCATTGGACTTAGGGAATCATTTGAAGTCTGAAACATAACAAAATAACTTTGACCATTGACAACAAGCTTTGATCAAGACAAGACCACTTGATTACCTCAACCACACAAAACAAAGAACACACACAAAACAAAGCAAACTAACTAACAAGACACACACACGTGTTCAAAGCACTTATGGAAATTAGAAAACAAAACACTATGTACAACTAACAATTAAGCATACCTCCCTTTCTATGATCAAAAGTAAATTTCCTTGCATCTCCTTCTTCATGAGATAAATGATAGTGCCAAGCATGTTGCTCCTTGGATTGGACACTTGATAAATCAGACCTATTTCTTGGTACTTCACTTGCTATGCTCTCAAGTAGACCGTCTTCAAATAGGTCTCCAATGTAAAAGTATTCATCTTGGCCTTGTACACATACCTCATATTGCTACCCACTCTTCATCTCATAATCAACTTGCATCTTATTGGTAGGCATGATTTTAAAAGGAGTAGTTTCGTGTTCCCTGGAAGATTGAGGCCAATAGAAGCTTGTTTTGACCTCCAAAGGTTGAGGTGAACTTTGCTTTGGCTCTTCTATAACACTTTGAAAAATGTCATCTTGCTTACTATCACTTGCAATCAACTCTAAGGAAGTTGTAGACCTCTTGAGAGACTCAAACTCATTGCAAATGCTTTCAAACTACTACCACAAGTCCTCATCTTCTCCTTGATCAACATCATGAAGGGGAAAAACAAGAGCTCCTTAATTCTCTTCTTTAGAATCCAAAAGGACTTCATCCAAGATTTCTTCTTGGACACAAAGAAGGCATTCTTTATTTTCAACACAACAAGAAGACTCAACACAAAGACTCACCTCTTCTTCAGCATTTAGGACCTCTTGAGGGCTCTCAAGTTGTATCTCAATTGTCATAACCTAATTTTGGTTCTCAAGGGCTACAAGATCCTCAATCTCCTTCTCCTTCTTAGTGATGCCAAGACTAGGCATCTTGAAATCAAGTGACTTAGCCAAATGAGGATGCCAAGGAGTTACACTTTATTCAAGCAAGAGTTCTAAATTTTCCTCAACCAAATGCTCCTTTTTAGGTTCCCATACCACAGGTCTACCAAGGCAAAGGGTGATCGGGTGAGGACAATATGAACCAGTTAGTGGAGGTGGAACATAAAACCCAAAATCAGATTGAAAATGTATTGTAAGGGATCCTTTTGGAAGCTCTTGAGGAAGGGGAGGCAGACCTTGGGCTTAAATAGATTGGTTTTCTTCCTTTCATTTGGAAATCACTTCATTCACATATGATTCATCTTGAGCACTATATTGAGGAAGATTAGATGGGTTGTGTTTTAGCATAGGATCTTCTTTTGGCTCTAAACCTTCCATCACATCTTGACTTAGCAATTTCATTTTCAACTCTAACTCTTCAATTTATTTGGCTAGGTTCTCTTAGAAAAGTCTTTATTGAAGTTGATAGGCATCATCATAAGGATAAGGACTACAATAGGGCTGACATTGAACACAAGAGGTCTCTTGAGGAAGGGTGGGAAGGACTTGCATAGGATCAAGCTCTTTCTCAACTTCACACTCTTTATCAAGGCTTATATCCTCTTTCTTTCCCCATGATTCCACTATCTTATTTCAGTGTAGGATGTTAGGATTAGGAGTCTCTTCTTGAGGTAGTGGTGAAATTTGAGGAGTGGATGAAGTGTTCAAGAAACTTGGGATCTCCTTAAGATTGGGTTCTCCACCTTGTCTCCAACTTGGAATCCTATATCTAGAGGTCTCTTCTTGAGGTGGGGATGTAATGGGTGAGGGCAATGAGGGCTTAAATTCCACTTTATTTTCTGATTATATGGACTATTGCATCTACCTATTGGCCAACTCAATCTGTCTATCAAAATTTGCTTCAAAAACAAGATTTGTCTCCCCAACTCTCTCTTCCAATTGATTGGGAAAAAGATGGCTTTGATATGCTTGATTGGGTTCATAAGGATCAGTCAAGTAGGACTGAATCTTGGGGAGGTAGGTATGAGGGTTGATAGACTTGGTGAGGCTACTGCTCATGAATTCTTAGCTTATCTTCTAAAGATGCAATCAAGCCACCTACATCTAGCATTTCACTTGTAAGCCTTTGCCAATTGGCTCTCTCAATAGGTGTTCACTCTCTTTTGACCAACTCTAATGCATCTCTCACCATATGAATGAGATGACTAGGAACATCTTGACTATGTCCCCTTTGAGTGTCAAGATGTATCATGTACCTCTCATAGCCCAAGAGAGTTTGCTCGAAAGTGGAAATGGACTTATTTGAGAAGTGATTAGGTTGACTAGGAGGAGCACTATATTGAGAAGGTTGGTTATAAGACTGATACAACTCATGACTAAGTTGGTAAGGATCATATTGGAGTTTGTAAAGATCATAATGGAACTGGTAAGGATAATCATATGGCTGATAGGGAATGCCATAAGTTTGATAAACCTCAACCAAAGTCAGCAATGAAACTTCATTAGGAAGCAAGAACAAAAGGAATGGTTATCATCAATCTTCAAAAGGAATACATGGGTTGCTTGACCATCTGATGTAACTTCGAAGTCACCATTGATGGTTAGATAGATGCCTCCAAAGGTTGATGTGTTGAAAGACAACACCAAAAATATTTCAACTTCTTCGACTAAGAGTCCCATCAAGCATGTCAAAAATTGTTGTCACTTAGACTTGCACCCTTTGAGGAGATGTCTCAGCTCTCCTCATCCAAGTGGCACAATTGAAACACCTCTAGGTTGTGGGTAGCCTAAGAATGAAGTGAATCTCTGGATAGGGCTAGCTCCCTTGATGTACCACTTGTAGATCACTACTACACCTATGTTTGTGAGGGAAAAGGGAGAGAAAACTGAAAGTAAACTATCCTAAAGGAACACCAAATTAGTTGATGACTACCAATCAGCTGCATGTTACACATGAGAATGAGGGACTAACTAAACATACACTTCTCCAATCTAAATCTTCTCACATCAATATTTCATTATGAGGTTGTGATGAATGTTTAGGCTAGGAGGACTAAACAAGAGGTCTAGGATGACACTGTTTGAATAGACTAACTCACTCAACCTTGACACATCAATAGAACACTTCACATGACCTGCAAGCATAAGCTTTCTAGCTGCAAATAGGTGAGAGAATGAAACAATAGTGTTAAGGAAACAAGTCATCACTAAGCAAAATCAATCATCCAAGTGAACACAATATGAACATTCATGGAAGAGGTAAATATCAGTAGTATTTATTGATCCATGGTATGCAAATGAGCAAAGCTTCGTCATACTCAGGTGGAGCATAAGTTACAAAGACCAAAATGGCTAATTCTTATAAAACTTGAGAGAGAGGAGAAGAGAGAAGTCCAAAGGTCACATAAACACTTGTCAAGCTAAGCAAATAAGTTACTTGTGCATGAGAAGGATATGTGAAACTGATCATGCAAATTTGGGTAGCACAAGTGACATACCAAGTCATGAGATTCATGAAATTTGGTGTAGGAGTTTCCTTTGTTGGCTCAGAAAATTGCCTTCATGATTTAGCCATGTTTGAACATCCCAAAACTGATTAAGGACATGTCTAATGATTGGAATGAGAGGGAAGGGTTTCAAACATGCCTCTCTATGCATTGGTTGCAATCCTAGTCATCTACAATCTTCTCAAAATGAGCTATCACCATCTGCAATCAAAATAACTCTTCTTTCATACACCTTGCACACTTGACCTCCAAAAAGGCATTAGTTTTTCATGCAAATTCGTACAAGGGAGTGGGTGACACTTGTCAAGATCCTCCATGGCCTTAAAAGCATCAAGTATATCTTAAAAAGACGTCCACTTGAAGCTTTCACACTTCTCACCATTTTCTTCACTATGCCAATTTTGACTGGTTGAGATGAGAGCTCTTGTTGAGGCACTTAAGAGTTTTTCTGAGGCATGACATGGGGATTTAGCTTAAGTCCTAAGCTTCCCTTCTATGTGATTGGCTTCTCTTGAAACCTCCTATAATCTACACAATGCACAAAACAATAAATAAAACCTTGTTTTGTACTCTATATGTACAATTCCATACAACTCATCCTAGTGGTAGGGAGCCTGACTGATTCTTCTACCACATCCAATCATCATTTTGGTCAAACTAGGCCATTAGAGCAGCTTCCCATCCTTATTTCCTTCATCGGGTCTATAACCAGGGTTTGCAAGGGTTTTAGGCCATTTCTGCCATTAAGCTTTGTTCATAAAGCTAGGACATTGGAATTGCAAAAAAAATCCACAAACATGATGTCAAGGACCCCTGCTAACCTCTCCAAACTTCCTAGATTCCCATGCAAATCATTCAAGTAGATATGAGCTTCTAGAGTTGTATTATCGACTCTGGCTCTCCATTTCCTACAAGGCTAATGTTGTCTCTGAGCTCAAAATGAATTCCTCGTGTTTCCTATGCAAAGTTAAAGCTTGAACACACCTGGAATGACCCTTAAAACATGCCAAAATCTATTAGGATGCTTACCTCATGTTATAATTGAATATGACTTCTCATTCAACTTCTAGGCCTAAACCTTGCATACTAGACCTGCTTGCAAGTTTGAGGGGCCAGGCCATCATGTTAGGATTCCTCCCTTTGTGAGATGTTTTCATGCTTTCCTTAGGTATGTTTCAACTTTAAAAACCTCATTTCAAGGTCCAAATAGCTCCTAATCATCTCATTTCATCCCCAATCCCCAAGACTTACAAGGTTTGAAACCTAGGGAAGTACCCTCTGTCTGAGACAAAACAGAGGGTACTTCCCTTGTTCTCCTAGACAAACTAAATGTTTGAGAAGATTCTCTACATGATGGAGACTCTCTGCAACAAATTTGGGCTCTTGATCAGGTCAACAAACCCCCATACTCCTTCAAACTCGAAGGCAAACTTCTATGAAGGTAGACTGTGCAAGGTTTCAAGATATGGAATGTGCCTTGCCTGATATGAGTCCTTTCTCTGCTCAATATCCATCATGATGGTTTCATGAGGCTATCATAATTGTGATGAAATAACCTTCATTCATCCCTCCAACCTCTCACATGTCCCTCATACTACTTGCCTGGTCAAGACTGTGTATAACCCTAACTATATTTCTTATTTGAGGAGGACCCCTGTAGATGATCCTGCATAATTTAGGCCTTGAAGACATTGCATAAGCCTCCTTGAATCTTTACATGGTTATCTAGAAATGATTTGAACTCATTCATTGCATACTTGGGTTAAATCCACATCAAGGATCTTAAATCCTTTGCTCTTTGACCCTCACAGTCAGTTATAGCTGACTGTGTGGGATCCTGTAGGTGTGTGCTTGCTTAGCTTAGGCTTGAGACAATGTCTAAAATGTTTCTTGAAGTTTCCATGACCATTTAACAATGATTGGACTCATTTATTCACCTTGAGCTTATGCAATACAACACCTAGATGTCATGTCTATTTTACTGTCTGCCTACAGTCAGTTGTAGGTGAGTGTTTTAGACCAAGATGTGCATGTAGATGTACATGGGACCTTAAAACACATAATGTCACCCTCTTTTGATGACCTTTTAAGATCATGAATACTCCTTTCAACTACCTAGGACCTTACAAACATAGTGTCATGGTCTAGTTTTACAATCCTAGGGTGAAGAGTCTAATTGGAGCTCAAACCTATATGTTTCACTAATGAATTTTAGTGGTCAGAGGTGCATGTTTGTGCTTCTCTAGCAAGAAAACCAAAGGACTAAGCCACCCTCTTCCTTTTTCAAGTTGAACCCCTATGTGAGAGATACAAGGTATGCTCACTTGAGTGCATCAAAAGTCCTTGTAACCCTGTTGTAAGATCTAAACAAAAAGCTCAAGTGTTTTATTTCCCTGTTTTAGGGAAAAGGTCTTTGAACACAGGGTTTTCAACTTTGGAAAGAATCCCATAGTTTTCTTATCCAATTAACATTCCAAGCATGTGTATTATGATCTCTCTAACACTCTAACACTCCAAGGAAGGTTCTAATTTGTCCAACTCTTCCATTAAGAGTTCTCAGCCCCCTGTAGTACCATGTGTAGGTGAATATTCTCACATACAGGCAATGAAGATGAGAAATGTAGGCAGTATGCAGATTCACATGCTTGTGATCAATTATAGGCCCTCACCAAGTTTTCAAATGGACGCTTTTCAACTTCAATGAACTCATACCAGTCCTAAACCTCCTTCCCACGCGTTTGCTCATGAATGGTACCTGTAGGTACACTTGTAATGTTGCAGACCTGGCAGTGAAGGCAAAACCATGGGTACATGCATGTTTGTAGGTATAAAACTAGTTATAGAAATTTTCAAGGTCTCAAATAGGTTCTTCCAACCTTTAAATACCTCCAAACAAGATCAAATACCTTTACTTCACAGGTTTAAATCGTTTAGATGTAGCTCAACAACGAGCAAAGCAAAACCCTGGGCTGTGTAGGAGCATTAGTCATCATAGTTTGATCTTGTACCATTTGGAGATGTTTGCTTTGATGGATCATGTTGTAAGACTCTTCCCAACATATTATGGACTTCTCAAACACCCTTATGAATGTTTCACACCTCAAAGCACCATAGTTACAATCGAAAACAAGCAGAAAGTTGACTGTGCATTCCAATGTGACTATGTATTTCATGAAGATTGCTTTGGGGAAAGAGATTGAAAGAGGATGGGACAAAGAAGACATTGAAAACATGGTGATGAACTTATCTACACCCTCTGAAACCATTATCAAATCATGTAGATTATGTAGATAGTGGAAACCTGCCTACAACACAGAATGGTACCCTTTCTTGCAACATGAGATGATTTGCATATCAAAATACCTTGAAACGCTAAACCAAGCATGGATAAAATTTGAGGAGGGAGCCAAAATCATCTAGAAACAACATCATCAAGTTAATTGTACAGACTTGTTCAAACCAAGGCAAAACATATAGGGTGCACAGATTAGCAAGCAAATTAGATAGATCAACTTCTTAGGAATGGTTCATAAAGTACAGGTCATCTTTCCTCTGCAACCAAACATCAAATCGAAGCTAAATAAGTGTATAAGACACCCCCAAGAGCATTTTTCCTGAAACCTCTCTTGCTAACCGTACCAAGTACAAATCTAAGGGTCATTCTTGCTTGTCAAGCCTAGTAGAAGAGAGAAGTGGTTTTCTTCATTTCTTGAAGTTTCTGATCACTGAAGTAAATGTATGGAAGACCAAGGGACACTCTTGAAATGTTCTCAACTGCAAGAGTCCGTACAATTTCATACACCTCATTAAATGCTCATTTTTTTCAAGAAAACTACCTTTTTCGGAAGAACCTGCCACTTTTCAGTTAGTAACAGTTACTAAAGACTTATTAGAACACATGGTATGTGACATCATCTTTTGAAACCTTCACATTTCCCTAATAGGTCGTACAATTCATTTAATATTCCATTTTGACCCCCAAAATGACTCAAAAGGACATAAATATTGAAAATGACCAAGACCAAGGCTAATATAACATGAAATCACACTAAAAGCATTGTGGCATACCTCATGACAAAATATTAAACCCCCTATAAACATCTAAAGATCAAGTTTTTTTCTATAGGGGTCCCAATTTGACCTACACAATCAAATTTGGTCAACACTAAGCTCAAAGATATTTCACCCAAAGATCTTCTAACAGAGACTCTTCCTCTGACATCTTTGTGCAAAATAGCAAAATCTTCACATACAAACTTGAGCTGTCTTCGGAGTTTGATATTTATTTTTCAAACTAGTCCAAAGCACTATTGCCTTAGTGGCATTCCAAACCTTAAGAATCATGTCATCTAACATAGATAATTTCAACAACAATAAGGTCTCCCTATGATGTTTGTCATAATCAACAAATTTTGGAACGAGTCTTGCTTCAATGTCGACAATGATTTTATCACAATTATGATATTCCACAATTGTTAAAATCTTATGACACCAAACATTATAATTGTATTCAGTGAATTTCTACGTTTCACGTAGAACCAGATTTTGAATATGGGTCATTTTACACAATATTTGACCTTTAATTCAAATATTAATAAATACAAACTTTGTGTACAAGTCTGACCTTTGACTTAGAAATCAAAACAACTCAAAAAGAAATAGTTTAAAATACGAATTTAAATCTAAGCTTTAAAATTACTTACAACATAAATGTGCATGCCTATACTTTCTGATCCTATTTGTACATTGTGTGCCCTAACTTCTCTAAAGTAAAATTGTGTTGTGCCCTAATATCAGGTTATGGTCTTCACGTATTGAAACTTTTATACTTTCTTTTGTATAAAAATTGTGACATAATTAGATCTCCTTTTGTCATGCCCTAGAAAACTCGATTTGTCTTAAAATCGAATACAAAATGTCTAAAAAATCATGGATTTGAGTCCGCAAATATTATCTACAACCCGCCATGCCCTAGCTTAGGTCTTATGGTTTGTACCAATATTTTCCTCTTGGAAATCATGATTTATTGTGATTTGTGTATGATCATCCACCTGGTGTATTCTGGTCTATAAAACATGACTATGAAAATCATAACATAAGTCTTATATGTTGCTCATTATTTTGACCCATTTGCCTCCAGCTAGCCTCCATGTCATTCTGAGATTATTTGTGTTTACCACCTTACAATCGCTACAGCCTCATGGTCGTTCCTCCCAGCACTAACAATTGTCTCCAATGCCTTGATAGACACATTTGCTACCTCCAGCTCCATCGTCTAAATGCATGGACAACAAGCCACATCAACATTTGAACAACCCACAAACACCTTTCACAATTTGTAGGGATGACACAAAAACAATGAAATCGTTCCTCGTCTTGGAACCCATTACTTTAACACTTGCAAATCTAAAGCAAATACTACCAAAACTTGGCATATAATAGTTGTTTCATGGCTCTTGTTCAATATTTATAATTTGAATACATATATTAAAGTGTTCCCAACCTAAAGTCACAACAAGTCAAAAGGTGCTTGGACCGCATCATACTATATAAATGTTTTAAAAAGTGGCCACATTGCAATATTTATAATATATATGTATGTGATCCCTACAGAGGACAAGCTTATTAGATTTATTTAAAAGTGTCAAATCATATCCTACCATTCTTAACTTTAAATATTAAAGAAACATATGAAAACATCCATATTTAAAATGCCCTTGCAAACAATTGTCACACCACCTCATATTTGTAATCAAAGTAATGAGTGGTATAGCTAGAATGATGCCATTTTTCACCAATTGGTCATAAATTGGCAGAGAATATAATGAAACTATTAATCAATGTAATATGTGAAAAATCCAATATAAGAACCTTGAGATTGATATCTCTCAATATATTTTAGATATATGTATTTCAAATATTTGTACTAGTTTATTTATTTATAAAGAATAATTTTGTATTTATCAACCCAAAAACTACAAGCACAAAGGTTGTGCGTGCAAAGTAAATTAAGAAAGAGTTTGAAGAAAAAACCAAAAAAACATGCTTTAAAGCAACATAAAACTAAACACTACGAATGAATACAACTAGAAGTTGCCCAAAAGGTGCAAGGAACACCATAAGAGATGTAAAGTAAGAGATCTATCCAACTAGAAAGCTCTATATGATGGTGAATCAAAATCATGAATAAAAGAGAAAGGAAAGAATATACGAACAATTGCTTGAATTGTTTTATTTCTCCACTTAATAATTAACTTTGGTTGTAGAAAGACCATGTTCATTGATTTAATCTATGCATGAGATGTGGAGCCTTTCTGCAATTAAATAATCTATCATGACATTCCCGTACACCCTTGACAATATAAAAAGGCCAATCAAATATGCCACCACCTTGTAAGTTGCGGACCCCTATGCAATGGATGTTAGTCATGTGATTATAATAGTTGCCCTAAACTTGGGTCTAGTGTACGATATGGGCCTCTTCGTGTACAACATCCCATAAAATACCTTGTCATTGCCTTTGACCATCACTATTTACATGTTGTGTGGCCCTTCCCTTTCTTCTAGGAGTCTAAGCATGGCATTTCTGTATGTTCTTTAGCCTAATGTAATTGTTTCAGGTGTCAATAAGTTGGCAACATGGATGAATGGAAGCTACATAATACATGATCTACCATAATAATGAAATCAACCCTAATTAAATGTAAAATACAAAAATACCTAATTCATAACATTCCAATTCCAAAGAAATAATTGATGAATTGAGGATTTAGCAAAGCATATTGTTTTTTAGGAAATCTGAAAAACTGTTGTGATGATTTGTCTACAATTTTGTGACCCATTCACTTGTCCTTTATACAAGCACACCAACAATATATATTATCATTTAGTGTGTAGAACTCAACGTACAATGTAACCGTCGTAGCACCTCATGTCTACAACTAAAAAGTTGCTTTATGCCATGTCATGCCACACTGGACAATATTGCATAGCATCCATACTATGTAGTCTACTTTTGGGAATGAAACACCACATTGTGCCATGTTGCATAGTCTCAAAAACTACACAACTTTCATGTGGAGAGGTGGGTGGTGATTGTGAGGGGTGATGATAGGCTATTTCAAGCATTGGACTTGAAAAAGCCCAACCAAACACACATGCAAATTTCAATGACATGTTACATATGTGAATCAAACTACCCAAGATTGGTTGCTCTTATGGACTTTGTGGAAATTGCGCATTTCTTCTATTCACCAAATAAAGATATAATATAATATACAATATTATATCTTTTGTATTATGTTTGATACAGGGAAAATTTTAGTGCCCTGTATTTAAGAAAATTTAGAAGTCATTGTGCAAATCGCTTTCACAATGGTGGCAAATCAAGTTGGAAAGCATATAACAACATGGGCAAATTATGAGGTGGCATATGGTGAATACAATTTGAACAGGGACAACATTGCAGGCTCTAACAGGAATAGCCACCAAACTGCACGATGCATCTGCCTAACTGTACAATGTAGTCGTCTAACTACACGATGCAGTCATCTGACTGCATCATGCAATCATCTATTTCTAGCATGCAATCATCTGTTTCCAGCATGCAGTCATCCATCTATTTTATGCAGCTGTTCGACTGTAGGATGCAGTTGTCTGACTGTAGGATGCAGTCGCCCAGCTACATCATCTAGTCATTTGTCTACATATTATAGATGGTCGTTTGCTTCGACTAGCCCCCTCTAATCACCTATATAAGGCATCCACATACCTCATTTTCCAATTTTGGATTTCTTGCTCTAACCTCCAAGCTCCATCTATCCTTGCTCTCCATCCTCACCCTATTTTCCAAAACAACGTATTTGACATCCATGGCTTCCCGAACCTCTTCTGGTGCAGGTCTCGACATCGACTCATCTAAACAACGATTCAGAAATCTCATGTGCATTGTGATCCTAAGACTTCTCCAGCATGATGATACATATGTGGATTAGATCAACCAGTGCAACTTTAGAGGGATTGCCTACATGCCACAATACAAAAGAGAGACTCGTCTTCTCAATTTTTTGTTGTTAAACTTCGATAGTTCCACATCCAAATTTACTCTTCACTAGAGCTCACGTTCAATTTCATTAGGAATCACTTCAGAGGACATCCAAAGATTAATAGGCCTATCGTACAAGGAAGCGAAAGAGGTCATAATGAAAGCCACCTTAACCAATGAGGACAAAAAATATTTGGAGTCCGTTTATGTGCTACAGCTAGATGGTATTATGTTTTTTATTTTATAATTCATCAAATTTTTAGAATTATTTTACATCTGTTAGTCATTATTTTTTAACGTGTTAATGTGTTTTTAATTAAAACTCCCCAAGTCATGGTGGAAGGGGGCTTAAAGTTGAAGTGTTGAAAAAAAAAATTGCTTGGTATGATTGAACTATTCCAAGTCATATTTGTATTGCAGGGAGGGGTTTCAAACATTCTATACTGGGCAATTGTTTATATTCTACGTACTCGCAATTGTCAGCAATTCGATTGGTGTTCGTTCTTATCAAACAGAATTAGAGATGATGTGATTTTTGTCATTCACAATAAAAATTCTACATGTTCCTCTACCAATTTTCTTATTGCATTATACAATGAGACTTTTTACGACTTGCGAGCCACACCTATTCCAAAGGCTCTTCATGACCAAATGTTTGTCTACTCACTCTCCCTTGAAGACTAGGTGATTGTGTTGCATTGCACTATAATTATTTTCAAATAATTATATAATTAATGATTTTTTTTAGTTAAACATATTCTTGTTATTTCTTTCAGAAAATATTATCTTAAGTGATTTCAAAAAGAAATGCAGCAATAAAGGGTCATCAACACCCTAAGGCAACAGTAGAGACCGACATGTAAGGCGACATAGAATCATCTATAATGTAGCCATTGTAAAAGGAAAAATGCATGTGCATTTCGATTGTGACTCCATCAATTATTAGTCAACCTTCCCCTTGTGTTGCAGGTATAACTTTATACACAATCTTAGCGTTGATTTCATTAACAAAACTAAATTTATTAATGTAGTTCTTTAAATCTCTTTTATTTTTACAATGACACGGTTTGTAGTACAACCAACATTGGTTGTAACTTCTAAAATTCAATTACAACCACTACAACACGGTGCATAAATTAATACAAAGTTTTTATTCTTGGACAAGAAATAGAATGAGATTGGAACATATGAAATTAATAGTGATAATAAAAAATTTATCATCTTTTTTAATTTTTAATCCAATTTATCGGTCCTTCCTCTTGTTCTTAAAGAAAAAAATTTTAATTTCAACCACCACTGCCACCATCTCAACCTATAAATATAAGAGGGAAACATTTAACATTTTCAGCAGAGAATGGGAGCACTGTGCAATTTGCAGCAATCAAAGTTTCCAAACTTTTTGTTTGATGGTCTCCCTAGTTTGTTGGGAATCGCATGTCTTGGAAATATTGATCTTGACGATGAGTTCATGGGGATTGATAGTGGCACCTCTATGCCATTTTTTAATCCTCGTGATATAATACAAGGAACCCAACCAGCAAAGCAATCACAGCCATAGTCTACACTTGACAGTCCACCTAGCACAGAGACACTTGAAGAGACTCCACAAAATGATGACCAACGCATTTTTTTCAATTTCTAATTTATTCACAGAGTACTAAGGCCTTTGTTAATGATTGTGTTATTAATAACCTTGATGAATTAAGAACATGGGAGTATAGGGAAAAAGTTTTGATATAAGAAATAAATGCATGTTTTCACAACCACAACCGACACGATCAGTTGTATGCGATGGTTAAAAATCAGCGTATAAAAATTGATGTTTTATTCAACAAGGTAGTTTTTGGTACTATTGCAGTGAGTAATAGCTTTAATGATAATGTTTTTGATATAATGTTAAACAGGATTGAGAATTTAAATGTAGAATGTCAAGCATACTTCAACAAATGGACAAAAACAAAAGCCTTGTGGATATCGCTAATGCAGAAAAAGAAAAAGTTGTGGTAATGTTTTGTTTATTATTTTTTTAGTTAAATTTATTTTATAATTTTTAACTAATTAATATCGTTTGATCATTTACAATCAAAATATAAAAATTTGAAGATTCAAGTTGTCATTGACATGCATTTGAAGAGTGCACGCAAAAGCATATCTGCAACAATTTCTTTCAAAGAAAATTTTGTTTTAATGAACAAGCAAAATAATACACTAAAAAAAACCATTAAACACAATTTTGACTTTGAAATCTTGTTTACAGAGAAAGTTGAAAAGGATCCATCCTTGCTTTCACCTGGAGATGTTTTTACAATTGAAAGGGGAAGTCTTACAAATATCAATACTATAACAAAATATCTTACAGAATCAAGGATCCTTTCAGAGGCCACTACTTCTAGCCAAGTGGATGCTCAAGTTAGTCAAAAAACGCAGATAGACACCTAAATGTCTGAAAAACAATAAGATTTTTATTTGGCAATGTATTTTTATTTTGTAAATATTATAAACTGAGAATTCCGCTTGAGAGTTGATCCTAAACAATATATTCTGTAATTTTGGCTTCCATACTCTTTGTGTTTATTTCTATGGATGTACATGGTCGTTTTTGTTTGAATCAATATAATGTTTTTGTTTGAATCAATAAAATAATTTAAGACTTTGGAATTACAGTGAACGACTATGCAATAATGTCTAATAAATCCATGAAGTGTTCAAGTGATTTTTTGCAATGTTCAATATTATTATTTTTTATTTAACAATGTCATTTTTATTTAAAGGTGTAAAAACCAAAAAGAACATAACAACGAAATACATTATTTTTAGAACTTACTATTTTAGAACGCTAAATATTATGTAAAAGTACGTGCAAAATTAAAAAAATCCACAATAAGATTGGTAAACAAATCAATTATACACAGAAAATATTGTTAAATAAACAGAAAATTATCACGACTGCATTTAACTTAAATAGATTTCAAATACATTCAAACTAAAATTCAGGGAGCTAAAACAACCCTTTTGCAACACGCGTCTCATCGCAGGGATTTGTATGTATTGATTCAAAAGCATTTTTAGGGACTTCTTTGGCAATTGTATTAGTGACTCCTCTTCTTTCAGCGAGAGAACTCAAAATTGAAATCGCTCTTTCATATGGAAACACATCCACTGCATAACGTGAAACATACAACCTCAAACATGTGTCAAGATTTTTATCTAATTTATCCCTAAGTTTTATTTTAATAAAAGATAATGCGCTAAATACCCTCTCATATTCTATAGACCCCAAAATCATTGTTTGGCACAATTCATACAATCGAAAATATTCACTAATAGTTTCTTGCAAAACACTTCTGGTATACATTTTTTCTTCAATGTTGTAATAAACATGTTTTTGTTGATTTATTTAATAAAAGATATTGTTCAATCATTATAATTCCAAAATGAGTTGATTGTTTTGTCAATAAATCATTTTGCAAAATACCCTCAACTTCAACTCTATTAATTCCTACAGGGTGACTAAAATGATTGATGTGAGTACCCATGTATTTGATAAATAAACTACTTGTTATTTCTTCACCCTCTAAATACCCATATATTTGGTAAATAAATTACTTGTTATTTCTTCACCCTCTACAATGTTCTGAAATATATGATTCACCACTCTTATAGCTTCAAGCAACTCATCCCTTTGAAAACGATCTGGAATTTCGACAGTTAAACTTTCTAAAATTTATCTCAATTTCAATTGTCTCATATATTACATTATCATATAGAACCCATGTTACAAATACTTCTTCAATTTCTGCTCCATCCACATTAGTTCATCTTCGAAAAGTGTGAAGCAGTATCTCTTTTCCATTGACGAGAGTGCAAAGATGATCACTAATATTAAATTTTAAATAGTTTTTAGGGTCTTTAATCTTTGTTAAAGTTTCCCAACTGTCAAATATTGGTCCCTTAAAACTATCTTTTGAGTAATATAATATATATCAAAAGATTGACAAACCCATTTCCTCAAACGTATGAAGTCAACAATATATATGGATATCTCTTGCGCATATTTCATCAAACAATGCATTTATTTCAACATGGACAGAATACCACACAATGTTAGCAGAGTCTTGAAGTATGTCAAACAATACAACAAATATCTTGCCTTGTCAACTTTTATTTGAAATTTAAACATAAACTCTGCTAACGATGGATATTCTTCAAAGATTCGACATGCAGGTTCATACAAAAAAATCAATCTGATATTAACATCTTTTAAAAGTTTTTTTTCACATCAGTCACTCCAATTGCAAATTTCTGAAACTCTAAAAAAAATTTGGACTGCTTGACATGGACGCATGCAAGTCACAAATAAGCTCCTCCACTTTTGCCACATTTTAAAAGATGCCCACAATTTTGTAAACAAAATTAATTGTGTGCCATGTAATGAATTAGAGTCATATATGGGGCCACTGTTGTTTGCAATCGAATACAGAAACCAGTTCTGCTCTCCTGCATTACTGATGCCCCATTTGCACCAACACACTAACTTGGTACCTATATCATAATAATTCATCTCATTGATATCCATCAAGTTATAAATAACCAATTTGTATAGGTTCTCTGCATTGCAATTTTCTATCATTTTGTTTTAAAATAATATGTGAGGTTGTCGTGAGTGGTTCTCAAATGTATAAACATGCATGCACACCCATGATATGTTGTCAACTGTTGTTACCTCGTCAATTGACAGTGAGATAAACCATGTTTTTACTTAATCTTTCAAATCCTCATTTTCAATCATTGCAAGGCATTTTTTCATCTTCCAAACACTGCTATCTAATCAATGTGATTGAGGAATGTTATACAATCTAATATGTTAAAATAAATTCTTGTAATCTGAAAAATCAAAGATTGGTCTGCCTATTTTCATAATGTAATATAAAGTGGAAAATTGTATATTTTTGGCAAGTAGATCGCCTTGAGCAACTTTTCTGAACCGAACTGTGATTGTTCCCCCTTTCTGAATGAGGTGTTGATATTTCTGATTATTTTCATACTCTGTTGCATAACATTGATGCATGCATTCTTTTGCATTTTTCCATCTCACTATTCTTTTGATTTGTCCATCTTTGTCTTTTACCAACTCATATATTTTTCCACAATATTTCTCAACTGTATCCAACTTAAGTTGCATTTTGTAGTTATTTCCAAGTTTCTAACTACATATTATACATTTTCATTATGTTGGTGTTTCAATATTGTTTTCCTATTGTACAGGGTCAATGAATGGGTATTTATCTGCCCAACCAAACTTAAAGGACCTTGCAATTGTACATGTACTTTTTTTCTTTCACACATTTTTTAGTTTTTCTTTCAACTAAAAATTATGTTGGCTAAGTAAAAATTTCATCTAGTATTGGGTATTCATCATTGACACCCCTGATGATGTACTCCAATGTCATGTTATGTCATTTTCCTTGAATTCAATGAGTATTTCATACCTAGGGATGTCTTCCAGTGGAGGCATACCTTCAAAAGGGTTACCAGTGGGTTCTGCTTGCAAAATGGGTATAGATCTTGTAATTATTATTAAAAATTGCTCCTTAATACAAAAGTGTAAAGAATTAACAATTTAATAAATCATATAATATTTAGAATCTTTGTTTGGTATTTGATAGCTAGGGATGTCTTCCAGTGGAGGCATATATTTAATACTATTATCATTGGGTTCTGCATGCAAAATAGTTGGACTAATTATTAATAAACGTTATAACAAAAGTGCAAATAAATAACAAAACAGTAAATCAAATAATATTTAGTACCTCTCCGGGATTTCATACATAGGTACGTCTTCTAATGGAGGCATATCTTCGATCGTGTTATCATTGGATTTTGCATGCAAAATGATTGTAGACTTGTCATTATTATTGAACTTTAATACAAAATTTCAAATAAATAATAATACAATCATTTAATATTTGGTACCTTTGTTTGACATTTCATACTTAGATACGTCTTCGAGTGGAAACATATCTTCAATATTGTTATCAATGGGTTCTGCAAGCAAAATGGTATAGACATTAATTATTATTGAACCCTAATAAGAATGAATAAATAATAACAATATAAAATTTAATATTTATATTTGTGTATTTCTCTTTAGCTGAAATAAGATAGCAGATTGTTCTATTTTTTAAATTTCTCTGACGCCTTAACACTGTCAACATAAGTCATCGAATCAATATTGCAGACAAATGATGTATGTTTGCAATGGCCTGACAGCTGGTTGCTATCGTTCGACACCTTGTCATCTGACCCCTGGTTTTTGTTGTCTGACACTTGATCGCTATTGTTTAGCACTTGGTGGTCGTTCACTATCACTGAGTTGTTGTCGTCTAACCCCTGATTGTTGTCATCTGACCCCTGATTGTTGTCGTCTGAATCCTGGTTGCAATCGTCCAACTGTTGGTTACAAAAGCATGACAGCAGATACCAACACTTGAGATAGTTTAATATACTCAAGGAGTGAATACCATCAAGGCAGAAAATTTAATATATTATATATAGTGACGAATACCGCCGAATTAGCTTTCTTAGTACCAGTGACATACATTTATAAGAGGAAATTTATTTTAAAAAGCAGGCGAGTGGACCCTAAATTTAAATTCTACCTTAAAATTTAGGCGATCCCGCACTTTCAGCTACCCCACAAAATCGTCAAATGTAGACGTCGAAAAATAGAATATTCATGAAATTACAAAGATTCGCCACTAAAAAAATCCCTAGTTTAATATAATAATATTGAATGTAAATGCATTATATGTATAATAATTTAATAATGAAATAAATATAAAATATTATTATATTATAATATATTGTATTTATATAATTTTAACAATATTGTATTATATATTATATTTTTATATTTTTATAAATATAAATATAACTATAATATATATAATAATTATATTATAATAGATAATAATATTATATTATTATATAATAATATAATATATATACATAATAATATAATATATTATTATATTATAATCATGTATTGGGTAACTGAAACAATTCAATGGAAGCTACAAATTGCATTCATTGATGTGGCATGTCATTAAACTTTCATGTGTATTTGTGTGGGTTTCTTCAAGTCCATAACATGTTCTACTCCGTCATTGCCCTTCATCGTCATCACCCAACTCATATTGAAACATTTTGTTGCTTTCATGTTTATTATGGCCTTGCCCTTCCCCATCACTTTGCCATTGTTCAAGCTCATCGTGAAACGGAACATCATCTCCCCACACGGCATTGCCACACCATATGAAGGAACACACCACCTCATTTTCCACTATCACCTCCACCAAAAATATTGGATTATTAGTGCCTACCGTTTTGTGCACAAAAGATAAGACGAGGTCAACGATAATAGGTTTTGAGTGAGGTATTCCTGACGATTTATGCTCTATTGCTTTACAAAACCCCGCTTTACTAAAATATAAAGTTACATCCCTTCCAACATAACTTGCATCTTCTAGGAAACTCCTAGTTAAATATAGATTTTATATATAACAATTAATTATCTTTGTAGTCATGGTTCCATCCCTGCCACCGATTCCCCATTAGTAAAAGAAAAAAACACAATTATCTTGTATATTAAAAGTAATGTGATTTGTTAAAAATGGTATGATTCAAAAACAAAAGTTTATTGAGTACCGTATTGTTGCGTCATTTGGTGAGATGCTCTTTGTTATGAGAAGACCACTCTTTCTAGTAAAAGGTGGTTTCATTATCTATCAAGATTTAAACGTTTTGCAATTAGATCTTAAATTTCATGGAACAAAAGATATTAGGGGATACATAGAAGCTAAAACTATTGCCTCCAAAAATACTCTCTTCAATTCTCGTGTCCAATCTCCAATTGTTATGATATGCACGCTTATGTATTCATCATCAGGGGCAAAGGTGATTGAGAACAAAAGCCTATATGTGTAGAAAAGCAAAGTTATTTGTTAGAAAGTTTTTTTTTTTGAAGGCTTGTTATCAAAAGATACCGTTTGAATCTGGGAACTGAAGCAATAAGTACATTCCGCTCTTGTAATTGAAGCCTGTAGGTTTAGATATGTGCAATGCTAGAACGTTTCCTAGATAAATTGTAGCAAATGTACAACCATAGATAGATTAAAATAATGATAAATAATACAACCTTTACAATATTGACGGTAAATGTGCAATGCTAGAACGTTTCCTGGATAAATTGGAGCAAATGTACAACCATAGACAAATTAAAATAATGATAAAAAAATACAACCTTTACAATATTGACGGTATATATGTCTGTTGTGAATGCTCTCAATGTGCACTCTCCACACTACAAAGCAAAGGAGCCACAACATACATCCAAGTCTGAACATATACTATTAATTATGCATTATGCTATGATCATTTGAATGTTGTCAAATTATGAAGCGTTTAATACAAAAAAATCTGATCTTACTCAACTTTCAAAAAATCTGATCTGATCTGATATAATCCTGGTAGGGGCTCAAAGATTCTCTATCTTGGGCATCTCAAGCACAAAATAAATTTAATTAGGGTTAAGTTGCGTCGATCCCTCAAAGGGCTTTGCCTTTATGCCCACATGACGAACATCATAATGCAAAACTACATGATTTGGGTAGTTCTGAAAAACATGGTGCACAGTGAGAGGAGGCTTGAACTTAAGAATCTCCCAATGCAACTTCATGATTTTCACCCGTGAATGCCCAACTAAGGATGCGATTGTGTTCCCCATCTCTTTGATATCAAATGACATAAAACAAATAGAGCTGCAAAAACAAGTTAAGAACCATAAGACTCTTTTAACAATTCAATGTTACTTGCACAACTCCGTGATTTGAATGCTTGCATGATCCAATGAATAAGAAAAAAAATCCGTAGATATTTAAGATCCCTGCCTAGATGGATTTTTATGCCAGCGTTCCAAGTTGTTTCCAATAAATAAAGAAATATCCATGCCGACAAATAGTAAAAGCGGTATATTTTGATTTCATTGACAAGATTGTCAGAAAACCATTTTTGCGCCAAAACCAGGGGGAGGAAAACCCAGATGTGAATCTCCTAAAACCATGAGATGCATCTTTGGGGATGGCACCCCAATAAGAATGCCTCTGGTGTAATAATGACTGAGCAAAAACCAAAACATTAGTAAGAATGCAATCTAGGCACAATATCCAATGCAATCCAAAAGAGAAGAGCTTAATCTTATATTCAACCACTCATGTGTTAATCAGTGCACAAGTGTTGGCATTGTTGTCAAGCCCAAAAAGCTAAGGTTCCATAGGCACTGAGAACACCATTCCACCTCTGACAACTTGGTCCACAACATTGATGTCAATACAATATGTATCTAGAGCATTCAAGAATTACACAATGGACCTTTATATCTCCCCCGGAATTGATGCAAGATCATCCAGTCGTAGAGCAATCTTACATTGCAAAAAAAAAAGAGTCGGGCTCTAGTTGTGCAAAGGTTTTAAAGCCTCATTTGGTTTATTGTAGGAGTTTTGGTCGAAGGTTTGGGAATTTACCAAGTTGCAGGTTTAATAGCAGACTGTAGAAGAACACGGGTGAGTAGCAAGCTTGGGGTTTATTCCCACATTCATCGTGTTTAGCTTGCATTAAGCGTTTATATGCAAAACGGCTCAATAAGTAAAGTGGCGAAAGCAGCTAAGGGTTATGTGCTTGGACACATAGGTTGTTTATTATTTTGCATAAAGTAACGAAGAGATGGACAAGTGTCAACTTGTCAATGTTTCAAAGGTAAAGCATGAGATCTTGCAAGTCAATGACAAATCAATGCCAGCGATCAATCTACAAAGATCCAATCTTGACCACAATACGTCGTTATAGAGATGTAGTGCGGAGATCATGGACAAGACAACAAAACAGCGATAGCCATTGATATGGAAAAAAATATTGTGGTCGTTGATCGACAATTTGGGGCCAAGGTAGGGGATTAACAAAGCTATGTTGATTCAACACAAAACATTGAATCTATAAGAGGGGATTAACAAAGCTATGTTGATTGCTAAATCAAAGATGGAGGTTGCAAGCAAAGGGAGCAACAATGAATCGCCATTGAGTGTTGATATGTCAAGACAAATCCTAACCATTCATTGCCACATCGAAGAGTGTCACACGACGTTGAGTTGTGAATGAGTGCTAGTCGTTGATCTCACAAGTCATGATTACACACAATTGATCTTGCGAGCGAAGATATTGGCTCCATTGGCCATTAGGTGATGTGTTTTATTGAAAGGGATGTGAACCAATTCAACTACCATCATTGATCTTGCAAGAGTTAATCATGATCATCGATCATTGCATCGGAGGTATTCAAGTAAATACATGTGTTGGGCAGTGAATCAATAGTGGCCATTGAAGCATTGATGATCACTCATGGTAGTCCATTGCAAGCATAATAGAGTGGCGAGGCTCAGAAACAATGCGAGTCATAGATCCTCAAAAGTTGATCGTAGCAATCTATTGGTCGATCAGGAGCATAAAAGCAAAGATGGCACAAACCCTCTACATCAACAATAGTCATTGATCTCCAATATTTGATCTCAACCCTCCATCAATGTTTTGGCACTCAAGCCTTAGAATACAAAAAGCAATGCCAAAATGATGACAATCATGGATCCTCTAGGGTTGAATCTCGATCACCACATCAATTAATGCAGGGAAGCACAAGGGCTCAAGCAACTAGTAGAGTTTTAAATGCAAACCATGCTTTCCATCCATGGCAAGATCTCAACAAGCTACGCAGCCATCTACAAAACATGGATCGACATGTCTCTTTTAAAATTATCTTCCATTTTTTGTACAAACGGTATGAGAGGCCCTTACACATTGAATGAAGTTTGTCATTCGATCTGATTAAGCAAAAGGAAGGCATTCCCATAATCAATGGCATGCAAAGCTCGAGGAATGGAGCCATCTAGAAAGTTGACAACTATAAGATGAGAGACCAAAAAATTACAGAGGGTAACTCAGTGGGGAAGAGACTAGAGGGCGGCTTGCAAGAGGTTAGCTTGAAAGATAGAGACTAGAGGGTGATATGCTCAAGAGAGGAGTACGAGAGTAGCTTACAGGAGAGTTAGGTTGGAAGGTAGGAAAACACCCAGCAACATAATAGTGAGGCTGCAAGCAAAAAGCCAAGAGCGGCCTTAAGATAGAAAAGTCTCATGTAGAGTCAAGGGATGTTCTAGAGTCTGCAACAAGTGTTGCAAAATCCACAATATAAGGCTAAGCACATGTAATAATTTAGGCAAAATTCAATAAGAAAACTAAGGCTGTGTTTGTGAGACTCATGCATATGTTGCGCAAATTAGTAACTAGGGGTTGAGTATTGAGTCTCAAGGTGCGAGCTTGGGCATCCCTTCTGAGACCCTAGGTTGACCTACATCAAGAATATAAACTTTGTATTGTCTTTGCTCCTCTCATTTCGGAAAAGTTAGCCCCTACACCCATAAATTGGTGAAATGGGGCTCAATTCTTTGAATACCCACACGAATTTCAATAACCATGCTCTTGCGTAACTACACACATGGTAGCATATTGGCATATTGTGCTAAATTCAATTCATTATTCTAATCGAAGTGTTGGTCGACCATGCGAATGTGGCTAGAGGTGAAACAACAATATACCTGATTTTTCCTCTACAATATGCAAGTGAACATTATTTTGATTGGGACCAAGAAGATAGAAAGGTTGACCTTCTATGGGTCCTCTCAGATCATTAAAGAGATCAAGTTCTTATTGGGCTTGATGAGGCATGAAGTAGTCAACATGGACAAGGACACAAAGGTGGTTCCCGGCAACAAAAGATGATCCAATTCTGGATGACAGATTTTTAATGCTCTAGCCAAAAAACTTGGGGTGGGAAAAGGTCTAGACTTGGAATGGGAAAAAGTAAAACATACTATCAAGACTCCAAATAATTATATTGAGTAGATATTACTAAAATAAGAATTTTTTTTTTTCAAATCAAATGATACAAATTTTTGTAGTGTGATTTATGAGGGATTTTACCACACATGGAAAGATAATTACCACTCTTTTTGAAAGTAAATGTTTTTTGAATGGAGTGACAATGTCACCACTATATCTTAGATGTCAAAGATTACCTCATGCAGGAACTTTCACAACAATTTTGCATAATACAACGAACCCGATAATGCTCTGAACCTTAACCTACTTTGAAGGGGTGCCTATGTGCTTAAAATTCCCAACATCCCTAAGTATAGGGCATATGAAGATGATTGAAAACTCTATGGGTATGAAAATTGAGACGAATGAGCAGCCATTCCTTTGTTGGTGGCACTAAGCAAATTACGCATTTCGTTGCCTAATCGCATGTATTTATATGCTTCAAGGCAAGAACTTTGGGGCTTTCTTTTTGGTGACATGTCACACTAATGCATTCAAATTTTCATCGAATAGAAATAGGCATTAATCCACTTACACTAAACAAACTAACTCCTTCAAGACTATGGGTTTTGCACAGAATAAGCGACGCTTTCTCCTGCCTTGATAGTCACGCCTCCTCAGTCATTAAATTGATGTTAGTGCCCTTGTGATTGTATGCGAAGGAGGCAACTTTATCGTATTTTTATTGTTTGATCTATGTGTGGGTTATCTAACTACCGATGATCTTCCTACCTCCTTTGTTGATTGTAATTCATGTCCAACATTCTGCACATAATGTGAAAGAGATGTTGATTGTGAAGGTAACTCCACATCAGTTTTTTCCTAGAATTAGATTCAAGGTTCGAGTCCCATTTTTCTATGTCTTTGTTATTGTAGCATACTTTGATTGAAGCATTTCCCCTATTAAATATATGTATAAGATACCTGATTTTTTGGCAAGTGGGGATCCACAAGTTGTAGGAGGATCGTTTATGTGGATATGATGAATCTATATCCCTTGTTTAGATAAAGATATGTCCCAAAAAAATTAATCTCTTCCTACCACTTTTGTGCATTACGAGGCCACAAATTTGACATGTATACTCTCTTAGAAGTTTATTTTTATTTCCAGGATTTCTTAAACTTGCAATATCACCCCTCCAACCCTCGTGATTGTTGATCTATTAAGGATTCACTAACATGTATCTTGTCTAAAGGTATGTTAATATTCCAATTGTCACCCTCAATGTTTACTTAAAGAGAAAGTTTACAAACAAAATTGAGGGTTGTGTCATAATAATAGTGGGGAAGTCGACATTAACACTAGCCTTTGGTAGCAACTTCCTTCAATCAAACATGGATCAAAATCTCACAAATATTTCTTCGGAAAAAGCCTTGGTAGCCACTTGGACTCCACTTAGCCGATAATTAGGGAAGATTGCATCTTTTTCAATTAACACCAATCTCATAATGCTTTGATGTTGCACAATGAATTGAATTCCTCACTAAATAAATGGTAATTTGATTGTCACAAAAGATGGTTGTAGGTCCTTTCGAGGAAAATGCAAATCACCACAAAGTCTTCCCAACCAAAAGACTTAATGACACTTCCTCTCTATTTAACTTTAATAGATGGCATGCCCATTAAATATCAACTCTTGTTTTTCCAAGATATCAAAATGGAACCAATATCCAAAGTATAACTCAAAATTACTTCTGTTTACTAAGCTTACTAGTTCAATCAGAATTCATACAACTTATACAACACAGAATTTCACCTGAGATTTAATCAAATGTTAAATGCTAGAGCCCTTAACATTAGGGCTTACTTATTTAGTTTAATGTGTTTTGTTAAATTACAAAGCATTTTAGCTGCTCTCTCTCTATATATATTCATTTATTTATTTATTTGTAAAATACGTGGTAGCTTAAACTCAAAGTAATATGTCCACATGGCCAATATACATTTGATGAAGTTTCGAAACAATATGATAGACAATTCTATGGTGCCAAGCAATTATAAATGCTTCCCTCAAATATTGGAACAAGACTAATGTATATTATACTGGAACTTTAACAGTGGAAAATGAGTTTGTTATGAATTTGATGTTTTATAGAATTCATCATTTCTTTGTTGTATTGGTCCTTTCTAAAATGTACATGTCACTAGGCTCTATTAGCTCCTCCTTGGCATCATTTCTGGTTTATCAAACTGACTTGTGTCTTGAAACCATCGTCCACTAGCATACCTTCTTGGCATGATATCATTACATATAACAGCTTGTACAAAGGTCTCCAGCCTTGATTTCTTTGTGGATTTCAAAGTAATGCATTTCGTAATCACCTTTTAGTAATTTGCAATGCTAAAAAGCAAGCAAACGGCCATAAATGGGACTACAACAATTTTTAAAAGATTTTGACAATAACAAATTTTCACTTACCTGTTAGGTTGGGAAAGAACATAATCAGTTTGTTTGCATTTGTATTTTCCTCCTTTGCTCTTCCATTACAATAATCGTTTCATCCCTGTAGGCTGTAACCATGCAATGTAGAAAAAAATAACTAACAAAAGAGTATGAAAAGTCCATTGAAAAAACACCGTTTTAAGTACATGATAATTAAATACCAAATAATGCAGACAAGAAATATAAATACCAAAAGAACACTAAGAATTGGATGTTTAATTTTAAATTTACAAAATTTGAAATGTTATTCTTAATTTATTTCCATATGAAGAGTTTATAGGCACGATCCTAAGCCACTTATGATATCTGTCTTTCTCTGACTATCAGACAATCAAAGTGATTGCAACAAAAATAAACAGGGACCAGTCATATTATTTGTTAGTTTGTATTTTGATAGTTGGGACTTGAGCAATGTTTTTCCAAAAGAATGAGATGTGTTTATTTTGATATGATAGAGTAAATCAGGATCATTAATAAGCCTGTATATCAAGACTTCCATTTAACTCCAAAAAAGTTTGGATAAGTTGATTAGCAACATAGATTAACACTTTAGAGGCTTAGGTAAATGAACAGAAACAGGAACATGCTTAATCCTCATCTCTCTTGAAAACCAGAATCAATGTTTTGATATGTCAATGATCATCAATCACAGAATGCTAAATCACCAAAAGCTCTTAGTCACAAAGCCCTCTTAGTCAATACATAATCCAGATTCAAAACCAGTATGATCTATCTAACTCCTATGATAGATTGAAGCAATCAAATACAATCAACATGCACAAGAGATGTCAATCCATATTTTCATGACTTATTGAAAGACCACTGCATTTGTTTATGTCTGTTAGCATGGTGCATGACATCTGGATGCCAATGTAATTTTGAGCTTTATAAAACATGTTTTGAGACGTAGAGCCCAACTTGCATATAACAACTTAAGTTGTAGAAGGAATTGTAGAACAAAGTGGTAGATATAATAGGCACAGATAGTTTCCTATCAATGTAATTTTCAGTTTCCCCTGTTATAATTTCGAAGTTTACTTTCTATTTACCTTGTAATCAGATATATCTTGATTCTGATCAGATAGGAGATGATTAACTTCTTTCAAATAGCTCCTTTGAGATAATCTCCTCCCCAGTTGGAGATCATCTCCTTTGAGCCAATTCCCAATTGGGTAGGGCAAACTCTTGCTGGGTATACAGAGGTAAAACTATTGAGATTTTACCATTTGCACGGCTAGGGTGATTTCTCCTGCGATTAGGTGCAATCCTCAGGTCATCAAGGCTGCCTACCAAAGAGGACTGGCGCATATACCCTATTGGAGATCTCAAGCAACCAAGCTTGATCTCAATCACCGGAAGTATACAGGGGGCAACACCATAAATTGCTAGAACTCGGATGTGTTAAATGTGGAAGAAAATATAAAAAAAGCAGTCAGAAATGATGAAAAGAAAATATATTGAACTGTAACAGAAATATTATTAATCTGAGCATTGTGTACATGGCATTCTCTCAAAGGAGATGATTGTCTATCTATCTTCATCTATTTCTTGTTTTCTAACTGCCTACATATTTGCATAAAATTATACAATTCTGCAGAGGGAAAAGAAACATTATGGAAGATGAAACAGTCACTCTTCCCTGGGTGACTCTTCGCCTTTCATCGGTTATGGTTGAGCAGCATCAAAATATAACGGTCAAATCTGGTCCTTCAGTTACATATATATGGGGGTGGACGGGAACAAAGATACTATTGGTATTCGGTGATACCGCATATGGAAAGTTAAGCTCTGTGGTTTGGACCGTAGGTAGTTGAGACCATGATGAATCTAATGATGTATACTGTATGAGATTTGGTGCACTCTTGAGATGGTGCACTATGTTCAAGATTTTCAGACCATCTTTCACCACTGGTATTTTGGTGCGGTATCCAAAGGAGGTAGAATATTGATCTCGGTGGTAGAGTCGACCATAGAAGACAGTTGAGCATTACCGTAATCCATGAGATTGTGCTCAGCAATATTGCCAGTCATAGATCTGGAGCAGCCACTTGGATCAGAGCACAAACCTAAACAGCTGATAAGTGTGGGTGTGTGTTTGAGTCTTGAGCCTCACCAGCTCAAAATCAACTCAAATCTTATTCTATTTATATAGATTATGAAATTTTGGGCCTCGTTTAAAGATTTATAACATTTTGTTTTTTAGAAAGAGAGAAAAGAAAGCTACAAATAAGCTATTGCCTTATATTTACAACAGTTGCTTGGAATCTCATCAACATAAAAACATGGTGCATACCTGTTTATCATCTTGTTGGACCTCCTTTGGATATGGTAGACTCCGGAAATATGAGTGACTAGGAAAACTCGAAACAGTGTCTGGTCTCTTGCAAGTAAAGTAAGGCTGTCGATACAATAAAGATTGTATGTATCACCAATAGTTCCCACAAGAACACTGACCATCTTTAAAATGGTGGTACCGGTTAGTATCCCTTAAAATAATTTCTCGGGCACTAATCTTTGAGATGAACTTAACTGCTACATGGCAATCACCACACACCCGAAGATTCTTGATAACTCGAATGGTTGTTCCAGATGCCGTGTTAAGCAGTCCAAATGCAATTGCCAGCTTCTCACTGTGGTGGCAAAGTATTTGTTCTTTCTGCTCCTCTTCCACATCAGTCAGTGCAAATTGTTTATTAGGTACGTGCCCTGCTGACCTCATCTCCCTAGCCAATCCCTCCAACTTTGCATAGATTTGTTCTGTTTGTGGGTGTGACCTATCTTCTCCATAGAACACATGGACATGCTTGTTAAGCTCAATCCAACTGCATCCAGGGGTTTTTTTAATCCCTGTGCCTTTCATCAATTTCCGCACCTTTTCAAGGTCACCCCATCTCCCAGCTTCTGCATACATGTTTGAGAGAAGCACATAAGGTGCATCATACTGGGGGTTTAACTCCATAGCCCGTGCTGCTACATATTCTCCAAGGTCTATATTGTTATGATATCTACAAGCAGCAAGTAAACACCTCCAAATAGCAGCATCGGGTTCTATTGGCATTCTGTTAATGAACTCTTGTGCTTCTTCAAATCGCCCAGCACGGCCAAGAAGGTCCACCATACATCTGTAATGCTCCATTCTAGGAGTAATCCGATAATACCCCCTCATGCTACTGAAGTACTTATAGCCCTCATCCACCAGACCTGCATGACAGCACGCAGACAAAATGCAAAGTAAAGTAACATGGTTTGGGCTAGTACGGAAATGTTTCATTTCTCTAAAAAGCTTGAGTGCCTCCTGAGCAAGGCCATGAACAGCATACCCTGCAATCATAGCTGTCCATGACACAACATCTCGTTGGGGCATTTTGTCAAACACTTCACGGGCCTTCTCTATATTCCCACATTTTGCATACATGTCAACAAGAGCACTCCCCACAAAAACATCAGATTCGATCCCACTTCTAATTATTTCCTCATGAATCTCCTCCCCCTGTTCCAGAGTGCCCAAGTAAGCGCAAGCTGGCAAAACACTAGCAAATGTATTTGAGCTTGGCTCCAGACCTGCCAATCTCATTTCCTGGTAAAGCTTCAGGGCCTCGTCAGCCATTCCATTTTGCACAAACCCTGCAATCATTACTGTCCAGGAGACATCATCTCGTTGAGGCATTTTGTCAAAGACATTGCGTGCATTCTCTATACAACCAAATTTGGCATACATATCCACAAGAGCACTCTCGACAAACACATCCAGCTCAATTCCGCTCTTAACTATCTTCTCATGGATCCTCTCCAGGGACGCCAAGTCAGCGCAGGCAGGAAGAACGCTGGAAAACGTAAACTGATTGGGTTGGATCCCTGCTCCTGGCATTTGGTGAAACAGTTGCAAGGCTTCCTCCGCAATCCCATGCCTGGTATATGCCGAAATCATTGCATTCCATGAGAAGTAATCTCTTTCAGGCATTTCATTAAACACTTGGCGTGCGTCCTCCAAACTTCCACACTTAACATAAAAGCCAACAAGCCTATTGAATAAAAATTTATCTGCTCCAAAGGCCGTCTGATTGATGTGGGCATGGACTAATTTCCCCTGTGATAAAGCCCTTTTATTAATGCAGCCCTGCAAGAGAGAAACGTATGTAGAACAATCTAGGGCATGATCGGAAGTATGTAAAATGAGCAGGGCTTCATTTAATCGGCCCTCGTCGCAAAGATTTCTTACATTCTCGGGATAAATATTGCAGGCATCCTGTTGTGTTTGAAGAGCAGCTGTGACCTCCGTTCGAAGATGAAGCCGAAGGATTGGGCCACACAAATATGCAGCTCTCTTGGACTTGGGATCCCATAATGGGCGTATCATTTCTTCGAAAAAAAATAAAAAAATCGTGAGTAAACTAAACTGCCATTGAGTGAAGAATGAAGGTCCTACCTTGAAATTGAGTTAGCGCAGGCCTTTCCAACTCGAATCGACTTACTTGTAAATGTAAATCCACAAGAAACGAAGCATCAAACAGAGAACTTGTTAACTCTCGTAGAATTTGAAGTTGTTTGGGGGTAATGCGCCATATTTTAACTGAGAATTACACTAAATCAATTGACTTCTACATCGGTTGCAGTGATAAATTGATCTTGAAAAACAGCTCGAGTGAACGTCAAGGTGAAAGCCATAGATAAATAGAAATTTCCACGAGACCAGAATTGTTTATAGGACCTCAAAATTGAAAACATAATTAAAGAAATGAGAATCTGCAGAAAAAGATAAGTTTTGGGTGCTTGGAACTATAGTTCAAATATAGGTTATTACTTTGATTCTTGAAGCTTCATTCGCTTCCTAAATATTTTTTGATTGACAAGTTCAAGAGTGATATTTGCATTTTTGTTTTTGTTTTGAATTATATAGTATTGATTATAATTGATGAGTAAGCATATAATTAAATTTAAGTATTTTTTTGGTTATGTAGTTATGATTTGGGGGTATTCGATCTCTCAAGATCATTCAAGGAATAATTATGGTTGTATCCATTTGATTGTGTGTTAGATATTTAGAGCAATTTGTACTTTGAGTGGATGGTATAATAAACTATCATCCTCACTAGTCAAACTACAACCCTTTTGATTGCTAAAGATTTTGATTTGAATTTCCAAAAAAAAAAATGATGTTTTTTCTTCCAATAAATGGATGTAAACATCATTTGCAAGTTTTCATGTAACTAGTTCAAATATCTTCATATGTAGAACATTTTGTGATTTAGTGTCATTACATCCATCTCAACCATACCTGATGCATATAAAAGACATATTCTCTCTTTCCACCTTTCTATTGGGTTCTTTTGTTTTTCTATTAAGGTCTTCCACCTCCCTATGTTGCATCTATGTTCGTGTGATCTGATTCTTGATTCAGTCATAAGCATCTTCATTTTTCATTTAATGTTTGCCCCTATGTAAGTATTTTTGTCATGCTAATAAGCAGTTTTAAGCTCGGTCATGTAGTATAAATTTTTCTTCCCAAGTTGCTTTGTCCACATGTTTAGTTTAAACTTTTTCCTCACATAAATTTTGATCTCTTAATTGATGACTCAACATTCATGTACATTGATGCCCTATTTATTCATCCATAGTTTATTTTGTTTCATCCATGCTTGTTTAACCAATCTTTCATTGCCTTTGGCCACCTCTCCTCTTTTATGTTATGTATTTTCTTTATATAACCTAAAAGACATCATAATTGCTACTTCTTTTGGAAAAGTACATGTTTTTGCTAAGAATATCTCATATGGGAACAACGGTTTAATCTTAAATTTGATTGTGATTAAATGATTCTAAATTCTCTCAATTTGTATCCGTTTTAAACGAACATACTGATAGCCCTAACTTCACACTCATAGAGGACCACTAACACTACTAGTAGCCCAAACAAGAACCTGGTGGTCTTCCAATCCCACAAATCAATATCTTTGCACTTGTTTTGAAGAGAGTATAGCGCTTTCCACCCTACTTCGTGATGCATGTTTCTTATGTGAGTTAGCTAGTGCAATCAAACCGTAAGTATTTGCATTTTGAGAATATCTCAAGTGGATTTCCCTCAAATATAAAGTTTATGTTTTTCTTATCTTTTCAGCATGAAAAGATTGAAAGCTTGATTTTGTTGATGTTAACTTACATCTTGACCTCTTTGCAAAAGAGCTCTAAGGCTTTGAAATAATCCCTTAAGCTTTGGGTGGTTGTTAAATCAAAATAAAATCATCTACATATAAAAGGAGTTGTATCACATAACTAGCTACGTGGAGTTCACCACCCCCTAGTCTTGCCTGTCCATTCTCCCTTTTTCTCAATATAAAGGCCAAATAAATTGGGTAATAACAGACATCCTTGTTTAATTTGTATGTCACTACTAAAGTATTTTGATAATCTTATATGTGTTTTGATCTTGTCTATAACCTACTCATAGATTCAATGGATTGTTGCCATGTAATCTTTTAGAACTCTAAGTTCCTCCATCTTGCCCCATAACTTGTTTTTAAGAACTGTGTCAAATGCATTCTCGAAGTCAACGAAGCAACAAAATACTTCTTCTTTGTTGTCCCATACTTTTTCAATTAAATGTTTGAGAGCGATGCAATAACTTTTTGTTGAACGCTTTGGTCTGAAACTTTCTTTCCATTTTCCCATATTTCTTATTTTTCATCTCAATAGCTAAGTTTATGATCAACAATACTTCCAAATAGTTTTTCTATGAGAGGCTTGATCATAATAATTTTGTAGTTTGATGAGTTATTGACTTCTTTAATTTTGAAAATGGGTATGACTAGGTTAGCAGACTCTGTCGGGAAGATTTATCAAGTAATGTCGCTAAAAATGTCTCTTATGTGAGGTGTTCTTAAAATATGTCACACTAGGCTCCATTTATTTATCAACTTAATTTTCTTTGTGGAAAATGGTCCAACTAAAGCTTAATATCTCTCTAAGGGTGTAAAAGATTTGTTCGAATTTTAAATGAGCTTGAGCTTTATTTAAATGATGGGCTCACCCTCACTCATTTTAAAACAAAGGCTTGTGTATTGAAATGAAAATCTAATTTAAAAATAAAAGATGTGGGTACCAAAATGATTTGAAAGCTCTAATTTTATTCAAAGGAAGAAAAGCACATGAGTTGAGCCAGATAAAAAAAAATCATTTGAAAAAGTGTAGTTACAAGGAGTAAATATTTTTAATTATTTAAAAGGGGAGCAAGCTCAAAGTCAATGCCAAGTAAGTATAGAAGATGCAGGACTATATGAGCATCATAGAAATTTTGAAATAAAGATTTCTTGAGCTATTAAACAGACAAAGCTTGATAGAGAAAGGGATAAATTACAAGCTTTTCTATTGAATTATCCTTTATTTTATACATGAGCAGTTGAATATTGATTTATTATTCATCTTATTCTTCGTTATAAATGTAATGAGCTCTTTTGAGCAATGAGTTGATTTCCCAGGCTTGTTAAGTCTCTATATTCTTAGAATTCATATCTAAATCCTATGTTGTTTTTATATGAGATTTTATCTCAACGTTTTTATGGAATAGAATGTATTATGTATGTAAAGCAGTCATCATTGTAATTTTTCATTCTTCTATTTTTTATTACTTCTCTAACTCCATTCCTATATTCTAGTTAGATTTCACGTCTTGCATTCTTTTGCTTTACATTGTGTTCACTTTCCTAATAGCTATATGCTTGTTCAGATAAGGAGATAATCTCTTCCATTTTAGTAAATCACCATGGTTTTTTTTTTTCTCTCTTTTTTCCTTGTCAAGTGTTATTTCATGCATTAGAAAACAAAATAGAACCTGTTGACTCTAGAGGTTTCTCTACATGATTAGTCTCATGCTAATAGAGCTTCCCATGGTATGACTAATATGTGGTTTACATTCAGCCTGACATTTCAAACCATCAATAATTTTTGGCATGCCTGGTGGGACAAGATTTGATATTATTTTTTATTTTTTTATAAAAATCTATAATATACCTAGAGAGATGATATTATGAGGTGTGTGGAGATGTTGATATGTGACACACATCCTCTTAGTGAGTATATTGTAGGAAGTCATATGGGTAGCTTGTGGTATTTATTATATTGGGTAATGAGTGAGCCTACATTGAAATTAGTGATATACCCATCCATATGGGTAACTTGTGGTATTTATTATATTGTAAAATGAAATGGACAACATTGGCATTGGTGATATACCTAACTATATATGTAACTTATGATATTTATTAGATTAAAAATTAGTGGGCATACATTGGTATTAGTGATCTACCAATCTATTATTCTAAGAGGATCTATATAAGAAATAGAGTATCATTGTGTAAGAAATAAAAGAGAATTATTACAATTAGAGTGTATTATCTAGTAAGGAGGGTGTCCCCTATAATAGGCTAGCGATATTGGAGTGATTCCTTAATGCCCTATAAGGAAAATTTTATAGTGTTGCCCTACCTTCACGGATTTTTTCAATATCATTCATATTTGGGCATCTTGGCCCACTAATATATCTTGTGTAGTTCTCATTTAATTATGCATATTATTTTGATGGTTTAGCATACTAGTTGGTTGGTTGATGTGAGGTCCTTAACATCTAGTATCATAGCAACGATGAGGGTAAAGTGGGAAAAAAATGTTTTACAAAAAAATTAAAAAGGTGAATTGCTTGCATAAGGTCATTTTCCTCACACGTCCAATTCAGACTATTTCTCTGTGATTAGAAAGAGGACTTCAAAATATTTTAAAAAAATAGTCACACTGAGGATTCTAATCAATATCAAGGGAGATATGGTGATCTGAAGTTGGCCTTACAAACTTGATTTTTGACAATTTTTTTATGTGCAACTTTCAAAAAATCATATATTTTATTTTGGGTAAGCCAATTAGGCATTATTTTCATAGTTAAAAAAATCAAACCTATTTTTATACATGATTTTATTTTCATATTTGTCCTAGAAAGGTAAAAAAAAACTTGAAACCCTGGTTTTCATATAATTTAATCAAATTTTTAAAGATCATTGTGTGAAAACTTGTAAGATACTTGAGGGCATGGATGGTTCTTTTCATAAATTAAAAGATGGATTCATGAATATTTTTGATATATTTTTTCTCCATTTCCATATAGTAGTGGAATATGGAGAGGAAATAGATGCATGGATTGATTTGGAGGAAAAATACAAAGAATTTTATGAGGATATTTCCATTCATTTATATGTGGAAAAATAATATGGAAAATAAATAGATGCATGGATCTATTTGGAGGATATCTACAAAGAGTGGTACAAGGATTTTTTCCACTTGGCTGAAAGTGATTTATTTGGTTTTCTCTTCAAATATTCTTTTATATATGAGGTAGAAAATTCTTTTCTTTTTATCGTGTATGACTGAAAGTTATCTAAAGAGTGTTGGTAGAAAGATGTGAAGTATAAATCATATGAAAAACTTTTGTAATATAACTAGGTGACAAAGTATATTTTGGATAAAATATGGTCTTAGCTAAGCTATGAAAATCTTATAGAAACTGAAAGGTTTCCTTCAATTCTAAAATTAAAGGGTCACAAAGATGAAGAGTTATAATCTCTTTGTAGTATTCTAAATACTTTGTTTTTATAAAAAAGAAGATTTATCCAAAAGTAAGATTACTAATTCATGATTTTGAACTATGATACAATAGAGATCAATACATGGTTTTCCTTGAATTAATATGTGCTAAATTTAATTTTTACACTTAAACATTCCCTAAATTACTTAGATCTTTTGTGTGAATGAATGTATCTTATTTATCGATTAAAAAGTCTCAAATGGTTTAAATATATACAAAGGAAGAAACTCTAATGGCAAATGATTATGCACTATGTTTAGCCATAACCGTTAATAAATTTCCATAGAATATTTCAGTTCTATAGTAACATCTCACAAACTAAAACAATTGGCATGTCCTGATGGGTGATTCCATGGACCATTACTAACAATGGTTCCATTATCGAGACCTAAAATATGTTAAATTGGTTACTTGGTCAAAGATACCTTAAGAACTGGCTAGACAAAAGGACATGAAAGTTCATAGAGGAAGAAGCTAAAATAATAGGAAGCTCTATAGAAGAGATCATTTTTTAACATATCCATGGCAAAATTTATGAGATATTCTAGTGTGAGTTGTCAGAGTTACTAACAACATGGTTGTCTAGGCTGGAGTACTACTACTTTAAACCATGATAAACATAACATTTTGTCTGGCATGAAGAGAAACTAGAAAAATTGCATAATCTAAACACTAACTAGACTTGTGCAATTGAACTTTGGGTAAAAACTACAAACAAAGGATATGTCATATATTTTTTAATCCAAGGATATATTATGTTTGAATTCTCTTATGACCAATTTGTCAAGGAAATATAGGGCAAGTTTTTACGACGACTTCCTATATTGTTGAAAATGTTAGCTATGGAAAACACCATGGTGCCAATTCTAGCCAACATGGAGTAATTGCTTAGGGCACTATGCAGATGCCAAATAGAAGGAGTTTAATGAGTAAACTTTGAGATAAGTAACATGAACCTAAACCCAAAAGATGTATAAGATAGAGAAGCATAATGATAATGTAATTCTAGGACTTCAATGAAAACTATGACAATATAATAGATGAAATAAATAGAATGGTGTAGAAGATAAAGGGTCACAAACAACTATGAGTAGGAATAATAAAGAGGTTTCAAAAAATCATAGGAGCCATAAAACCCATGGAAATCATCTAGTAATTGGGAATCGACCCCAGAAATAGAATAGGGAAGAGACTGCAGATATTGAGAATAAGTTGCACCAAGGTAATTAGATCAACTTAATACTAGTTTTGGGGAGCATTTACTGAGGCAAAAATTATTTCGAGATGAAGAAGAGTATTATCTCAAATAAATAATGATGAAACACATGGTAAATTCATGTTTAAGAAGGATAGAAACCGTAGATAGGAGTCATTCACTCAAAGAGGATGCATCCCCTGCGCCTAATTTAAAATTAGAAAATATTAGTTTAAAAAACATTAGAGTTAAGAAGTGGTTTGATGAATTTATGGATAAATTTAGAAAGATTAGGAAGGAGGCTAGGAAGCTTTTGAAACAAAGGTTGTTATTACTCTAATAACAATTACAACAAATTTATAAACTCTAGTAAAATTAACCCTAGTAAAATAGTTGTATATAGTGCCATCGCTAAAAATATATCATTTCCTCTAAGATATTTTGTTACTTTGGCCACATATGACGGGTCTTATAGCCCATAATATTATTTACTAACCTTCAAGATGAAGTGGTAGGTTTTAGGTGTGACAACTAATGATGATAAAAAGTGTGAGCTCATAGAAGCTTTAACTAGTAGGGCTCTTGAGTTTATATTTAAAAATAACCTTGGAGAATTGACTCTTCGACATGTCAAATAAAAATTGATTGGGGAGTTCAAAATTTAGAAGTGTGCAAGTTAGACCATTCAATATTTGAAGGAGATTAGGCATAAACCAAGAAAAGTAGTCTAAGACTATGATTTTAGATTCTTGGATGTGATGAATAGGGTAAACTTCCTATTTCAAGGCTCAAATAATTTTGTTTGGTTTGTAGAATATTTTTTAAGCAAGATTCAATTTTCCATAGCTTAAGCTCAGTTTAATACAAAATTTGATGTGAGATCTGTTGTGATCTAAGAGGAGAAAATAGAAGAGTGAGGAGAGTATCCTCCTTGTGTTTTAAATATTGATGCCAAGCTAGATACAATCTAGGGTAAAATGAAGGAATTGTAAGAAGGAAAGAAACCACATACGTCAGTATGGTGAATTGAGTGAAGACAAGAGGAACATCATAGGAATGAATGTCCAAAGATGAATACAAATTTCTATGAAATATGTCACAATTTAGGACATTATACTGCAAAGTGTCACTTGTTATAGCAATATATACAACAAAATTGCAGTTTGTTTTGCACTTTCTAAAAATCTCGCAATCATAAGAATAACTACAGAGATTTTTAAGAGTTAGAAGAGGACATCACTTATATTTTTTTCATAGTAGTCACACAATAGTCTCTAGTTGCAAAACCAGGTATACCTAACTCAAATGTGGAGATCATAACATAAGGTGGCTTGGGTCCTCCAATTGCATAACCTACTACTTGGTGGACTCATCCATATCCATAATATCAAGTAGGGTAGACTCTGCAGTCACCACAATATCAATTAAGTTGGACACCCTAATCTTAATATCAATTAGGGTGGACACTTTCTTCTTGACAATAACAACAAGGATGGACTCCTATGTTAGCTCAACAATAATCGAGTTGGGTATCTCCTTCTCAGAAATAATATGGAGGGTATGATGGAAAATAAGGTTGGGGATCACTATAGTGGAAATGATGATATGAGTGAGGTTACCAAGGTGGTTTTCAAGGAAGAAATCAAAATCGTGAACAATCAAATAGATAGTCAGGCAATCGATCACTTATTTTATGTATGTTGAATTGAATCACCTCACATGACATTATCTCTATAATTTATAAAGGTAAATTTTTTGCACATACTGTAGAATTTTTGGATAACATAATACTAAAAATTTACCTTTTTGGAGAAGTAGAGGAAGGAGAAGATAATGCACAATGTTAACATGGTGCAGTCTCACCCCAAGGATTTGTCTTTTCCTCATGCTATCACTAAAAATTAGCATAAGGAGCAAGGTAAGCCACCACTAGGGATGCCTTAAGAGAATCTGATCAAAAAAGTGCAACAAGATAAGTAACCATATCCTATGAGAGAGATAACTTTGATGAATGAATCTACCCAGTTGCTATAATCAATCTACAATCAAAATACTTCTAAAAGAGATTTTGCTATAGTGGATGCTCAAATGTATTGTCAGATCGACTATATGTTGTAACAAGATGGAGTGGTCATAGATATAACAAACCTAATAAAGTTGGTAATTACTTTGTGCAATGAGGACATTTCCTAAAATATAACCAATTTATTGCATAATTTGTTGGATTGTGCACAAAGGGGATGATGGAGAGGAGAAAAGGTAGTCTGGTATGTCAAGACCAAAAATCCTTGGGATGTTGATGTTAGGATGGATATAGAACTCATAGGATATGAAGTTATTAATGTTTTATTTTATTTTTGGATAATTATGAATAGGATTCCCCAATCTACATGGGAAGCTATTAGAATACCAGTTCTGATCTATAACCCTATTACTTTAAGTCTCACAAATTATGGTCTAGTTGAGCCTATTGGGAGACTTGAAGATGTTGAGATAAATGTTGTTGATTTGAATATGCATGGGTAATTTGAATTCATTGACATGATTACTGATGAGACACATTATCCTATGTTACTTATAAATAAATGGGTTTATAATGGTTGTATGACTATCAACATAGTGGATAACCAACTGGAAGCACACCATGGAGATGTTATCATTTTATTGTCTTTCAATAAGATGAGAACAAGCCTTATACCATACCAAAATATCCATAATCACCATATGCATATAGGAGTGGTAGGTGGTTCAAATTATATATAGATTTGAAACATGAAACCCAATGAAAAACAAAATTTATGTACTTCTTACAACCTAGATATCATTTTCTGAAGCTTCAAAAAATAGACCAATATGAGGCTCGACCAGTCAAGACACTTGATATTTTCCATCAGTTTTTCATGTAATTATTTAGGTCACCTTTGGGGAGTTATCCTACCAATTCAAATATTGATCACTTATATTAGGTAACTTCTATTGATAGAGACTACATTGAACTGAAAAAAGAAGGGCTTTTTCCATGAGAAGTAGTTTCTTTCATAAGTGATGGTTCAGATGCAGATAAGGTCACTTGGGTGCATGGGGATCATGAAATAAGGCCTATGAGAATGGTCTATGCTACAGAGAGATAGATGCCTCAATATTTTACCATAAAGGATTTGACACAATTTTTGTACATATTAGAACATCATGTACTAGACATAGACATGTGAGTCAATGCATCGAGTTACACATTGAAAGGAATAGTTGTGAGTTGGTTAGCTTGGCATAGATATAATAGACTGCACTAGGAATAAGTGTGTGAGATGCTATGATCCTGATTTTAAGTTGCAAGTTATATCTCAAAAAATTGGCCATTTCTTGGGAGGGTTAGTGCCCTAAAATGCATGATCATAAATGTGTTGAAATATGGTTATTGTAGCAAGTAGATAAAATGTATTTTGGCTAAATGTATTTCAACACACCTTAGTGCATCTACTAAATTCCTAGTACATGTGTCAAGAACACAGATGAGAGACTAAAAATTGGCCACAAGTCTAATAGGATTTCATACAAATATTTGTATTTAAGTATGAAAATCTAATGATGCTCAAGCTTTGCCAAAACTAAAAATTTTCTCGTGCCATAGATAAGAGGAAGATGTACCTATTGCGTAGAGATAGACATCACAATGTGAATCAAGCACTAGTATGCTCAATGTCATAAAGGGGTACTAGGTTAAAAAGGAAAAAGAGGAGTTTCTACTAAAATCTCGTAACACATTTTTTGATAGCACAAAGTGTAAAAATTCTAGCGATAATGAAGAAGATATGGACTTGAAAGGATTCTTTAACCAGAAAGGGAGACAAAGGAACAGAAAGAAAATAAAAAAATATAAGGGGAAAAACTCTAAAATATCAATATCCTAGAACAATAACATGAAATAAAGCTAAGGGATTATATTCATGTAGGGTCAAGAAAAGTATAATAAGAACCAATGCAAAAGAAAATTGTAAATTTTGGTACCGACACAACAACAAAATTGGCAACCATTAGGGACTATTGGTCGTGACATCTTATCTCTGAGGCATTTTAATTACTATAAGATTACAAGGATGTGTTTCCCACTAAATTATTAGAAGTTAAGAGTGTAGACCTTTACTAGGGTAGATGCACATTGAGTTGAAAAAATGCGCAAGGTTAATAAAAATGCATCCTTATAAAATGAATCCAAATATGAAGTGAAGGTTAATGTGGGAAATAATTAGATGCAAGAATCTGGAATCATATATCCAATTGAAAAAATAGAGTGGGTTAGCCCTATGGTGGTACAACCTAAGAAAATAATGGAAATTCATGTTTGTGGTGACTATCAAGCTTTGAATGATGCTTGTGTGAATGATTTGTTCCTAATATATTTCATATATGAATTTATTGAATCTATCACAAGTCATGAAGTCTATTAATTCATAGATGGGTTTAGCAAATACCAGAAAATCCTTATCATAAATGAGGATCAAACAACCACAACCTTTGCAACATAATGTGGATCATTTGCATACAAGGTAATGCCTTTTGGGTTAAAGAACACTCCTACAGTGTTTTCTCAAGTAATTGTTATTGATTTCAAACACTTCATCCATGACTTTTTATAAATCATACATAGAAAAATTACACTACCACTGAGTGATAATCCATATCCATGGCCATATGTCTACAATGATGAGATTCCAGTAGATCAAGAAAATATTACAGTTCTTGTGGTACTTAAAGCACATGTCAACCAATCAGATGTGTGATCATTCCTAGGACATAATTTGTTAGATACTCCTTTTGATTTCTTCACTAACCACTGAGGATTGAGATACTTGGTAAATAATCCCATGTTTGGAGGAAGAATATCTAGGTGACAAATGTTGTTCCAGAAGTTTTAGTTCAAAATTAATGTGAAACCCAATAGAGAAAATTTGGAACCAGAACACCTGAGGGATTCAAATAATAGGGGAAGAACTAGAAGAACTATAAGATTTGGAACTAGTCAAATAAGGGAAGAACTACAGATGAGTCCCAGATTATTTATTCAGATTGACTATGATTCCTGAGAATATGGAAGATATTTCAAAAAATTTGGATTAGGGTGTATTCCCTATGCATTATGAAGAGGATAATAAATAGTTGATTGCATGTGCTTTACCTTTTCGTATAATAAATGGATTTCTATACAAGCTTAGAAAAGATGATATTCTACACAAGGTGGATTTAGATAATGAAATATTGTAGATCTTATAAGAAACCCATCAATGGGTAGTTGGACGACACTTCGCATGTGATTTCACTATGAGAAAGATATTTCAAAGTGGTTTATGGTAGCCTACACTTTTTTAAATATGCACATAGGGTATCAAAACGTTACGATGTCTACCAAAGGGTAGGAGAACCCAATCAAAGAGATGAGATGCCATTGAATCCATAATTTTATATGCTACCATTTAAATAATGGGTCATTGACTTTTTGGGTCCTATAAATACCTAATATAAGTGAAGCAATGTTAGATATATTATCACATCGATGGATTACTTATCTAAATGGGTGGAAGTTATTGTGACTCCAAATTATAATGCGAAAGATGTTGTGAAGTTTATATATGAAAACATAATAATAAGTTTGGATATCCTCTAAATTTGATCAGTGACAAGGTTACACATTTATTAAATAACACAATTAAAACCTTGATAGAAATATTTATGATCTCACACCAAAAAAGCACATTTTACCATTCACAAGCAAATGGCCAAGCAGAGGCATCAAACAAAGTTTTGGAGAAGACACTGACAAATATATATAATGTCTATAGATATCAAAAATATTTTGGGGATTATAGAATAAACTACAAGCATGCGACTGACTACACACACTTCTAATTGGTATATATCATGGAATTTTTAATGTGCATGGAATACATAGTTCCTAACCTGTGAGTTGTGTTGATAATGTGACTAGGAGATAAGGATTCAATGCAAGAATAATAGTTTGACCTAACTTGCATGGATGAGATAAGATATATGGCCAATTAGACTCAAGAGTTCTATAAACAAAGTCATAAATCATGGCATGATCATAATTGTGATCTAAAGAGTTTCAACCAGAGTAGAGGGTTCATATGTATGATAGTAGATTTGGAGCACATCTAAGGAAATTTTTCATAAGATGGAAAGGTTTTATATCAATCATGAAGTGTCACAACAAGGCACTATAATACTTAATAATATTCAAAGCAGTATTAGCAGAGGTTCCTAAAACATCAAAACATGCTAATGATGAGGATAGTTGTGAGAAACTTCATGTGTGCATAATAGTTTATCATAAAATACAAGAAATTGGATGATATAAACATAAAATGCATTAATTATTATGTGCATTATTAATCAATTTAAGAACAAATATTATTATATAAATTAAAATAATGCATTCATAATAGTTCAAATAGAAAGTAACCAATACATTACACATGAGAGCGCACGAAAATAACATAACAAGAAATCATACAGGTAAGCATAACCAAATAATCTCTATTGATCTCTTCTAAAAGTGGAACCCACTTCTTCTTATAAACAAAAGTTATATATAGATGTTTCCAATCTATGATTGGTCTCATCTTCTTCTCGTACTTAAAACCAAAATTGGATTCTCTTCATATTCTAGCTTATCACAACTCATGAAGTAAGACAAAATAGGCTATACAAAGACAAAATGAGTGCATAGTACAGAAATATCTTGTGCAGCTTTACAATCCACATTATTGTACTAACACTTTCTCAGACTTAAAAGGTTGTCTCATCTTGAGATAATGTCATAAGATCTCAAAAAATGCATAAGTTATAAAGAGCTAAAGAAATGGTTGGACAGTAAGAGTCAGTAATCGCTCAAGGTGTCGTTTCCAATTTTAACCTTATATACACTACTTAGTTGCCCTTTTGGGTTTTCAACTAAGTAGCATACCAACCTACTACCCTTTTTGGGGTTTTAATAGGCTAGAATAACCAGGTGGCTACCCTTTATGGGTCTTCAACCAAATTGACCCTACTTATCTTACTAAGTCTTCCCCAATATAAAATTTTATACAAAATTTTTCAAAACTTTACTCTACACATTACTTAACTCGAAGGTGGTGGCATTGATGCAAACAAAGGTTGAATAGAAGAGTCCTTAGATTGGGACTGAGTATCCTTGCACTGTGTGATGATATGTTATATGTTTGAAGGCAACCTATAGGTAGGTGTATTCACAATTTGCACAATTGAGCTAGTGAAAGGAGTTAGATCTATTCTATATGCATTCCAATCCAACACCACTTCTTGTATCAATATAGTAAGGTGTGTAATGGAGTGTGGTAACCAATGATCTACTTGAGTTCTACATCATCAATGATGCTCAATGCAATCATGGTACTCACAACCCTTATCTGAATCTCTTTGCTTGGCTACTCCATCTTGTCTACGTGTCTTTGAGCTTGGAGGTCAGCAAAAAAATTGCATGATAATTAGCTCTGCCATTCCATAAGGTTGTTGTGCACATTATCTCAAAAATTTAATGATTCCTAGAGTGTTCCATCCTTCTCCTCCATAGATGTAGTGTGACTTACCATGGTTGTTTTAGTTATGGTGGCCTTTGCAAATTACACACTAGAACTGGCTAATGTAGTATCCAACTACTGCTTCCAATCAAGCAAGATGCATGTGAATTATTATGCTTGAACTATAAAAACATCGAGCATACCTTGGTACTCCTTCAGGAGATTGATGAGTGTTGTAGCCTCAGCCTTGACATCTTGGCCTAATGTTCCCAATGCACATAGTTTATGCATTGCACACCAATATTTTGTTAAATCAGAGATAAGTGTCTTAAGTCTACATTGGTCATACATTACTTGGTCCCTAATTACTCAAGTGACCAAATCTAGACAAGTATCTTAGATGAGGTTTACAGATTCCTATAGTTAGGCCTACAACTTGATGTTCTCAACCTTAGTTTGATCGACCTACTACTCCAACGAGGTGGCCTTCTATGTGATGGACTCATAGACCACCACAATACCCTCTAACTCTTCATCAATGGTAACCTAGACATATATAATGATGCTTTCTGTTAAAGTGGGAAGGTTGTTAAAGTTCTTATGGTAACTAAAGGTTTAATTCATGACATGGTCATAATTAAAATTAAAAAGGTGGTGCACTGAGCACCCATAGTTGGAATGTCCCAAATCCATACTCATCTAAAAGGCAAGGTTGGTTGCTGCTCATTTATTGTAGTGGTGGATTTGTCTTCTTCTTGCACTGGCTACTTTGACCCACCTTATTATTGTTGTTTAGGCACTTATTATTACTACACCTTGGTGTCGTATGTAGTCTTCATTTGTTGCACAACATCTCTGTCATGTTTTCTATTTGCTTCTTCTATTACTTTCTAGTTTAGCTCCTCTTCCTCAGCTTTCTTTTTCTATTCTTGTTCCTTTGCTTTCTTCTTTTCTTATTCCTCCACTTATTATTTATATGTACACTCTTCTTAATTTTTCTACTCTTTAAGCACAACAACCTTATCATGTTTGACCTTGACCTACACTTGTGCCTCTAGACTAGCCTATGCTTTGGCTACACGCACTTATTCTTCCTATGCTTGAGCCTGATATTTATGCAAGGATTTAGCTTCTTCTTCTTTCTTCTTCCTTGTAGCTTTATCAAATTTTTACTAGGTGACACTGGCATCCTCTAGAGCCTTCTTTATTTATGCCTCAATGTTTTCTCATTGTTTGTCTTCTTCTGCATTGGCCTTGACTACGAGCACAACCTCTTTATTCCTCTACTCTTCATCCATATTTTTTTGGTGTGCTTCCTTGCTTACTTTATTGCATCAACAAATTCTTGTGCCTTCCTTACTTTCTTGATATTTTTTTGGCATCAATCTTCTGTGTCATGGACCTTTTACTTAGCCTCAACTTCCTTAGCTTGGCAATGTGCTTACTCAGCTTGTTGTTGTTGGGTCTACTCATTCTGGCTCTTCTTTTCCTCTTGATTTACTTGCCATTATACTTTTTTAGATGCTTCCTCCCATGAAGTCTTTTTCTCTTGAATTGTAGGTTGATCTAGTATTAGCTCTTTGATATTAGGGTCTTATTTCATGGGTGGAAAATCACTCAGCTGGACAACAAAGCTAGAAATAGATGATTTATTCCACCCCAAAGTAACCAACATAAATTTGGTTGGTGGTGATGTCTAAGAAGGAGAATGTTGCACTTCATGTGCATAATGGATACCCTACCAAATGTGCATTCTTTAAGAGTAAGAGAAACCCTAACCTCTTGTTGGGTTTTGGGTTTACACACTAGAGTCTCCTACAAACTGTTAGGTAGTGGAGAAAATACGTCGATGGCTATGAAAGTGGTAGAAGGTTACTACTCAAAGAGTTTGATCATTCTATGCATTTGTTCAACCTCTTCATACATGGTGTCGATAAATATGGATGCTAGGCATGGTGGTATTTCCACCAAAAAACTTAGAGGAACCTTGTTATTCACTTGAATTATGTGTACTGCCTTCTAGAAAAAGAATTCCTTCTCCTCCTCCTTCTCATATAGGTCACCTTACCATATCATCAAGCATTATCTACTAGACCTCTTGACTCGTTAGTCCCCATTTGAGGTAGTTTGTAGGAGCTTGTAATCTATGGTAGCTTATTGGGGTCTTAAGTTGCACCCTAGTTGAGAAGGGGATTGCTTCAAGTCCTCCTGCTTAAACCTAGTCTAAGATGGGATTGACCCTAGGCTGTAGGTCATCTAAACTTGGGTCAGACCTCTAGAGAAGGCCAGCTTCATTTTGATGTCTATCACCTAAACTAGATTTAAGCTAACTCTTGCTTGGAAAAGGGAGAAAATTAAACAATGATTCATAAAAGCATATAAAAAGGAGGTGATGCACCAAATGTTTTGATCCTTATACTTGCAAAACACACACTATGAGACACATTCAAAACTACAAAAGATCACTTCAATCTCTTTGATCAGCCCTCACATAAGTATTTCACACAAAGGCATGGACTGGCTATCAACCTAGCACAGGAGGGAAATTGCCCACTTCCAAATTAATTGACTGACTATATGTGTGCTTAGAATGATCTGTGAGGACTACCAAAACACTACATGGAGGTGAGAAAACTTAGATAGAGGCAAGGAAAACATACATTCACTTAGCCACATCAATGAATTCATGAGACACACTTCGACCCAACTTATAAATGGAGGAATTCAGTCTTTATTGCATCAAATAGGCATTATAGTACAAATATTGGTAAAGTCTAGTCATGTCAAAGGGAGGGATCGATAAATTTAAAAAATGGAAAAGAATGGGTAATATAGAGAAAGGTAGAAGAGAGAAGAGGGAGCACGTATCAAGAAATCAATCAACGAGTTACCACAACATTTCTTGAATTATGAACCATCATTGATCTCATCAAGACTAATCCTTTTCAATAAGTTAACCTACATTTGGATCCAATAATCTTCAAGCTTTCTCATTGGCTGAAAGATCGACTAGAAGAGAAGGGTTTATTTTTCATGATGAGTCATGACTAAGTTTGTTGGAGAAAATATCTTTAAGATCTTAACAAAATCAATGATCTAACTACTTCTCTAACTACCAGCTCTCTTTGTTTTCATTTTCCAAGCCATCTCCACTTGATTCATTATGAGGGTAAGGTTCTTATATCTTTGGGCCTAACAAATCCATCACCATGTTTTCTTTAAGTGGTTATAGGTACCTATTTTGTCAAGGATATAGCCATGTCGACAAATGAGACATTTTTTCATAACTATATATCTTGCTGACTCTTTGACCTCTCTCACACTATAGATTTGCTTTTGATCTGGGCCTCCTATATTGTGCCAACTATCAGCTCCTCATGAGGTTCCAATGTGATCCATATATCTTCTACCATATTAATGTAGTTAAGACACTTGACATCTTCTCATTATCCTTTGAGATCCATTGACTTGTTGACTCATCACTCACCGTTAGATCTTATTTGTAAGATTACACACTAACCATTAATCTGCCTAGACCTAATGACCCTATCAACCACTGTGCATCATTAGATATCTGTCAGGGCACCTAAGATATTTTCACTTTTTAGCTTCTTTCTTACACTGACCTTTTGACTTGATTCTCACTTTTGATCTCTTCGGTATCATTTAAAGCATACTGTTGGATCCTTGGGACCCACTGACCTGTCAGATTGCCCATTTACCATTGGATTTTGACTTGAGATCCCAAGATTTAGACACTTGTCATCTCCACATTAAACCTAGGAACATTTGAATTTAAACGGCTATTTCACAAATCTTTAACTTGATGTCCCCGTGAATGTCTTACTCTCCAAGTCTAACTTTAAAGCTTTATATTTTGAGATAGCAAGTTCATCAAGACATGAAATTTGCAAAGCATGATATTGGCATGAAGAACTTCATGTCCATGCAATATTTTGGCTTGAGGAGCTCGCCAAGTGCATTTATTAAATGTGCAATCAGATTGACCTGCTTATTTTTGTGTGATGTGTTGATGATGGTTTGGCTCTTTTATGCTTCTACAAAAACTTTCAAGGCTCAAAATGAGTTTTTGAGACTTGTGAAACTTGATATATGTCCATGAATGCTTGAAACACCATGAGAACCCACTGGATCTTCTTCCCTTATAACTCTAGACCTTACTCAAGACTTGTTTCTCCAAGATCAACAAATTACACTTTAAGCTTGCTTAAAGTGTTTCAAAATCTTTGTAAGCATTACGAGATATTTAGACCACTCATTCCATCTAGAACTCTTGTTCAGCACATCCATCTAGGTAGAAGCTTTGTATGTAGGCAAAAATTGGCCAACAACTTTGGTGACTTTCAAAGAAGCATGCATGTTATTCCTAAGAACCTAGACCAGTTGCCTTGTCTAATCTATTAGGCAAGAAGTCTCCTCTTTGGTTTATATATTGATCTTAATCTAAAATTGGTTGTTAACCTCTTGGATAACTACTCTTGAAATAAATAAAGACCAAAAGGAACAAAATAAAACAAAGTACCCAAGGCACTTATTGAATGGAAACATAGGACAGAAGGGAAACTAAATTACACAAAGCAAGGACCACTAACCTAGGAAACATGGAAAATAAGACAAAAGGGAAGCAGACTACTACTAGTGTTAATCACTTATTGAAACAAATAAAACCTAGAACAACTAACCTAAGATAAGATGCTTCCCTTTAGGATCAAATGGAAAGCCATTTTATGCACCTTGGAACTTTGAAACATGCTTGATTTTTCTTGATAGCTCTCTTCTGCAGCTAAGAGAATTTTGATGTTCATGTCTTCTTAGGGAAGAAACCAATTCCTCTATTACCAATTTCAAGTACATGAATTGTAGACATGAGTCCAAGACCCAATCATACTCCTAAATTCATGTACTTTTTGGGAACAACTTTAATTCTTCTTTATTCATGACCTGCTGACCATGAAAATATAGACCAACTTAATCTATCTCCTTTGACATATCTAATAGGCTGACCCCTAAGGGAAATGTATATAGTATTGGGATTCCTTGAGGCCACTTGAGCTCATTCTTGGCTTCCAAAATTAAATAAATGTCTGAAGTTGATCAAAAATGTCATCTTCTAAGATAAAAACTACCTCTTGCTTGATTAAAGCACTTTCCTCAGCCTGCAATGGACCACATTCAAGTAAAGAATAACCTAAATGAAAGATATGAAACAAATCTAAAGATTTGTTCTCATGAGGTTGCAATTCAATTGAAGCTTATTCAATTTAAATGTCAGAAGCAAGCATATCAATTTCTTGACCATAATTATGAAGCTGCAAGTCTTTTTTTGATATCTTAGATTAGTCAATTGAAATTGCTTCATATTCAACATCAAGCTGATGATTGAGCATGATCTCAATTTCAACTTGTTCTTCATCTTTATTAGTTGATTGGTACTTGTGTTCTACTACTTTTGTGATCCTTTGTCCTTCATTATGAATGACAACTCTTGAGTCATCAAAGAATTCATGGGAAACACCTTCAATTTGTATAATTGGAGTGTCTTCCTCTTGAACATCAACAACCTCCTTTTCGTGTACTTGTTCTTACACTTGCATCTCAATCTTTACCTCAACTTTCTCTTGCACTTGTTCGATATTTGCATCACTATAGAAGACTGAAACATGTTTGTCTATGCCAAGAGGTGTCGCAATCATGATCTCTTCTTCTTGGTCACTCAAGTCATCTTCATGATCAATTTTGACTTGAGATCTTTCCTCTTCACATGTTTCCCTCAAGATGGGTTTTTTCTCAAGATAGGGTAAGGTAGAAAGTTGATGGATAGGGTCATGGATTTGAGATGAAGGATAAGATGTGATGGGGGGATGATAAATTAGATATGGAGTATGAGATATGATGGATAGTTCATGGATGGGTATGAGAATGGAGGGAACTTTCTTGTAGCTTGAAACCTTGAGAATGCTTAACTCTTGAAAAAACCTCTTGTGGGGAAAGCAAGTTGAGTTGGGAAATGGAAGGAGCACCTTCTTCCACAAGAACTTCATTTTCATCATTACCTTTTTAAGACTCTTAAATAGTTGAAAACTGCCCTTCAAACTTTGCAATTGAAGTTTCCCTCTTGTTTTGATAACATCTTTGGATAGACCTCCAAGATGGAAAAGCTAGAGGTTCTTAATTAACCTTTTGATTTTGGCTCTCCTCCTCCTTCCTTATCTTTAGTTGCTTGTTTTTGAAAATCACCATTTCCTCCTTTTGCATATCACTTTGGATGGATCTCCATGAGGGAAAGGACATAGATTATTGAGGAGGGAAGGGTGGGGATTGAGTGACTTTGGATTTGCCTAACTGCATGACTTGAATCCATGATGGAAACATGGGCTCATGATTTTCCTGCATAGTGTGCATTATGGCTTGAAGAAATAAAGGAGGTATGTGTAGTTGAGGTGATGTTGCCTTTACAACTACCAATGTCTAGTACAAATATTTATCTACAACTTCAATTTGCCTAGCAAGGGAGGCTTCAAAATTAGACCTTGATTTTTCATGATGACTGGCTCTTTCAACACAAACCTACCTTTCCTCCTGGACTCTCTCTTGGATAGATTTCCATGAGGGGAAGGTTGAGAGGAGTTTTTGGAAATTATGATGACCTTGAAACTTATTTGGTGGGCACTTATGAGTGGTGATGGGAAAATCAACATGAGGTTGACATGGGGTGAATGAGGGAAGACAATATGGGCGATGGGGTGTTTGATGTTCTTCATGGGCTGTCAACTTCTCCTCAATCTTGGAGAAGAGTTCATCTATGTCAAGCATGTTACCATTATTTCTAGGATAACCTCTCCTAATGAAAGACATCTACACCTCCTTTTCCTATTGCACTGAAGTTGTAACCCCTCTAATGACATGTTTTGGAATTTCCTGCCCATACCCTTTCAATGTATCAATGTTTATCATATTCCTCTCCTAGTCTAATAGAGATTTTTTAAGGTTACATATAGAATGACTTGGGGTATGAATAGGCTATTTATGAATGTCATGCAGCCTCCATAACTAATCAAGAGGGTAACCAAAATACATAGAGGTATATGAGACTCATATAAGGCTTGATGATCTTGGTAATCATGGGGTTTATCATAGTTTTGATAGAACTCTTGGTAAGGATAATTGGGCTCATATGGATCATGAGGATCATATTGGGATTGATGATAATGAGGTGAATGATAAGGTTATTCACCATAGTTATTCATATTAACCTCATATGTCAAATGAGATGCAAAACTTATCAAAATCTTTAATGAGACATAACTGGGCTGCTTACAACTAGAAGCTTTTATTCAGAGTCACCATTGGTGCTAACTTGATTGCTTCCAAAATTTTATTACAGTAAAGACACACCAACAATCTTTCCACTCTTTTGAATCTTGGTTCCACTAGGCATGCCAGAACTATTGGGGTCCTAGGTTGTACCCTAGCTAAAAAGGGGATTGTTCAGGTCCTCCTACTCAAACCTAGTCCAACATGGGACTGACCTTAGACTGTGGGTCACCTAAACTTGGGTAAGACCTCTGGAAAAGGTTGACTTCCTTTTGATGTCTATCACCTAAAATAGATTTAAGCTAACTCTTATTTGGAAAAGCGAGAGAAATTTACAATGATTCATAAAGGCATATAAAAAAGAGGTGATGCACCAAATGTTTTGATCCTTATACTTGCACAAGTGATCCATAAACTTATGCAATAATACGATAATGTAATTTGAATTTGATTTTAAAATAACTTTATGAAATAATTTTTTTTTAAATGACTTACAAATTAAATTGTAACAATAATTTACTAGAAGAAATCCATAAAACCAACACACTACACAAAAGTTGATTACAGAGTTTGACAAATGCCTGTCTCTGGGTTCACTTTAAACACAAACTAATCTAATATAAAATGATTGAAAATATAGAAATATAAATGCTTACAATCAATAATTGATCCACGTGTTTTGGACCTTTGGAGAATCCTGATAATACTCAAACAAATTCTTCACCTTCCCGAAAACACTTCTGGATGTCTTCTACTTAAAAATCTCACTTCTGAGCATCAAAATTGGCAACAAATAGAATTAAATCTAGACATTCAACATATGGTTAGAACTGAATAAAAAACTAGAACAAATCTCTAGTTTTAACTGAGAGCTGAAAATGTCTCTAGATGCCTCTAATAAGAGGGTCCTTATGCCTTAGTAATACTACTTAGCTTTTCATTGTTTTACAAATATAATTTCCTGACTTTATATAGATGTTAAAACCCATATCCCACTCGGTTTGGACTTATATTTTTATCCAATGTGGAGTGTGTTTGAATCCCACCTTCAACGGTTTTAGTGAGCAAGCATATCCTTAGTCCCACATTTGGGAAATGAGAAACTTCGTGATAGTTTATATGCCACAAACTTAACGGTTTATAATGCCAAGTTATTGGCATTAGCTTGCTTTTCAGTGGGTATGGAATTGGAATATGTAATATGTGGGTTTCACATGGCATATATGTGCGGTGTGTGTGGCATAGAACATGGGGTTTGTTGAGGCTTATGGTAATTGTGTGGAGAATATGTGGTTATGTGGTATGTATGTGGAGAGTGTGGATGTCACATGGAAAGAGGGTCTAGAATTTCAAGGGACTTTGGCATGAAATATATAATATGAAATTAGATCATATGAATGGTTTAAATCCATGTGGTGGCTTAAGGACCCAATACATGGTCTAATCTCCATTTGCCACTTGTCAATATTCATCGATTGTTGACCTCTCACCACTTGTCGACATTCAAAACCCAATTTTTTTACTTTAGTGTGAAGAAAATCTAAATTGAATTGTCAATTAATATATTATCCTATCAAAGACAAATTATTGAAACCAAAATTTTATCACATCTCTTTCATCGTGTCACATTCTTATTTGTCCATATTTTTGCCACATCATCTTAGTGACCCAGTTTGACAATAACTTTGACTGGCCATAACTTTCACATACGAGCTCCATTTCATAAACCAAAAATTATGTTGGAAATATTGTGATGATATCTTCACCATGGAACTATTCTCAAATAATTACATAATGGTAATTTTATGTAGTTTGACCAGCTTGACCTACTTTGACTAGTTTGACTCAAACTTTGACTACCTGCACAAGGAACATATGAGCTCCATTTTTTGCATTCTACATATCGTTAGAAAGGTATTAATAGGCTATACACAATGGTGTAGTTTTCATTCTTATTTAGACACACTATGAGACAGATTCAATACTATAGAATATCACTTCACTCACTCTCTAATCAGCCCTCACATAAGTATTTAACATAAAGGCATGAACTAACTATCAACCTAGCATGGGAGGGCAATTGTCCACTTCCAAATTGACTCAAAAACTATATGTGTACTTGGAATCATTTGTGAGGACTACCAAAACACTACATGAAGGTGAGAAAACTTAGACAAAGGTAAGGAAAATATACATTTACTTAGCCACATCAATGAATGCATGAGACACACTTCGACCCAGCTTACAAATGGATGAATTCAGTCTTTATTGCATCAAATAGACATTATAGTACAAATCTTGTTAGAGTCTAGTCATGTTAAATAGAGGGATTGATAAATTTAAAAAATGGGAAAGAATGGGTAATATAGAGAAAGGGAGATGAGAGAAGAGGGAGCACATATCAAGAAATCAATCAATGAGCTGCCATAACATTTATTGAATTTTGAACCATCATTGATCCCATCAAAACTAATCCTTTTCAATAAGTTAACCTGCATTTTGCTCCAATAATATTCAATCTTTCTCATTGGTTGAAATATCCACTAGGAGACAAGGGTTTGTTTTGCAGGATGAGTCATGACTAAGTTTGTTGGAGAAAAGATCTTTAAGATTTGAAAAAAAGCAACACTCTAATTACTTATCCAACCACCATATATCTTTGCTTTTATTTTCTAAGCCATCTCCACTTGCTTCATTATGAGGGCAAGGTCCTTATATCCTTCGGCGTAGCAAAGCCATCACCATTTCTACGTTAAGTGGCTATAGGTACCTGTTCTGTCAAGGATATATAAATGTCGATAGATGAGACATTTTTCCATTACTATATATCTGCCCCTACTCCATCTGAGCATAGGTCTCTATTATAGATTGAAAACTAATCTAGTTTATTGGTTTTCACATAGCTATTATATATCGATAAAAAGCCTACAGGATGCATAGCCTCATTCTTGATCTTCATTCGGTTGACATATACCCATTCTTCATTTGAACCTTGCAAGAAATGAGGACTCATTGTATGCATAAATATTTAAAGAAAAAATGAACACATTTAGGGAATAATGCTACAAACCCAAAAGATGGACCTTACATGTTCTAATCTTTGAACCAAAGGTTCATACTAAGCTTTGATGGTGTTGGAGATTTATTGTTAAAAACCTTAATTGTATAACTATGTCCCATGTTTAATGGATGCTCGACTGAGCTCTAATGGTGACATATGCTTTTGAAGCATTTACGCTGGTTCAACTTGGATCGTGCTTCCACCTCCAGTCAAAGTCTAATAATTTTGACCTTTAATTTTAGTCATTGATCTTAATCTAGGACTTCAAGATTATAGCACCTTCGACCTTCATAATTGGCCATTGATTTTGATCTGGGCTTCCTACATTATGCCAACTGTTAACTCCTTATTAGTTTCCTAGGATCCTACTGACTCTTTGACCTCTCACGCACCATAGATCTAATTCTATATGACTAAATTCAAGCCATAGATATTTTGCTAGATTATCATAGTTTAGACACTCGGTAGCTTCTCATTACCCTTTAAGATCTATTGACTTGTTGACTCATCGCTCACCGTTAGATCTTTTTTATATGATTACATGCTCATCATTAATCTGCCTAGACCCACTAACCCTATCAATCACTGTGCATTTCTAGATCTCTTTTAGGACACCTAAGATCTTTCCACTTATCAACTTCTCACTTATGTTAACCTTTTGAGTTGATGCTTACCATTGATCTCTTCAGTATGATTGAATGTGTGTAATTGGATCCTCGGGACCCACTAACCTATCAGATTACCCACTCACCATTAGATCTTAACTTTAGCTCCTGAGATTTTGACACTTATCAGCTCCACATTAAAGCTAGGAACATTTGAATTTAAATAGCTATTTCATGAAGCTTTAACTTGATGTCCCGACAAATGTCTTACTTTGAAAGTCTAACTTTAAAGCTTTATATCTTGAGATTATAAGCTCATTAAGACATGAAATTTGTAGAGCATGATCTTGGAATGAATAAATCCATGTCCATGTAATCTTTTGGCCTAAGAGGCTCACCAAGTTTATTTATTAAATGTTTAATTAGACTGACTTGCTTGCTTTTACATGATGTGTTGATGACGGTATAGCTCTTTTATGCTTATGAAAGAACTTTTAAGGCTCAAAATGAGTTTTTGAGACTTGTGAAACCTAATTTATGTCCATGAATTCTTGAAACACCATGAGAAATTGTTGGATATTCTTCCCTTGTAACTATAGACCTGACCTAAGACTTGTCAAGATCAACAAATTACACTTTAAGCTTGCTTACAGTGTTTCAAAAGCTTTGTAAGTAATATGAGATCTTTAGACCACTCATTCCATCTAGAAATCTTGTTTAACACATCTATCTATTAGGAACCTGTCCAAGGAAGCACAATTGATTACCTTTCTTATAAGCATTAAACACGGAATTATACTAGAATGATTAACTAACTAGAAACTTGAAACAACAAAGAATTTGAGAGACAATACACAATCTTGTATTAAATACTCTTCAGAAGAAAATACAATAAAGAAGATGCCACTTCTTCTTCCACCTCTAAGGCTTGCCACACCTGAAGGACTTCTACCCTCTCTCTCTTGCTCAACCACAACCAACTCAACAACATGAGTTGTTAACCCCTCCTTGAATGCTTCGGCTGATCTCCTTGACCTTACACCTTGCAGATCTCCTTGATCTTGCTTTCTTGCTTCAATGCTTTACTTGCCTTAATTACAATACATGCCTCATGGGTCTTTAAATAGGATCCCATACATACAATAATTAGACCTCTAATTACAATAATTAGACCTCTAATTACAATAATTAGACATGCAACTCGAGACTATAATTAACCCTTAACATGCAAACACTCGGTTCAATGAACTAACTGTCCGTGCAACGAACAGTTCTAGAACCGCCATAGGCGATCAACGTCGGTCCCTGTCTGCCTGGAGATGACCGACGTCGGCCGACTCCTACTAATGTCAGTTGCCCTTTTACACTGTAGATGACCGATGTCAATCCCACTACCGACGCTGGTATCCCTGGAACTTAGCAACCTCCTCCATGTCTGCAACAGTTGAAGCTTTTAGCTCCACAACCTAACAATTTCCCACTTGGAGATAAATAGCTGCAACTATACCTGTACCTGTACATCATCTAGTTTGTTCCCTTGGCTTTGTTTCCCTCTTCAAGATCACTCTTGAAGACCAACCACCACAAAACCTGTGATGCTATACCTGTCATCCAAGTCCCCTACCACATCTGAACTTTCTAACAACTCCCACTGGAGACAAAATCAACCTGTGATCTTCCATGTCTCTTATGCCAAAAGAATTTTGCTGCTCCCAAATTCTTCATGACATACCTCTGAACTAACTTTACCCTTTAGCTCAGAAACTCCCTGTATGTGTAACCCTGCAACAAGCACACAAAATAGTAATAGGATAATGTAGCTAATATTATCCAACCTAGTAAAGAGAAAATATAATGGTCAAACCTCCATTGTCCTGCAGCCTACTCAAGACCATATACCCTGGCCTTCTGTCTCACATGTCCATCCACTCTCTTCTCTAACCTGGGAATCCAACCCTCTATCAGTGCTTTCTTTCAGTTGACAACTCCACCAACAAACTCTTGTTTGGTTCTTCCCCAAGGAATCACACTCCTCATCCATGCCAAGCTCCCACTGTTTCTAGATTCTACTTACATTGCCTCTTCATATCTTCCTAGTTCTTGACCATCAATAAGCAACAAATAAAATAAAGAAGGTGAACAATGAATATAAGGTTCATATACCCTTTCTGACCTCCATATGGGCGTTTGAGACTTCTTGACAGCTTGATGTCCGCCCAACATCCATTCCAGTGACCGATCTCGGCCATCTCCCAGTCTGCACCCGATCGATGTCGGTTCCTTGCACTGACCCTGACTGTCGACATCATTTCCCTGGCTGACACGGTCTCCCTTCTGCCGATGTCAGTTCTTGTCTAACTAACGTTGGACTTCTCCTGCCTGACACTATCGACCCTGTTGGTCTGCACATGATCGATGTCGGTACCAGCCTGACCGACGTCGGTAACTATGTGTTCCTGTAAGTGATGACTTCTTTATCCGCAAGCTCATCTTGGATCAAAACCTTGTCCATACTGCCCTGCTCAGAATTATTCAGCCCCTGTGACTGATCTCTGTCCATCATCTCCTCCATAAACACCAAGGCTTCCCTGTTCTTGTGAAAAGCATCAAATTTCCTTTTCCTGTAATGAACCTTATCTATGCCTTCTGAATCTGAACTCATACCTTTTGACTCAAGAACGTCCATTCCCTTCTTATTCATGTGACCAAGCCTATTAAGCCACATCTTTGAATCTACAGCTGAAGTAGATAAACCAGAAGTAGAATCAGTAATACAAGTAGATAGATAAAGAGTACCTACTTTCTTACCTCTTGCTAAAACAAGTGCACCCTTGGTAACCTTCCAAGAATCCGATGTGAGGGTTACTATGCATCCCTCATCACCCAACCTTCCTACAGAAACCAAACTCTGCTTCAAGACTGGGACATGCATAACCTCCTTCAACACCCATGTGTTGCTTGTCTGCAATTCCAGCTACACTTTCCCTTTGCCAACCATTTGACAAGGCGTACCATCCCCTAAATAAATCACTCTAAAGTCTCCCTGGACATACTCATGGAACAAATCTCTATTTGGGGATGCATGAAAAGAAGAACCAGAATCTAAAACCCATGATTCTATCTGACTATCCAAAGAAAGTATGAGAGCATCTTATGCCACAATACCTGCATCATTTGCTTCTTCATTACCTTCATGTTGATTTTCTTTATCCCTCAATCAACAATCTTTCTTTGTGTGTCCTCTCTTCCACAAAACCAGCAGGTGATACCTCTAGATTTGGATCTCCTTCCCATCTTCGACCTTGATTTCCCTTGCTCGACCTTCTCTCTTTGCCTTCTCCTGCTTTCTGCACTTAGAGCATTCCCTGATGATTCACCTGTGCTTTTCCTACGTATTTCTTCATTCAAGATTACACTCACAACATCATCAACTTTTAAGATTTTAGAAGTAGACACAGAATTACTTACTGCCATTACCAAACTATCCCAACATTAAGGTAAAGAGCATAAAATTAAGAGAGCCTTTACTTCATCATCAAAAACAATATTGACTGAGGCTAACTTGTTTACCAAACCATGGAAATCACTAAGATGAGTATGTACCGATCCACCTTCTTGCATTTGTAAAGTAAATAGCTACTTCATAAGAAATACCTTATTTGAAGCAGAGGGCTTTTCATATAAATTTGCCAAAGATTTTATCAACTCTTTCGTTGTCTTACACTGTGATAAGTTGGAAATCACAGACGATGTAAGACTCAACCTTATGGATCCCAAAGCCTTACGATCAAGAACATTCCATTCTTCATCCTTCATATCTATGGGCTTGCATGCAACCCCACCCAACGGTAAGTACAAATCTTTCGGATACAGATAATCTTCTATCTGCATCCTCCAATGTTGATAATTCTTGCCATTAAACTTCTCCATTTGTAGCTTACTTTCTTCTGCCATTGCTGTACTCCCACTCAATCAGAAACCCCTGAGAATGACCTGTAATCAAACAATAACCTGCTCCCTACAACCTTAGCTCTGATACCAACTGTTAGGAACCCGTCCAAGGAAGCACAATTGATTACCTTTCTTATAAGCAATTAAACACAGAATTATACTAGAATGATTAAGTAACTAGAAACTTCAAACAACAAAGAATTTGAGAGATAATACACAATCTTGTATTAAATACTCTTTAGAAGAAAATACAATAAAGAAGATGCCACTTCTTCTTCCACCTCTAAGGCTTGCCACACCTGAAGGACTTCTTCCCTCTCTCTCTTGCTTAACCACAACCAACTCAACAACCTGAGTTGTTAACCCCTCTTTGAATGCTTCAACTGATCTCCTTGACCTTGCTTTCTTGCTTCAATGCTTTACTTGCCTTAATTACAATACATGCCTCATGGGTCTTTAAATAGGATCCCATGCATATAATAATTAGACCTCTAATTACAATAATTAAACATGTAGCTCGAGACTATAATTAGCCCTTAACATGCAAACACTCGATTCAACGAACTGTCCGTACAACGAATAGTTCTGAAACCGCCACAGGCGATCGACGTCGATCCCTGTCTGCCTGGAGGTGACCGACGTCGGCTGACTCCTGCCAATGTCGGTTTCCCTTCTACACTGTAGATGACCGACATCGGTTCCACTGTCGACACCGGTATCCTTGGAACTCAGCAACCTCCTCCATGTCTGCAATAAGTGAAGCTTTTAGCTCCACAACCTAACACTATCTAGTCATAAACTTTGTATGTAGGCCAAAATTGGCCAATAACTTTGGCAATTTGCAAGGAAGCATGCCTGTTATGCTTGAGATCCCAAACTAGTTGCCTTGTCTAATCCATTGGGCAAGGAATCTCCTATCTAGTTCAACATATTGATTTGAATCTAAAATTGGATGCTAACCTCTTAGATAACTCCTCTTGAAATAAATAAATACAAAAGGAATAAAACAAAATAAAGTGCTTGAGGAACATATTTAAGAAAAATACATGACAAAAGCAAGGACCACTAACCTAGGAAATAGGGAAAATAAGAGAAAAGGGAAGCATACGACTACTAGTGCTAATCACTTATAAAAATAAAGAAAACCTAGAACAACTAACTTGAGATAAGATGCTTCCCTCTAGGATCAAATGGAAAGCCATTTTGTGCACCTTAGAACTTTGGAACATGCTTATTTTTTCTTGATAGCTCTCTTCTATAGCTAAGAGTATTCTCATGTTCATGTCTTCTTGGGGAAGTAATTGGTTCTTCTACTACCAATTTTAGGTGCATGAATTGTATACATGAGTCTAAGACCCAGTCATACTCCTCCCAAATTTGTGTACTTTGTAGGAATAGCTTTAATTCTTCTTTATTCATGAATTACTGACCATGAACATATAAACCAACTTGATCTATCTCCTTTAACATATCTGATAGGTTGACCTCTAAGGGAGATGGATTTAATCTTAGGATTACTTGAGGCCACTTAAGCTCATTATCAACTTCCAAAAGTAGAGAAATGTTTGAAGTTGAAGAAAAAATCTTATGACCATGTTCAAAAAGTTCAAACATGTCATCTTTTGAGAGAACAACTACCTCTTGCTTGATGAAAGCACTTTCCTTAGCCTGCAATGGAACACATTCAAGTAAAGAATAACTTGAATGAAAGATATCAAACAAATCTAAATATTTATTCTCATGAGGCTAAAATTCAATTGAAGCTTATTCAAGTTGAATTTTAGAAGCAAGCATATCAATTTCTTGACCATAATTATGAAGCTGCAAGTCTTCTTTTAATATTTTAGATTGGTTTATCAAAATTGCTTCATCTTCAACATCAAGCTGATGACTGAGCATGCTTTTAATTTCAACTTGTTCATCTTTATTATTTAATTGGTACTTATGTTCTACTAATTTTGTGATCGTTTGTCCTTCATGATGAATGGCAACTTTTGAGTCATTAAAGAATTCATGGGAAACACCTTCAACTTTTATAATTGGAGTGTCTTCCTTTTGAACATCAATAACTTCTTTTTTATGTACTTGTTCTTACACTTGCATCTTAGTCTTTACCTCAACTTTCTCTTGCACTTGTTCCATATTTGCATCACTATAGAAGATTAAAACATGTTTGTCCTTTCCAAGAGGTGTCCCAATCATGATTTATTCTTCCTGGTCACTCAAGTCATCTTCATGATCAATTATGACTTGAGATCTTTCATCTTCACTTGTTTCCCTCAAGATGGGTTTTTTTTCAAGACAAGGTAAGGTGGAAAGTTGATGGATAGGATCATAGATTTGAGGTTAAGGATAAGATGTGATGGGGGGGCTGATAATTTAGAGATGGAGTATGAGATATGATGGATGGTTCATAGATGGGTATGGGAATGGAGGGATATTTCTTGTTGCTTAAAACCTTGAGAATGGTTGACTCTTGAAAAAACTCTTGTGGGGAAAGCGAGTTGAGTTGGGCAATGGAAGGAGCACCTTGTTCCACAAGAACCTCATTTTCCTCATAGCCTTTTTGAGACTCTTCAATAGTTGAAAATTTCCCTTCAACCTTTGAAATTTAAGCTTCCCTCTTGTTTTGATAACATCTTTGGATATACCTCCAAGATGGAAAAGCAAGAAGTTTTTATTTAACCTTTTGATTTTTGGCTCTCCTCTTCATTCCTTATCTTCACCAATCACTATTTCCTCCTTATGCATATCACTTTAGATTGATATCCATGAGGGAAATGACTTAGATTATTGAGGAGGGAGGGGTGGGTATTGAGTAGCTTTGATTTGCTAACTATATGACTTGACTCCATAATGGAAAATTGGGCTCGTGATTTTCCCATATAGTGTGCATTGTGGTTTGAGGAGTGAAAGAAGGTATGTGCAATTGAGGTGATGTTGCATTTACATCTACCAATGTATGGTATAAAAGTTTATCTATAGCTTCAATTTTCCTAGCAAGGGAGGCTTCAAAATCAGACCTTGATTGCTCATGATGGTTGGCTCTTTCAACACAAACCTGCCTTTCCTACTGGACTCTCTGTTGGACATATTTCCATGAGGGTAAGGTCGAGAGGAGTTTGGGGAAACTATGATGACATTGAAACTTATTTGGTGGGGGCTTATGAGTGGTGATGGGAATCTCAACATGAGGTTGACTTGGGGTGAATGAGGGAATAAAATATGGGTGATGGGGTGTTTGATATTCTTCATGGGCTATCATCTTTTCCTCAATCTTGAAGATGAGTCCATCTATGTCAAGCATGTCACCATTATTTCTAGGAAAACCTCTCTTAATGAAAGACATCCACTCCTCCTTTTCCTATTACATTAAACTTGTAACCCATATAATGACATGTTTTAGAATTTCCTACCATACCCTTTCAATTTATCAATGTTTATCATATTCCTCTCCTGGTCTAATAGAATTCTTTTAAGGATACATATAGAATGGCTTGAGGTATGAGTAGGTTATTTAGGAATGTCATGCAGTTGTCATAACTGATCAAGAGGGTAACCAGGTTGCCAAAGGGTATATGAGACTCATATAAGGTTTGATGATCGTGGTAATAATGAGGCTCATCATAGCTTTGATAGAACTCTTGGTAAGGCTGAGTGGGCTCATATAGATCATGAGGATCCTATTGGGACTATTTATAAGGAGGTGAATGATAAGGGCATTCACCATAGCTATTCATATAAACCTCATATGTCAAATGAGATGTAAAATTGATCAATATCTTCTATGAGACATAAGTGGGTTGCTTACAACCAGAAGCTTTGATTCAAATAACTTTCTTGCTTCCAAAAGTTAATTAGAGGTAATACACACTAATAATCTTTTCACTCTTTTGGATTTTGGTTCCACCAGGTGTGCTAGAACTGTTGGGGTCCTAGGTTACACCCTAGTTGAGAAGGGGATTGTTTAGGTCCTCCTACTCAAACCTAGTCCAACATGGGACTGAACCTAAGCTTTGAGTCACCTAAAATTGGGTTGGACCTCTGGAGAAGGCCAGCTTCCTTTTGATGTCTATCACCTAAACTAGATTTAAGCTAACTCTTGCTTGGAAAAGGGAGAGAAATTGATCATGATTCATAAAAGCATATAAAAAGAAGGTAATGCACCAAATATTTTGATCTTTATGCTTGCACAAGACACATTATGAGACTCATTCAATACTATATAATATCACTTCACTCACTCTTTAATCAACCCTCACATAAGTATTTCACACAAAGGCATGAACTAGCTATCAACCTAGCATGGGAGGGCAATTGTCCACTTCCAAACTAACCGGTAGACTATATGTGCACTTGGAATGACCTATGAGGACTACCAAAACATTGCATGAAGGTGAGAAAACTAAGATAGAGACAAGTAAAACATACATTCATTTAGCCACATCAATGAATTCATGAGACACACTTTGACCCAGCTTGTAAATGGAGGAATTTAGTCTTTATTGACCAAATAGGCATTACAGTACAAATCTTGGTAGATTTTAGTCATGTCCAAGGAGAGGGATTGACAAATTTCAAAAATGGGAAAGAATAGTTAATATAGAGAAAGGGAGAAGAGAGAAGAGGGAACACGTATCAATAAATTAATCTATGATCTACCATCACATTTATTGAATTCTGAACCATCATTGATCCCATCAAGACTAATCCTTTTCAACAATTTAACCTAAATTTGGATCTAATAATCTTCAAGCTTTCTCATTAGCTGAGAAATCCACTATAAGACAAGGGTTTGTTTTGCATGATGAGTCATGTCTAAGTTTGTTGGAGAAAAGATCTTTAAGATCTGAACAAAATCAATGATCCAACTACTTCTCCAACCACCATCTCTCTTTATTTTAATTTTCCACATCATCACCACTTTATTTATTATGAGGGTGAGGTCCTTATATCCTTGGGCCTAACAAATGCATCACCATGTCTACTTTAAATGGCTATAGGTACCTGTTCTATCGAGGATATAGCCATGTTGATAGATGAGATAGTTTTCCATAACTATATATCTATCCCTACTCCATTTGAGCATAGGTCTTTATTATAGATTGAAATCCAATCTAATTTATTGGTTTTCATATAGCTACTATATATCAATTAAAAGCCTACAAGCTGCATAGACTCATTCTTGATCTTCTTTCATTCTAAATATACCCATTTTGCCTTTAAATATTTGAACCAGAGGTTCATAACTGAGCTTTTTGATGGTGTCAGAGCTTTATTATTAATTACCTTAACTTTATAAGTATGTCGCATGTTTAATGGATGCTTGACTAAGCTCTAATGATGACATATTCTTTTGAAGAATTTGCTCTGGTTCAACTTGGTTCATGCTTTGACCTCTAGTGGAAGTCTCATAACTTTGACCTTTAATTTTAGCCATTGATCTTAATTTGGACCTTCAAGATTATAGCACCTTCAACCTTCATAATTGGCTGTTGATTTTGATTTGGGCTTCCCATATTATGCCAGCTATCAAATCTTTATTTTTTCCATAGGATCCTGTTGACTCTTTGACCTCTCATGCATCATAGATATGCTTATATACAAATGAATATGAACCATAGGTCTTCTACTAGATTAACATGGTTGAGACACTTGGTATCTTCTCATTAGCCTTTGAGATCCATTGATTTGCTGACTCATCACTCACTGTTAGATCTTCTTTGTATGATTACACACTCACCATTAATCTACCTAGACCCACCAACCCTATCAGTCATCATGCACCATTAGATATCTATTAGGACACCTAAGATCTTGCCACTTGTCAACTTCTCATTTATAGTTACCTTTTGACTTGATGCTCACCATTGATCTCTTCAGTATGATTGAATGTGTGTCATTGGATCCTTGGGACCCACTAAACTGTCAAATTACCCTCTCATCATTGGATCTTGACTTGAGATCCTGAGATTTAGACACTTATTAGCTCCACATTAAACCTAGGAACATTTTAATTTAAATGACTATTTCACAAAGCTTTAACTTGACATCTTGATAAACATCTTACTCTGGACTAACTTTGAAGGTTTATATCTTGAGATAGGAAGCTCATCAAGACATGAAATTTGCAAAGCATGATCTTAGAACAAAAAAATTCATGTTCATACAATATTTTGGTCTGAGAGGCTCCCCTAGTGCATTTATTAAATGTGCAATCAACTAACCTACTTGCTTCTACATGACGTGCTAATGATGATCCAACTATTATATGCTTGTGTTAGAACTTTCAAGGCTCAAAATGAGGTTTTGAGACCTGTGAAACTTGCTTTATGTCTATGAATGCCTGAAACACCATGATAACCTACTGGATCTTCTTCCCTAACAACTCTAGACATGTCTCAAGACTTGTTTCTCCAAGATTAATAAATTACACTTTAAGCTTGCTTAAAGTGATTCAAAAGCTTTGTAAGTAATATGAGATCTTTGGACCACTCATTCCATCCAAATAGAAGCTTTGTATGTAGGCCAAAATTGGCCAATAGTACCTTGGGTTCATCCAACCATGTTTTTATACTGCTTGTCTTATGCTTTGGTGGAGGCGATGGTTATTATTTTGTAGATAACTTATGCTTTCCTTTGTTTTTTTGTGAGGTTATGGCTTTTGGTTGTGGTTGCACTTAAGGAACTATTATACCAAGTGTTATAGTTTGAAGAGGTGCTGCATGCCTAGATGCATATGTTTTTTTCTTATCAATCTCAGCGTGTGTCATGGCCATGGTAACAAAATATGGCATGGGTCCAAATGTTGATCTAGGTCGCTCATGTATATGAATCAAGATGCCTTTTGAAATCAAAGTGATAACAACATGTTATCCTTAGTACTACATGACATTCGATGGCATGCATGGGTGTGAAGCAATAAGATCCAAAAACTCCTTCCACCATTTATTAAACCTGACCTCATGAGCTAGGGAACCACACTTAGGTGTCCATATCAAATTATGAAATTATTACATTGGACAATATTCAGTGTTTGGGTTCACCTCTCTTTAGGGGAATTTTATTAAATGAAACATAACAAAAAGATTAAAAATTGGCAGTTGAAGGTCTACTTGGTAGTCGTGTGGCACTTATCGATATTCATAAGTATCTCTTGTACAAAGTACTAAGGCTAGTAGAACTAATCATTTAAGTGGATCATGTGATGTACAATGTCAACCATTCCTTTGGGGATTTGCTTTACATATTTGGTGGTCTACCATAATCTATGTGTAATACACTCAACCAAGATACACATTGCTTCATCTTAAATGTCTTTAATTAGGATTCCTCTAAACCCCAAAACATATATGTCTCTAAATTATTTAAGGATAGGAGGCATTCTGGACTTGTAGGGAGTAAGAAAATTACCCCACGTAGACATGCCCAAAGCTCTGACCATTGCTTTCATGTTGATGATGATAGTGATATCTGGGCTGATGTAAATGTTACCCTCATTGTATTGGCCAAGAAGGATTTTCACAATCTCCCCCAAATCACCGAAGTTAGGCATCCAAATCAATCACTTGATGTCTATGTTCTAGAAATGATGTGGGGATGTAAGAGTAAGTGGTTTTGCAACATCTATTGGATTTGGTAAAAAAAAATTATTTTGTAAATTGAAGGTTATCAAATAGATCTAGATCATTATATTTAATCTAATGAAGTGTAAGATCGATTCCCATTTCTTCCTTTTGGGCATCTATCAAATTTTTTATGAGCTACAAATGATCCATGGTATCTGAATACTAAAAATTAGAAACTTTTTACTTTTTGTGCTAGATAAGTTAGCTTAGCTCTAGAACTTTAGATCATAAAATGGTAGCAAGAATGAAATACAAACTCAATTCATAACCTTATGAATTTATATATTTTGTGCCTATTTTTTTCTATGTAAATGTCACACTAAGTTATCCCTTTGATATCAATTTGAATGTTGATGTGGTAAATCTTATTCGATCTAAAAATAAAGTTAGTTAGTTATTGGCACATTCATTGAGATACGTCATTATATACTTTATTGTTCATACTAGGGTATGTATTGATGATGTTGACTAGCCACTAATTTGGTTAATATTTGATCAATCAAACCTAGGCTCTAGCATTAACTACTTGGGATGACCGTTATACTGCTGAGATCTTGGATGATGTAACTTGACCATACATTTTTTAGACGTAATTGCTTTCTCTTGATTCTATTAATAACAACAATGATGCACCTAAATTATTATACACATAGGTATCACAAACTATACTTCTTATCATGGTTCTAAAAGTTGGTGAAGAGATCATCTAACTTACAAATGCACACACACAAAAAAAAAAGACACATAAGAAAACATACAAAAATGGGAAATTATAATCTACTCGATGCTACTCAACACCCACTCATTTAGTAGAAAGAGATCAATTAAGACTATTGGAGGTAATGCTTAAGCCTATAACAATTCACCCCCCTAATAGAATGGTTCCCTATAGATCTCTCAAAAATATAGTTCCTTATTGTAATATGCCATGTATAATGTAAGGCACTTTCCACTTGATCTATAATTTACTTGAAAATGCTTTGAAATGACTATCATATAATAAAATTGGTTGATCTTTATGGAATTCCTTATGTCATAAGGTTTTATCATGTCATGCTTTTTGACTTTGCTTATGAACTTCCTATATCCAAGATGCTTTGCATCGATACTCATCCATCTGATTCAATTCAAGAAGCCTATTTGAGAGAGACTCATGATCCCCTAGTTTCATAGCAATTGCAAGGCATAGAATGGGTACCAAATATTCCATAGGCATTACCACTTCAATCCCATAGGCCAACTGAAATGGAGTAAAACATGTAGCCCTCTTATAGCGTGTTTGTTAAGACCAAAGAATTTCAAGAATGAAATCTTCCCAATCATCCCTCTTGACACCATTGATCTTTGTCAACATCTTGCCTAACACTTTATTAGAAGCCTCATCTTTTTCATTAACTTGTAGATGATATGTAGTACTTTTATGATGGGAAATTGTGAATTCTTCAATAAGAACTTTGATAGTATTGTTCAGGAAGTGTGTCCCCTAATCACTGATGAGCTCGATAGGGAATCCAAATTGTGTAATAATACTCTCATAAAAGAACTTTGCTACATCCTTCGCCCCACAACTAGGTGTTGCAGCAACTTTAACCCATTTGGTAAATTAATCTATTATAGTGATAATGTATCAAACTTTGTTGCATTTACTTAGGAGATTGATAGGTCCTACAAAATCGATGCCCCATTATTCAAAAGGTTGTTTAGCTAACAAACGCTGCAAGGGGATTTCATCTTTCTAGTTTGGATTATCCATTTGTTGACACACATCAAAGTGTTGCACTACTCTATGTATATCCTAAAAAATATTTAGCCACCATAATCCAATCTGTAATAGTTTTTGTGTAGTAGATTCTTCGATAAAGTGACCTCTTGTTATTCCTTGATGTGCTTCCTATAAAAACTATAGACATTCATGTTCCAGAACTACCCTACACAGTACTTCATCTTTCCCTAAATGATACAAGATCCCATTTATAATAGTATATGGCAAAGCTCTGGTGATAAACTACTTATTTTCTCTTTCTTGGTAGTATGTAGGGAATACCCCGTATTTAAGGAAATTAGAAATTTCTTCAAAATTCTCAGGTATTGTAGAAACTCGAAATAGATGGGCATTAGGAGAAACCTATAGTTATTATGGTTCCTCCCCATTTGTGATGTGATTGAGATGATTCAGCCCAACATTTTCTCTATCTAGCTCAACGTTGATGTAAATTAGAATTATTGAAATAGCATTAGCCATCTTGAAATTCATCTTCTGAGCATAGGCTTATTAAATGGGTAGTGCAGAGCTTGATGATTTGTGAAAACTTTAAATGGTGTTGCAAGAAGATAATGTTTGAATTTATGTAGTGCAAACACTATATCCAGTGATTCCCTTTTAGTTATAATGTAATTTTTTTTTGCATCAAATAAATTTTGGATTGCAAAATATATGGGGTGGTCTAATCTACCATCTCCTAGTTGTGCATGCACAACACCAACTAGGATACCCAAAGCATCAATGTGCACCTAAAAGGGCTTATTCCAATATGAAAATGACTAGAATAGGTGCAGTGACCAATCTCTACTTCAGTTCTATGAAAATTGCTTGACACTCACAGGTCTAGACAAACTTTGGACCTTTACATATCAAATACTCAAATGGGGAAGAAATGGTTGCATATCCCTTGATGAACTTTAGATAGTAACCTATGTGGCCAAGAAAGGATTGCACTTCCATTGAGTTGACTAGTGGGAGCATACTAACAATGACTAAAATTTTGGCCTGGTTCACCAAAATCCCTTCAATACACAACACATGACCTAAAAAGACACCACAAGGTGTAAACAATAAGCACTTTTTCAAATTTAGGGAAAAACATAGAGCTTAACAGTGTTTTAGAATGAGGTGTATCTTAGACAAGTTATGTTTAAATAAAGATAAGATTGCCCAATCATCTATATATAGTTTCAAGAAGGTGTGAATGAAATCCTTAAAGGTAGTCACCGCTACTCTAAAAAAATTGTAGGTGCATTATTGAGGCTAAAAGGCATTACCTTGTATGCAAAGGATCCCCATTCCATGGTAAAAGTTGTTTTAAATTTGTATTCTTTTGTAATGGGTATTTGATGATACCCACTGAACCCATCTGTGAAGGAGTAAAATTCATGACCTATGATGGATTTCAAAACTTCATCTATGAAGGGAATAAAAAAATGGATCATTCAAACATGTGTCATTCATAATTACATGGTCATCACATACTCTAATCTCCTCTATTTTCTTAGGCTGCACTACCATAGGACTTACCCAATATGCCTTATCTATAGGATAGATTATACCTATTTCTTACATTATGTCCAATTCAACCTTCACCTTCAACTTATAAAACCTTTTCTTTATGGGTTGTGTGCACTCCTTAAGCTCGATATGCATTTCACCTAGGGAAGTATCCACTCCTTTGATTTCTAAAATTTTTGTGGGTAACACATCTTGATAATCTTGTAGGAGTTATATAGCTTTTGAAACTTTAGATTTAATCCAAAAGTCACCCATGTGTGCCAATTTAGGAATATCTCTACTTCTGATGTTTTCCACATGATTTTTAATAGGTTATTGATAAATCTTGTGTTTTTCCTCAACAGCATATTCTCACATCATTCTTTGCCTTTCCTACTCCATAATCTGTATGTTGTGTAGCTTTTATTCTTCAGTGGGTCCTATGACTAGATCCTTTAATGGTTCTACTAGTTATTTGAGTTCAAATAAATTAGTCAGATTGATATCACCATCAGTATCTGAAGCTTCAATTTCCTCCTCTTCATCCTTTATTTAGTGACATGGTTGCATAAGAGATTATTTTTCCATCTTGGTAGATTTTTATCTTCATAGTATTGTATTCAGATCACATGCTACATTATTCTATGTAGTAGACTCCATCATGGTTCTTAAATCCTCTATTCACCCATTACAAAAGAAACATTTGATTTTGAGCAGTGCATTATGAACCATAAGATTCTCATCTTCAAACATAAAAGTTTGTATGAACTCACTCTGCAGTTATGCCCAGTGTTTCGTCTCCCTCTTGCTTCTTGATGCATATACCAATTTGATGGTAAAGGGGCAAGTGTGTAATGAAATATACAAACCCAATACTTAGGTACCACACATTCTTCAATCCAAACCTCAACACATTTGTGGATATGGATTTCAGGTCACTCACCTTCCTAAAAATAATGCCAATTACTTCTGATTATCTACAGTAGTTAAAATCTACTAATCATAAGTTCACATGCATCATCCCAATTGATCTGATCATTCCTATGAATTATCCACCATGTCACTACAACTCCATTCAAAGTTTAATTCAAATCACTAACCTATTTACTAATCATAGGCACATGAACTTGTAGGTGTAGAATGAATTGATTGATATCCTTGGTCGTATAGTACAAAGGAAGTTGTCTTTCATTGGCAAAAACCATTCTCATAGGTTAGAGTTAATGATCACCATGAGCCCAATTGAATAGATGTGCATATCTGAAGTTTATACTTACAAATGAAGCTATTTCCCAAGGTAAAGTGTTTTCTTTGTTTGGTTCTATATAATCCTGTCATATGATCATCTACTTGATAGAGAAAATCAATTTCTAAGGAAGTAGGAAATTTAGTAGGCATGGACACACAATCTTATATGAAAAATGGAGGTGCTAATGAATAATTAATTAATTATTTAGGATTCACCTATTAATTGAGTAAATATTTCACCTAAGGTTTATTATGCCCATACAATAAATTATACTCGACTACGTGTAGAACTTTTGGGTTCTCTTCAGAGTTTACCTTCATCAGCTAGTTTTTTTGAAACATAAGGAGACTCTAGTTCAACTAGAATGATGTAGGTTTTGTGTGTCTTATTTATAAGAATAACTACAATCTTATCTTCTTGATCTACCTCTAACTGATTTTTCACACTATTTATAGTTATCTGACCATCATATGGCCATTTCTTGCTAATCAACATAGGATAATGAGTTTTTGCAATATTCATATTGATGACTTCAAATTCACCTCATAGGCTCAATTATATGACTTTGATCTTAATGTATTATAACTAAACAATGGGTTTAACTATTCCATAGTTTGCTAAACTCAGAGTCACTAGGTTGTAAGTGAGACTAGGTCATCCAATCACCTCCCATGTAGACCTAGGGTTCATGTTAACCATGATGCTAAAATCAAAGACAACATTCAAAATTTCATATCCTACAACTTTAATGTTGATTCACACATCTACATCCCATAGCTTCTTTGTTTTTACATACTAAACAATTTTTTTTATCTTCTATTGCCCTCATTCTGCACATTCTAATAAATTATGTAGTAGATTTGTAATGTTTTTGGAAATATCTTCATTATGTAGTGTACCTAGAAACTTTAGTATATCAATTAGCATAGTAACAACTCCATCATGTTGCATAATGTGAATAATTTGACCATACATTTGGGCATCTACTACTGCAACATCTCCTTCAGTAGTGGCTTGGTGTTGAATATTCTAAGACATTTGCATAGCTTCATACATCAACCCCTTTCTTACAGCTGGGTTTGGATATTTATCCTATTTCACTTTCCAAATTCCTTAAGCCTGAGGCATTTCAAGAGGAGGCAATCCTCTCTCTACATGTTGGTGTCTCATAACAACATTCAAAAAAACATCCTCCTTAGGTTGTGCATTCACCATGTTAACATTCATGATGGCCTCTTCTTTTCTTTGCTTTTCCAAAATAAGATAGTCTTCTATCCCATACTACTCATATACCCTCCAATATGTACAGTTAGACTATATTTGGGGATTCAAAGGATAATTACATTGTATATGGTTATACTATCCACATAAGTAACATTACAAAGGAGGGTGTTGATAATTATTTCCTTTACCACCTTGATAACCCCCTCTGTATCCACCCCTTGATCATCCTCTATTTAACTCATAACCTCCTCTATAACCTCCCTATTGTTATGATGTATTCTAGTTTTGATGCTATTAGGTATTATCTCCAATCCCATATTATTGTTTCACAACTAGCAAAGTCCAACTAGTTTTTTATTGTTGTATCATTGTCAAATTCCAAGGTGTTGAGTAATGGTATTGCAGTGATAGTGGTGTCCAGCTCGGTGAAGGAGGAGTCCATCTGACTAGACCTTGAGGCTAGTACTAAGGCATGTTGGGAATCCATTACGAACTTATTTGGTTCACACAACACTTATTTACCTATAGGCATGGGATCATCTACTTCACCAAGGACACTTGTTGTATAATGATGTGAATACATTTTTTGTAATATCTTCATTGAATTTATACAAATCCCTACAACTATTTTCATCATGATTGTGTAAATTACAAAAATTATAATGCAAAGTTTGTGGGTTTTATACATAATTTTATAGGAAATGACACTATGTTGTTGTGTGCCCCACTATTTTATAGATTTCATAGAACTCTGTCTTAATCTTAGGACAATTATTACTATGATGCCCTTCTTTCCCACACTCCATGCACCATAGACTTATCTTAGGCTTATCTGCTTCATGATACTATTCCATCCTCTACTTGTAATGTATTTTTATTCTTAGAACCCACTATGGGATCTTCCCCATAATGATCAATTTGTTCCACCTGAATAACAACAACTCTAGCATCTACCTTAATAGAAAATTAAGTTTTTGCTATAGTAAACTTGATCCTAGAGTGCAATCCTTCAACAAACCATGCAACTTTATTTTTATCTTCTAGGTCAAATTGCACTTTATTTATAACATTTGAGAACCTGCAATCATAATATCAGATGGATTCTCTTGAATTTTTCCTAATCTCCTTTAGGTCTTGAATAGTCTGACTTGTACATTTCATTATTTTAAATTTTGTGATAAGCCACTCCTTAACATGTTGTATATTTTCATGAGTGATATCTCTGTAGTATATAAACTCAAGTGCTCTTCCATTTAGTACCTTGATTAGTTTTCACTTCTTTATAGCCTCATAGGTAATACCTTTAGCTTGACATTTCATCTCACATGTTAGTAAGTACTACTCAAGGTCCATAGACCCATCATATGGCACCAAGTTTATAAATTATCCTAAAGTAACCATATTATAAACTAGTATCAAGGGAATCTATTGCATAACTATTACATTAGGAGGCTATATTTTATGCAACCCTGCTTTTGCACTAAGAATTCTACTTCCACACTTGCAAATTTTATCTATGCAATCTACTTTTCTATATTTTGTAGTTTTCTCTGATCGGTTTCAGTCAACCCTATTGCCTTCAAAGCCTTAATAATTAAGGTTATTTCAATTTTGGTACCCCATCGATGCACTTTATCTAAAAATGGACCTTCCCAACTACTATCTACCTATCCTTCTGGTTGAAAACTTTTACTAGAATTTAACAAATTGGGCTGTGGGGATGTGTAATCTTCCATTGAATGATTCTTTCCTACTACTTCTTCTCTTTTCATGCTTGAACCTATGATTACTTTATGACTTTGTCCTACTTCTTTAATTAATACTTTGTGTCATTATTTTGATAATACTTATTCTTATAGCTGCACACTACATCCACCAACTAACTGATCTACCTTTACACTATTCTCATCTTCATCTTTGAACATCCATTCTTCCTCTTGCTCTTTGTCTCTTATTTATTTTTTCCAGCATTTGTCTTCTTATTTCATCTCATCTTTATTCATTCTTTATTTTTTGTATCTTTCTTCTCATTCATCACTTCTTCCTACTCATTCTTCAACTATTTTACTGCTACTCTTAACTCTACTCATAGCTACCTAGGTATTTTTCTATTTACTCTATCTATTATGTTGTTATAGCTCATGTTCTAAATCCAAAATCGTCTTCTAATTCTTCTTTCTTCATGTCTCCATTCTAGATTAAATTCCAAGCCTTATCTACTCATTTAATCAACATTCACTACCCTATCACACACACACCCATACACCTGAAGTGACTAATGTATATTGGTTGGAGTAGGTACCATGGCCTTGTCCACAACCAACATCTTCACTAGGATAGTTAGTCACTACAAAAATTTCCCTTGAATTCCTCTGATGAATAAGTCCTTCATAGCTTTAAAAGCTATATATCCACACACTAAAAACTCGTTTATATATTCATCTACTGTAGTATCAACCCAATGATCTATTTCTCTTATCCAGTTAGTTTTTAATCTCTAAAACTGGTCTATCTTTTCTTCAGTCCAATTTATAGTTTCTTATATCCTTGTTTTAAAATAATAATATTCCAACTATGCTCACTAGTTAGCTAACAATTTAGGCAACTTACACTAGAAAATTTCATAAATTTCTCCATAAATATGCTCCTGAATGATCTCCTAAACTATAAGACCAGTCCTTCTTGATTCTTCTTTTATGAAATTACATATCCTTGGCCCAACTATATCTCTCTGCCCTAGTAACCATCTTAGCATAATTTCCTCCAAAAAGAGTCTCCATGCTCACCGCACCATTGTTTGCAGAGGTTATTAAAGCATTAAAACATGCTAAAGATGAGGATAGTTGTGAGATACTTCATGTACACAAAATAATTTATGATAAAATATAGGAAATTGGATGATAGAAACATAAGATCATTAATTATTCTACATAATTGATTAATTTAAGAACTAGTATTGTATAAACTAAACTAATGCATTCATAATAGTTCAGATAGAAAGTAACAAAGACAGTACACGAGAGTGCACAAAAGGAGCATAACAAGAAATCATATAGGTAACCATAACTAGATAATCTCTATTGATCTCTTCTAAAATCATAACCCACTTCTTCTTACAAACAAAGGTATATATAGACATTTATAATCTATGACTGTTCATCTTCTTCTCGAAATTGACACCAAAAATGGAGTCTCTTCATATTCTAGCTTATTAAAACTCATGAAGATAAGACAAAATAGGATATACAATGATAAAATGAGTGTATAACACACTAATATTAGATAAATATCCTATGCAACTTTACAATCCACATTCTTCTACCAACAAGGAGCCATTCTTCTAGGAAGGGTAAATGGTTATAGGCTCAAAGCCTACTACTAATAATCTCAAAATAGAATATGTAGAGTAGAATTTGTGCCTAGTGGCACAAGGTAGTTTAGGATTTGTATTTAATAGTTTGTTTGTTTTTTCAAGTTTTATTGGTAGTTATACATATTGTGATCTTTGTATCACAAAAATCACTATGATCAAGCTTCAAGGCAATGGAGTTAAGCAAAGCATAATCAAGTTGAAGTTAATACTTTCAATTGGTTACAAAAAAATATTAAGTCTAGGAATAAGATGACAATAATCAAATGAAAGTTGGTATGGGAGAGATAACTACCAATGATGCAAGGTAGTTAATGATAGCGCAAACAAAATCTCATGACATTCCCAAAAATAGATAAATTTGTTGAAAAAGAGTAATGACCAAAATAAGAAAGCATTGAGAAAGGAAATGATGGCATGTCACATCACCCAATTCAAATAAATAAATATTTCATCTATTCATAAAAAATCTAAGGGTCACATCAAAATAACTATTTGAATTTAAAACAACCATATGTTGATGCAAAAGATAGATCAGTGAATAAATGTAAATAATAGTGAGAATATAGGGGCTATACTTAGTATGTAATTGATGCAAATCATATTTTAAAATTGATGTGGACAAACATTTCCTGAGATCTACTAATTTTCTTGAGTTTTATAAAATGATTCACTTATAATCAAATATCAATGAAGATTAGAAGGCAATGCACTAGATTCTAGTCCCATTATCAGATTCACAAAAGGAGGAGATGGGCATAGGATTATCCCTAAGATAATCAAAATGGAGTTATATAGATCCATTCAAGTTTACTGACACAATAAATATGGAGTGGTTTATGTAACCATAAGTAGTTGGTTTGCATTAAAAAATGCTTATACTACCTAGCAAATTGTGAGGATCAGACATCAAGAGGCTAATAAGGATACCAATATGGGCCAACACAAGGAGCTGATGATGAATCTCCTTAACATATACAATGGAGTGATACATATATCTAAGGAGGTTATAATATATATAAATTCTAATGATATGGCATAGGCCACATGACTGCCTGCAAAGGGAAAGCCTCTCTAACCTTACATGATAAAGAACATGCCAATTCATTTAGAAATGGAGGCATATGCATGCATGACTAGAGAAGTCCCAATTGATGAAGTCATAGATGCATCTATGTTATTACTAATTGAGTGCATAATGAGGATGTACTAGAAAATTACCAAAGGTGCAAAACAAGTAATAAAAGGTGTAATTGATAATTCACATAGGATGATACAACTCAATGAAGAATTCACACAACATATCTCATCATAAATATTAAGAAGCGTATTCTAGGGGTGATTCAATCCTTATAGTCAAAATTTTTGGTACTATTATATTTCATGCAATTGAAATCCCCAAGGGGTAAAATACACTTGATGTTGATGATTGGCTAGTTAACACCTTCTCTTACCTTGTGTGGCCACATGACGGACAACATCTTGTGCAAATGGGGAGATTCAACCAGTAGTGGATTCAAATAAAAATATAGATTGCATCTCACCACTAAGTGTCCACATAAGTTCTATAATATCTTGGTCCAATTACTATAGTGATAAATATGTATAATGGAACTCAAATATAGATTCATGAGTTATAAAATATACCAATTTCACCTCTTTCCCTTTTCATTGACATCAATATTACAAAGGTGGAAGTGGCTTGACAAAATCATTTAGTTTCAACAAGTGTACAATTATTGCAATCCATGACACCCTAAGTATAAAAACCACTACCCCAATCATAAATAGAGGCATAAGATTAGTGAAAACCATAAAAGATTGCTTAGATATAAGAGAATCCACAAGTCCAACCATCAGCCTACTATTCATAAGCAATCCCCTCCATATGCAAGGCACTAGCTCCCATATCTTCACCACCTGAAAAGAGAATTTACAGCATGGTTTAGTGGCTCAATGAAAAATAAATGCTAACAATCACAAGTGAATATAATATATAAGCATTGAGAGTGACACTTGAAGAGGTGTACAATTTATTTCTAGATGATATCAAGAATGATATCTAAAAATAAGAGGAGAATGAATTATTCTTCTAGAATATGGTTCGCACATGCCATGTGGGAAATAATGTTCCATTCATTTTATTGGTGTAGATTCCTCCATTGGAAAATTCCATCATAGTGGACACCATAAGACATAAAAAGGTGACCAAGAACATAATGGAGCATTGTTTCAATAATGGGCATTTGCATCCATAATATCTATATAATAAGCCATAATAGAACATGTGGTATAAATAACAACTCATGCGATAATTTTTGTTAATAGAAGGAAATTCATAACAAAAGATTATTTTAAATCCTTTAGTACATAAACCTCATATGTGAAGAATTTCAAAGCCATATCCATCTATTTCAGAGATATTGTAACCATTAAAAACTATAGAGGGAGATGAAGAGTAAGAAAAAGCAGAAGAAACACTAGTTGAGACTCTCACTACAAAGTGTTAGAAGAAATTTTTAGTCCCTCCCTTTATGCAACCAAAATCAATAATGTTGAAGCACCAAGTGGCACTATATTCATCTCCTTCTCCACTACCTTCAACCCTACTTTATTTGAATTCCCAAATAGATGCACAAGGAATCTCATTTGGTCATAAGTCTTTGGTTTCTAGTGTGCAACAAGAGTAAGCACCACTAGAGAAGCCTATAAAATAAGAGCATCCTAATCAATTTAAGGCATAAATTGAGGCATAAAATCATCTAAAATAAGGCATAGTGAAGGTTAAATCAAAATAAGATAAGCTTGTAGAAGAGAAAGCCTAGAAATATAAAGAATCATTGCTTCAATAATAGAAGGATAAAGAAGGGATAATTTCATTATAAGAACAACAAAAGAGGTGAAGGCTGAAAAATAGCCAAGAAGGTTGAGGAAAAACATAAAGAAGACCTATGTAAGCTGGAAGAGATAAACAAGAAGGATGCACAAGAGTAGGTAGTTGAATATGGATCCAAAAATTTGTAAGGGATAAGGTAGAAAAAGATAAGAAGCTACAAGATGAGGCTACCAATATCACTCAAATAACCCTTGGCTAACTTCAAATGATGGTAAGATAAGAAAGTCTAGCATAATCCCAATAACTAGCTAAAATAACACAAGGTGCAGTAGTCAAGGCACAAGTATAATTTTCAAGAACATTTGTAAGTTCAAGGTATACCTAAGGAGAAACACAAGATGAAGCATGGCAGGAAAAACTTGAGTCCAGCATATCTTGGTGGATGGACATTCAAACACCAACATTGAGATGAACCACATTCATGCTACCCATCACATAGATTAGGAACTGAATAATAATACATGTAGCTATTATGACACAATTGGATTTACAATCTGTAGGCTAATAAATTTTGATAGATACATGTCAACTCTCATTTTCCAAGTGAATTAAAGGTGTTGATACCTTCCAAGCATCAATAACATAGAAAACATCTAAGATTGAGCAACACAACACCCAACTTCATCAATAAAATGCTGAGATGCATGAGAGACTAAAAAAAAATGAAAGTTGATTAAATACACTTGCCTAACACTAGTTCAACAAGTTATATAGAACCAAGTCATGTCAAAAGAAAATGAGTTCAATGCTACACTCACACAAGTATCTCAGGATTGGACTAAGTACAATGGTTTTAACAAGTCATAACCCAAGTCCAATAGTTATGCAATGAAAAAATTCATCTTTGAGTTATTATAAGAGTAAGATAAGGTCCTAACACTATTATGCACCAATCCACTCAAATTTATTTCCAAATGCTCGACTGGAAGGACTAGCTCCAAGATGCCTAAAAATACATTAACCCAAACCTATCAAAAGCAAATAAATCAAAGGCAATAATGGAGATCAACTAGGCATCACTAACAACAAGGATAATGTATTACATGAGTGTATTCCATTGAGAGACAATGTCATGGCCTAAATGTGCATTTAGGATATTTAGATGTTATGCAACACATTTTGAGGAGTTCAAATGTAAAGGAATGTCTAGTGAATGGAGCAACCGAATAAATAAATCCAATAGATGGTGGCACATCATAAGCCTATAATTGAAACCCCAACATATTATGATATCTAAGCCATTGTTAAAATCCAAACTCTTGTACACACACTTCATCATGGTGAGGGATGTCTTAGCTCATTGGAGGAACTAAAAACAAGACCTCACAAATCTTGATAATTACATCCAAATAATTCTATATGTACCATACTATATCCCATAATCTTAGATGTTACAAATCCTTCATGTGAAGAAAGAAAATCTAGAAATGTAGCCTCCTCCTCATCATCATCAACTACCTACTTTAACATTAACCTCTGCACCCTCGTCTATAACTTACTTAGCAAACACCCAGTCATTGTAAGGAAAGCCTTCTATAGCATAACAAACTATGCCACCTCTAGCACAATAAGGTACTGCATATGTAAAATTTTGTTTAAAATTTTGAATATAGAACTATTTAGTAGGTAAGAAGCTTTGTAAGTGGGTCTAGGAAAGCTGAAAACCCATAAATGGTAGTAGGTTAGTCATTGTTTAGTTGAAAACCTAAAAGGGAAACTAAGTAGTGCTCAAGAAGTGAAAGCCAACAAATGACACTTCGATCAAAACTATGACCATTACTTCTCGACCAACCTAGTAGCACTGTGTAAGATAACTTCACTAGATCCAATCAATAATACTCTTCTATCACCATTTTCTTAGGATGAGACAACTATTTAAGTCTAGGAAGTGTTGGTAGAAAAAATTGAAACATAAGTTGCACAAACACTTTTAAATATAATTAGGTGACAATGTATATTTTCAATAAAATATGGTATCAAATAAGATATGAAAAGATTTTAGAATCTAAAAGGTTTCCTTGGATCTTAAAAGTGAAAGGTCATGAAGATAAAAAGTCATAGTCTCTTCATAATATTATAAATACTCTACTTTTATAAAGAATATTGATCTGAGTGTAAGATTAGTAATTTATGATTTTGAATTGTAATACAATAGAGATTAATGCATTGTTTTCCTTAAATTAATTTATGCTAAATATAATATGTGCACTTAAATGTTCCTTGAATTGATTGCATCTTCCATGCAAATAAATGTATCATGTTTTTCGATTACAAAGTCTTTAAATGGTTTAAATATATACAAAGGAACAAACTCTAATGAAAAATTAGTATGCATTGTGTTTAGCTATAACATTTAATAAGTTTCCATAGAATATTCAAGTCCTATAGCAACATCTCATTAACTAAAACAATTGGCATGTCTTGATGGGTGATTCCAGGGGTTGTTGCCAACAAACAGGTTCTTCTAATTATTGTTAAATATTTTTCACAAGTGTTCTTACTATCATTGTAAAATTTTGATCCCATGTTTATAGTTCTTATTTTATTTTTTGATCCATACATAGATATATATGTGATATTTGAGAATCAACTTCAGGTTAGAGTGATAAATTTTGTTATGTTCATCATAATCTTGTTGTATATGATCATATCCAAGCATAGAAAGAAGTAACAGAAGATGAAGAGGATACATAGATGAGCATCCACTTTTTACTCAATATTTGAGGAAAACATATTTTCCAAGCAAAGGAATAAGTAGATACATAGACAAGTCTCCATTTATCCTCAAACTTTGAGGAAAACATTTTTTGTTATGTAACGTAATTGAGCTTATTTTTAATATTTTTTATTTTTTCATGTTTCGAAGGTGAAACATACTAAGTGGGATGGAATGTAATTTACTAAGAGAGATGATATTATGAGGTGGGTGGAGATGATGACATGTGGCATACATCCTCTTAGTTGGTATAGTGTAGTGAGTCATATGGGTGACTTGTGGTATTTATTATATTAGGCAATGAGTGAGCCTACATTGGGATTAATGATATACCCATCCATATGGGTAACTTGTAGTATTTGTTAAATTGGAAAATGAGTGGGCCTACATTGGTTTTTATGATATACCCATATATATAGGTAACTTATGGTATTTATTATACTGGAAAATTAGTGGACCTATAATGGAATTAGTGATCTACCAATCTATTATTGTAAAAGGGTCTATATAAGGAGTAAAATGTCATTATGAAAGAAATAAAAGATAATTATTATAATTGGAGTGTATGGCAAGCCCTATGGGATGATATTTTATTTATTATGCAAATGCTTTTGATTCATCTTATAACTTGATATTTTGATACGATAATCTCATATTTATTTACTTTCTAAAGTAATTTCCCATCATGTGGCTACTCCACTAGTCAAAATAACTCATATTCAAGGAGAGTGAACCTTGTCCCTTTTTAATTTCTTGTTATAGCAATGAAATTAGAATATCATATCCAACCCAAGAACTTTGCATGTTATTTCATGGAATTTTATTGGTCCACTACATCTAGAACAATTAAATGACATTCCAATTTTTCTTTAAGAGCACTTCCTACCCTTAATGGTGATGGTTCTATAAGCCCAATAGACCACATCTAAGATGTGAAAAATCTTTGTGTATTCCATTATATAATAGAGATAGATGAACCCCTTAGTATTTTTGCTTCATCCCTAAAAGGAAAAGCAATAGATTGGTTCAAAGCATTGGTTTAACATTATAAATCAAGTTGGGATGCACTTGGTGAGAAACATCACAATCAGTTCAAGGGAAAAGTAGATGTTTTGTACTTGATAGACCATCTAAGTACCATCAAATTATAATTTATAAATCTTAGGTTCAAAAATATAAGGGAGAGGATTAAAATATAATTCATGCCCCTAACAAATATGTAATTATTGTTCTGATTAAGCGCCTTTGATAAATATATAGGAGACATGATATAATCCCTATGTGGATATACCCTTCCAAAATATTTTTACCTTATTTTCTTATTTTAATTATACCTCATACACACATGTCACTTTGTTCCCATGGTCATAAAGCCTTTATTTTTTTTATTTATGTTGTCCCAACTCCCAAAACCTCACATGAGTAAGCCATAATCCCACCCACACCACCTCAAGTTAAATACATGAGCCCTAACTCATAGGGTGAGATCAAAACCTTTATGATTTTTTTTTCCATTGAGTGCTTGATTATAAAAATAGCTTAGCCATCGCAAAAATTTAAAGGTCCCATTTTACCAATTATCAAAATATTTAGCCTCAATAATTGTAGAGACCTCCTCAAACATGTTGCAATAATATAAAGAGGTACTATGTTAATTCAATTTCCCTCCAAGTCTTAGTAAGTCTAAATGTGAAATCAGTGAAGAACCCAACATATTCCTTAGGGAATGAATGGACAAATAATGGGTTTTTCCTATGATAAGAAGAGAAGAGAATTGAGCTTGGAGGAACTGATTGAAGAAAAATGATAATTTTGAGTTTTTAATCACCATAAGAAGTGAATCTAAGGATGAATAAGTGTCTCCAATGGAAGATTTGAAATGTAAAATAATACTTGAAGATCCCTTGGGAGTAGAAGATAAATTTTATTCTAACAATGACGAGGATTTAATCTCTATTTTTGGCTAGGATTACATTATCTTTTATCAATAATAGTGAGAAGAATAAAATTTAAAGATAGTGAAATGAACTCAACCTCTGCTTGCATCAATGCTGAGAAACCCAATGCTAGGGGAATAATCGTAAATCCTTACTTGAAAGAAGGCTGACCTATTAGATTCTAATCTCTCTTCGATCCATTTTAGATCATTTACTTGTCATGCTCATACCAAAGCATGAGGAGGAGAAAAATGCTAGAGAGTTATCAATGATGTCATAGTGATGTCATAGATGTGAAGTGCCTTCATAGTCTAAGTGATAATGACAAAGAGTGTAATGTGCTTGTTCTAGTATGTTTGAAGGAGGCTTGGTTGATCTTCATTTTTGGCATGGCTAGAGATGTTTAAGGATGAGTATGGAGTATTAAACATGTGAAAGGGGTCTTATTATAAGTCAATAATTCTTTGTGTGTTTGTGTGCATGAGTGGATTTCATCTGGTTGATCATTGTTTTCATCTAGACATTCTGGGTCTAGTGGTAGAAAATCTGAGTAGGTAGTTTTTTGACGTCACCATTTCCACTTGTGAATGAGTCAGGGGGAGTTGGTCATATTTTTATAATCAAATTTGAGCTTAGTTATTATGCACTAAATTTTAGGTCATCTAATGAAGCGCAACATAAGATATTCAAGTGCAAAGTGGTTTGATAGTATTTTCCCATACTTAGCCAAATCTGTAAATGTGGCAAGAAGAGTTGAGTAAACATATTGATATAGTCATATTTAATACATGTCATTATTTTAGAATAATTTGATCATATGGGTTTGTTCAATTTTGTGCCTAATTAGTTTGCATTAAATATTAGGTTAGGCGATGAAGTGCGACAAAAGATATGCATGTTCAAAGTTGGCCTCCCATAAAAGTTTTTTACATCGTTGGCTCTATGGTAAAAAAATGTAAGTGAGCATTTTAATGTCATTATATATCACATGTGTGAAGGTTATATGAGCATATTGACCCATGGTTGGAATCTCATATGTGAGGAGATCATATGGTCCAAATTTTAGAACATGCACTTGAGCGAAGAAAAATATATGGAGGTACAAATTTGGCCTTCCAGGTAGATAACAATAGTCCCCATACTTAGTCTATTTTACATGATGTTAAAGATTAGGACTAGATGGAGATATAATGGATTGAGGGTGATTATATAGTGAAGATATACAATGCACAATAAGTTAAAAAGGTCAAAGTTTTTGTTGGTAAATGAAGTTAAATATCGAGCTTCTTTTGGGATCTAACAGCTCACAGACATTTGTACATATCAAGATCAATCATGCCTATTGATTCAAATAAGGATAAGTACTCATTGTTTAAAAGTATAAGTGCTTAGAATAAATATGAGGGTGACAAGTTTCATGATCATGGGGGTTTTTAGTAAGATTAAATGATGAGTGATTCTTGATAAAAACCTGACTGATCCGTAGAGATTGATGGTGCACGTTGAGTTAATATTGCAAGATTGCATGAGATGAGGTATAATATTCAAGGTTTAACATTTGGAAGTGGAACTATATGATTTAAATGTCAATATTTATACAATAAGAATTATGATGCATGATTTATCTAAATCATCAAGGATATGAGATGAAAGCATGGTGTCTAAAGTTTAACTGTGACCATTTGGATTTAAATATTCAAATTTGTAAAGGAAAAACCAGTGCTCATTTTTTGTGATATATCTTTTGATCTATGAAAATTTTTCCCATATTGTAAAAATAAAATATGAATAGGACTTCATGACATATCTAATTAACCTATTTATAAGATCTTAAAGAATATACAGTCAAAGTTATGAAGGTCCAAAATTGACTATGTTTTGCAAGTGACTGGAAAAGGATGTTTGAGCTTGTGTTGATGTTTTTTCGATATCTCATGATGAATTACCTATTGGATCATGTTTTATAATATATGAGGACTATATGTGTGCATTATAAATGTTTAACCAATCATATTTAGTATGAATAAAGGTTTAGAAGTTGACTATGTGTTCGTTCATGGTGACTATGTGCACATAATGTTGTTTGAGAAAAGTATGCTTTAGTAGAAAGGTAATGTTATGGTTGTTGTCACTTAAGGAGGACTTATAAACCATGTTTCATGGTTCCATGTGTTTAGAAAGGGCTCTTATGTTCTTATTTTGTGTAGATAAGTATCAAATATCTAAATGGGTCTTTATAGGACCTAAAAGGTGATTTATGCCTATTTGAAAGTGTGTTGTGCTTAAATGTGACACATGTTAGATGCCTTAGTGAAGGATTGTATTGTGGATAACAAGGAAATATTATGGTATTAATAATTCATGAAGGCTCTATAAATAGTGAAATCAAAGATGATTTCAATATTTTTGAGTAAACTTGTGCAAGGTGCATGTGAGAGTTGTGGAGCGAAGGAGAAGTAGATATGTCTAGTGGATGGGTTGATAATTAGAACAAATTTTTGACTATGTGTATGACCTGTAGGTCTTAATTTTGATTTCAAATTAGTGCTCTTGTAGTTTGAAGATATGTGAAGAGGTCTGATTGTGCATATGAGGATAGTTTGAGTTAAGGAGAGAGATTATGAGATGCCTATGGGAGAGGCCTATATGAGATAAAGAGGGAGTTTGTGTAGGGGTTAGATAATCTGAGATCCATCATTAAGTGTTGAAGACATAAATACTAAGGTGGAGGTGTTCAAAAGAGGGTCTAAAAGACTTGATCTTCCTTAGGCTTAGTTTCTCCTTGTAAAACAGGTGTTTCACTAAAGGCCTTTGGTCAGGAGGATTTGATCAAAGTTTTCCAGTATAAAGGAATTGACCAATCTCTTGTTTGTAATTTCTTGTAAGACAATTAGTCCATGTTTTTCAAGGCTTAAGAGTGGGTTTTATTCCCCATGATGGTTTCCCATAGGAACTATGTGTTGTGTGTTTGATCTTGTGTATGCATTGAATGAATGAGCTCTCTTGTTAATGTTGCTTGATCAAGTTGATATATGTCAATTGGTTAATAGTTTGAAAGGATTGGGTCCCTTGGTAAAGGCTTGACAACTTGAAGGAGATCTAATGTACAATATGGGTAGTCATCAAGGAGGTTTCTCTACTAATCAAGCATCGATGTTCAATGGATACAATTATGATTTTTTTAGTGCAAGGATGAGGACAAACATCATGTCCCTAGGGTTTGACATTTGGTTATTTATTTTGGATGGTTATTCTATACCTATTGTTTTTCCATCTAGTGTTGTAGATAAAAAATTGTTTGAGAACAATTTCAATTCAATGAATTCTATCACTTGTGGTCTTTTATAGACTGAATACACTAAGGTAATTCATTATAAATATTCTAAATGGATATGGGAAAAAATGTAGATTATTTATGAAGGAGATTCAAATGTCAAGCTTACTAAGTTGTAGACTCACATAAGATAGTTTGAAACTCTCAAGATGAAGGAAGATGATTCTGTGGCATATTTTTTATAGAGAGTTGATTAGATTGTGAACATCATCAGAGGTCTTGGAGAGAACCTTGAAGAAGCTACTGTAGTTCAAAAGGTATAAAGGTCACTATCCCTCAAGTTTGATCCTAAAATATCTATTGTAGAAGAAAGTCAAGATATTACTTAGCTAAATTTGGATGACTTGCATGGAATCCTTATTGCCTATAAAAATGAGGAAGAGTGATGATATACCACTGAAGAAGGAAGTAACTTTCAAGACTGAAATGAAGCCAAAGAAGAAGTTCTAAGGTAAGAAACCCAAGGAGGATGACATTTTTGATATAGATGAGAATGAAAAAATTGCTTTGATTTCAAGGAAATTGAAAATAGGTTCCATCAAGTATAAGGGTAAGCTACCCCTCAAATGCTTCAATTGTGGAGAGGTAGGATAGTTTGCTAACAAGTGCCCTCATAAGTATAATAAGGATGATGATGAAGAGCATGATCAATGTCATGATGATGGAAAGATATAATTTAGGTCTAATAAAAGCAAAAAGGGATTTAAAAGGTTTGATAACAAGAAGAAGTACTTCAAGGACAAGAAGAGTCTCTACACCAAAGAAGATTGCAACTCATTAGATGAGAATGAAGTTAGTGGCTTAGAGTATGATCATGAAGATGATGGTTATAGTGAAGATGAAGACCTATTCATGGCTGAGGAAGGTAGTTGCTCACATCAAAAAGAGTCTACTTTGAGTGATTCAAATGATGATGAAGATCAGGTGGACTATGAGACTAAATTGATGAATGCTCTTGAATAACTAAAGATTGAGAAGATCGATAAGAAGACGAAATATAAACTCAAGGACTATGAGGAATAATTCATTATATTTGAGCCAAGATTGGTTGAAGACTTTAGAGAGCATGAAGGTGTTATCATGTTTCTTAATTGTAAGTTGGAATCTATGTCTACAAGTCTAAGGGCTAGAGAATAAGAATGCTCTAGGTATGCTTTTGCAATTATGTCTTTGAAAGATGAGTTAGAGAAGTTTGCAAGCAAGGTGAAATAGTTTATCAAGTTTGATAAAAGTTTTAATGATCTGGATGATCTCCTAAATAGTCAAAAGTTAGCTAGTGATAGTTCTGGATTGGGTTTTAATAAAGATCCCAAAGTTGCTTCTCAAGTTGACAAGAATGTCAATGAAAGAAAGGTGGATAAGACTTTGAAGATAAATATTTAGACAAGGAATGAAGGTGTTGATATAATAAAGACAAATTAGATTAGACAACCAAATGCCATAAGGTATGCAAGTTTTAATGGTTAATATTATAAATGTAATCAATTTGGTCATAGGGATAGAGAATGCAAGAGACCTATTAGAAATGAATTTGCTTAGAACTATGATGGGGGTAATCAGTCAAAAGGTATGAGCAAGGTTGAGTGCTTCAACTATTATGATGTAGGACACATTGCAATATTTTTTCCAAATCTGTTAAGATAGAATGAGCTTCTTGCAAAAGGTATGATGTGCTTCAACTATCAAAAGAGAGGTCACATTGCTAGATTCTGCAAGCAAAGACCTACAAGACAAAATAGGTTTTATCAGGCTCCTAGAGTGCAAGGTAGAAGGAAACTTAACTCATGGAGACCAAAGATGGTAAGTATGAGTCATGATGAGACTACAGGTCTAAGTAATCTATTTTCTATGGTAGAGAATGCTATAGAAGTTTAAGAGTGACAAGGGCTCTGATTATCTACTCATGTTGAGAATGAAGAGACCAAACTCAAGGAGAAGTCCAAGGTGTTGGTTGAGGCAAGTTATGAGATGTGTATGGATCCAAGTGAACATCCTACTATTTTTGAACAAGTATCATTCAAGGAACATCAATTGTTAGTACCTAGTGATGAGGTTCCAAGCTACAAGGTTGATTCTTCAAATGAAAAGGTATGTCAAGATTTCATAGTTGCTCCATGTGTTGTCAATTCTATCTTAGAAGAGGAGTGTTATAGAAAAGGATCCAATTGTAATAATTCAAACTAAGAAGAAGAAGAATAAAATCAAGAAATATTATATCTATAAGATGATTACAGTGGTGACTGAGGAGATGTGGACCACTCCTGGCTTCACTTTATTTTAGATCATTGTGGTGCAAAAGATGTTTATATCTATGCTTCTTAAGAGACTCCTTTCAGTGGATAATCAAGTGTTGTTGTGGTGTTCTTTATATGGTCCTAGAAGGCTAGAGTTGAGTGTTTTTAGTTGGAGCAGGTATGTCCAAGTGGAAGATATGTTGTGGTGATGTCAGAGTGATGTCATAGATATATATGGTTAGTCTGTAGGGTTAGATTGAAGGTTTTCAAGTGGAAAAATATATTTTGTGTTTTGTCAAGATGTTATTTTTACATAAAAAGGTCTTTTCACCTTATTATAGCATACTTTAGGTGGTTATATGGTCTGAAGGCAAGTTGAAATCAATTTGGAGACTTTTGTTTGCTCTCGGGTTTCTTAGTTTGTGCTTAAGAGTATGGAGGTTTTAAAATGGGTTACAGGATCTATAGGTTCTCAAAGGTGTGGAAGATCAAATTTTGGTTCAGAAGTGTGTGATGGGTGTCTCCAGGTGTGCAAGAAGTTTTAGAGGTGTGTGTTGACCAGAAGGAGGTTTGTTGACTCTATTTGTTTTGAGATTCTAAGGTTTTGGGCTATACTAGAAAAATTGTCTGCCCTATGAGTTGAGGTCTAAGGATTACTATTAGGTTGAATGGGCCAAATTGGTTATCAAATCAAGCTTCATAGATATTTTTAGGTTTGTGGTTTTCAATTTATTCATATTTTTGTCAAGATGGACACCTAATTAACAAGTTAGTTTGTGAAGGAAGTATGTTGTAGAGGTTGATCTAGGTGTTTTAATTTAATTTGATTGAGGTGTAATATGAGACTGATCCAAATATGAATTTTCAGGTCTTGATGGTGTTTCTACTAAAATTTGTGGGATTTGCAAGTTCCAAGTAGGACTACAAGGAGACTTGACAAGTCTAGTAAGAAGAAGAGTGCCTTTTCTTCAATTTATACAAAATAGAAAGGTTTGAGTATTTCAAGGTGAGTTATTAGGTTATTTTAGTGCATATTTCATATTTGGTGAGTGGCATGAAGTTTTATTTGTGGTCCTTGAGATAACTTGAGAGAGAAGGCTAGTAAGCATGTGTGGTGGTTCTTCATGATGTGTGGAGATCTGAAGATACTCAAAAGGTGTAATGGCTCAAAAATATTAGAGGGAGTCCCTCTCAGATGTTTCATGGTGAGTTCCAACATATTTTAGTATTTTTTTGTTCTTTCATCATTGCTTGCAGTGCTTGGTTAAAGATTAATGTTGGCATGTAATAAGAGCAAGGTCTTAAGGCAAGTAGAGGTAGGCTCAAAGTAAGGGGGAATTTATATCATATTTCTAAGATGGTCCTATCCTATTGGTGGTATTTTTAGATCCTTAGGATCATTTTTTTCCCACTTTTTCATTGTGTCAAAGGAGGAGAAAGTTCCTGTTGAAGGAGTGCTTGAAGAGAGAGAAGGAAGATGAACTAATCATTGCTATATGATGGTTGTTGACATCAATGACAAAGAAGGAGATTATTGGAGAGTTATCAATGATGTCATGGTGATTTCATATAGGTGTCCATGATGAGAGGATAAAGTGCCTTTATATTCTAAGTGATAATGAAAAAGTGTGCAATGTGTTTGTTTTAGTATGCTTGAAGGAGGCTTGGTTGATCTTCAGTTTTGGCATGGCTAGAGATGTTCATGGATGAGTATGAAGTATTAAGAATGTACAAAGGGTAATATAATATGTAAATAATGCTCTGAGTGTTTTTTTTCATGATTGGATTTCATCTAGTTGATCATTATTTTCATCTAGACATTTTGGGTCTAGTGGCAGAAAATATGAGTAGGCAATTTTCTAACGTCACCATTGCCACATGTGGATGAGTCAAGGGGAGTTGGTAATATGTTTATGATAAAAGTTATGCCTAGTTGTTATGTGATAAATTTTACGTCATGAAATGAAGCACAACATTATATATTCAAGTGCAAAGCTGGGTTCCCAGGCAGTTTGACAGTGTTTTCCCATACTTAGCCAAATTTGCAAATGTGGCAAGAAGAGCCGAGTAAGCATATCAACATAGTCATATTTTACACATGTGATAATTTAAGAATAAGTTGATTATATGGGTTTTTTCAATTTTATGCCTAGTTGGTTTATTATAAATTTTATGTCAATCAATGAAGTGCAACAAAAGATATGCATGTTCAAAGTTGGCCTTTTAGACAAGTTTTTTACATAGTTGGCTCTATGGTAGAAAACTTTGAGTGAGCATTATAATGTCATTATATATAACATGTAAGAAAGTTATAAGATAAAATTGACACATGGTTGAATTATAATATGCGAGGATATTATATGGTCCAAATTTTATAACATGCACTTGAGCGAAGTAAAAGATATGGAGGTGCACATGTGTGAGGGTTCCATGTAGATAACAATGGTCTATTTTACAAAATTTTAAAGATCAAAACCAGATGGAGATATAATGGATTTAGGGTGATCATATAGTGAATATATATTGTGTGAATCAATTAAAATAGTTCAAAGTGTTCATTGGTTAATGAAGTTAAATATCGATCTTATTTGAGATCCAATGGCTCACGGGCATTTGTACAAATCAAGATCAATGGTGCGTGTTGATTCGAATAAGGTCAAGTGATCGATGTTTAAAAGTATAAGTGCTCAATAAGTATTCAAGGGTGATAATTTTCATGATCATGGGGGTTCTGAGCAAGATCAAATGGTGAACATTGCTTGATAAAGACATGACTGATCTGCATAGATCGATGGTGCGCGTTGAGTCAATATTACAAGATTACACAAGATGAGGTCAACTATTTGACGTTTAACATTTAGAAGTGGCACTATGTGAGTTAAATTCAAATATTTTTAAAATAATATCAATGTTTCATGATTGATCTAAAGCATCTAGGACATGATATGTGAGCATAGTGTCTGAAGTTTAACTGTGACTGTTTGGATTTAAATATTCAAATTTGCAAAGGAAAAACTAGTGCTCAATTTTCGTGTTATATCTTTCGATCTATGTAGAATTTTCCCATGCTATAAAAATAAAATATGAAAAGGAATTAATGGAACATATAATCAAATTATTTATAATGTTTTAAAGAGTGTATAGTCAAAATTATAAATGTCTAAATTTGACTGTGTGTTGGATTATGTTTTGCAAGTGACCTGAGAAGGATGTTTGAGCTTGTGTTGATGTTGATTTGATATATCTTGATGAATTAGATATTGTATCATGTTTTATACTACATGATGATAATATTTATGTGGTATGAAGTTTTTACCAATCATACGCAGTATGAACAAAGGTTTAGAATTCGACTATGTCTTCATTCATGGTGATTATGTGCAAAAAATGTTATTTGAGCAAATTTTGCTTAAGAAAAAAATTACTATGATGGTTTTTGAAACTTATGGAGGAACTATAGATAATTTGGCATGGTTCCATGTGTTTTAAAGTGTTCCTATGATCTTAGTTTCCTTAGAGACGTGTCAAAGAGTTAAATGGGTCTCCATAGGACATACAAGGTGACTTAGGCCTACTTGAAAGTGTGTTGTGCTTAAGTGTGACCCATGTGAGATTCTTTAAGGGTGAAGGCATGTATTTTAGATGATAAGGAAATATTATGGTCTTGATAATTAATGAATGCTCTATAAATAGTGAAATCAAATTTCTATATTTTTTAGTAGACTTGTGCAAGGTGCATGTGAGATTTGTGGCGTGAAGGAATAGATGTGCCTAGTGAATGGATTGATAATCAGATCAAAATTTTAACTATGTTTATGACCTATAATTAATATTAATGATGTTATATTAGTTCTCTTATATTTTAAGGATATGCGAAGAGATCTGAGTGTGCATATGGGGATAATTTGAGTTAAGAAGGAAAAAGATTGTGACATGCCTATGTGAGAGGCTTGTATGAGATACAGAGGGAGTTTTTGAAGGGGTTAGATAATTATAGATCCATAATTATGTTTTTAATACATTATTACTAAGGTGTAGGTGTTCAAATGAGGGTCTAAAAGACTTGATCTTCCTTAGAGGTAGTTGCTCCTTGTGAAACAAGTTTTTCACTAAAGGCCTTTGGTCAAGAGGATTTGATGAAGGTTTTCTAGTCTAAAGGATTTGACCAATATATTATTTATAATTTATTATAGGACAAGTATTCCATGTGTTATAGGCTTGAGAGTGGGTTTTATTCCCCATGAGGGTTTCACATAAGAATTATGTGTTGTGTGTTTGCTCTTATGTATGCATTGAATGAATGAGATCTCTTGTTAATATTGCTTGATCAAGTTGATATATGTTGATTGGTTAATAGTTTGAAAGGATTGGATTTTGAAATTAAAATATCTAGGCTCACTGATTCACCCCCCCCCCCTTAATTATTGTACCTATAACACTAAAAATTGAAGAATCTAAGCCTAGATAGCCATTTGAGCCAAATCAAAAAGATGGCTATGAATCATTAGATGATTATCATGTAGATGAAAATTTTGTAGAGAAGGAAAAGGATGAAATGAGTAAATTTATGATCTTCTTTCTCATTTATATTATATAAATATTTGATGTTACCTCCAAATTGATCTCATGGAAAAATGTTTTGAAAAATGGTAGCTACTTTGCCAATCCAATAAATAGATTTGTTTGAGTTTCATTCATAGCTTGTTAGATTTAAGGATTTACATTTTTCCATAATAAGACACTTTCTGCATCATCCTACATGTTCCAATTGAAATATGTAATTTGTTTTCCCTTTTGTACATAGTTTTTGTAGGCCATCATGAGGCCATCTAAAGAATATTAAACTCACAATAGATATTTAAGGAGAATTTTGTGAACTAAAATTACAATATGATTTTAGTTTTATTAATCTCAAGAACAACCTTATTGTGTGGATAATAATGGGGAAAAAGAGATATAGTAGCTAAAACATGGGTATTTCATATTTTTAAAATCGTAAGATTCATGTGCAGAGGTGCAAACTTGGAATTTTACATTTTTTGAAGTTGAAAAACTTTTGATAGGGTCCATCGGATCTCAAATTGAAATAATTGTCCTCCAAGCCAACCTTGTTTCATCATTTTGGTGGATTTGTATAGCCATGGAGGTGGAAATGAGGGAGAATTTAAATATTATTAGTTTTCCATTTTCATGAGAAATGTTTTAATTTTTCAACGAAGTTTTTCTTCAACAAAATTTTTAAGCTTCTCCTACTATTGATCTTCTATAGATATAATGGTAGGAACTACTTGAAAAAAGATTTGTTGATGTAACAAACTTAAAATACCTACATGCCATAACATTAGATTGAGGTAAAATCCCCTAAATCTATAAGATATGTAATATAGTTAAGCTTAAATGACTTAAAGATTTATTTGGAATTTGTGGGCCATAAGCTGAGCTAAAAATTCAATGAACCACATATCAGGTAGAAGTTATTTTAAAAGGAATATGGTGGAGCCATAGGTATATATTCAAATGCTCTTCATAATGCAAAAAATAAGAAATAACTCATACCATTGATTTGCCTTTAAAATCAATGATACAAATTACTTTGAAAAGTCAAGGATGACATCAATAACTAAAATCCCCCCATGTCATTAGATCAAATGCCCAACTAGCCATTGATATGTAGCATAAAGTAATTTTTTATAAAGGAGCTAAAATTCCTTAGAATATTTTCATGAGCTAAGTTCAATATGCAATAATAGGTGACAACTAGGAGTTGATTTATGAAATCCTTGTATTGTTACATCTAAATAATATCTCAGGCCATCAGATCAAAGCAGGAGTAACTCACACCATCAATCTTAAAAATATCTTAATTAAATAATCTAAGATATAAAATAAAGCTAAATTTTTTGATAGAGAACCCACTCGACAAAATGGTAAATTTAAAGATCAAAAGAACCCCCTCATGCTGTCAAATCTACTTAAGATCCAATGACATGAGTTGTTTTTCAGAGAAACTTGTTGATGTCAAATCTTAGGATTACCTTAGAACATCATATCATATTTTTGAGATTCCTCTCCATTAGTATAATCATGTTCCTAATATTCCCCTCTAGTTATCCAATCAAAGCACAACCCATAGCCATAAATTAATGGAGAAACAACTTCCAAATTTGAAAATATTTGAATTTTCAAATGGACATGAGTTGAAATATACATATAAATACAAGAGCATAAAAAAAAACATAGACATGAGGTATGAGTAGCATGGAAATGGTGCATAATTATGTATTTTCATAGCAAATCATAGAGAGGAAAAATTCATAGAAAGGTCATGCATGAATAATAATTCAAAGGCTACGAAAAATACAAGTTATGCCTTGTGAAAGAGGTTTCCCCTTAAACTATCCCCTAAACCCAAACTTCTGAATTCCAAAGGAAAGAGAAGAATTGGAGGGGAAACCACTTGAGAAAAAGAAGCTATATTTATGATTTATATGCCCAAAGGATGTTTATATTTATAATTTCTTTGCTTAGCAAGCAAGTTTCCCTTAACAGTCAAAAAATATTAAAACTTTTGGCACCAGACTATTTATTTATCTATTTAAATTTCCTTTAAAAAAATGGTCTAGCTAAAGCTAAATATTTATATAAGGGTGGAAAATATTTGCTCAAATTTTATAGGAGCTTAATATTTATTTAAATTATGGGCTCACCCCCGCTCACTTAAATAGAAAGGCTTATATATTAAAATGAAAAGTTAGATGAAAAATAAAAGTTGTTGATAGTAAAATGATTTGAAATCTCTTTTATATTAAAAGGAGGGAAATGCATGCACTGGTCCAAATAAAAAATATCATTTGGGAAAGATTAGTCCAAGTGGATAAAGTTTTTTTATTTTTTAATAGGAGCAAAACCTTAAATTCAATGCTAAACAAGTATAGAAGAAGCAAGATAACATGGGCATCATGGAAATTTTGAAATAAAGATTTAATTAGTGACTAAATAGAAAGAGCTGAATAGAGTAGGGGATAACATGAAGGCTCTTATATTGAATTCTCCTCTAATTTGTACATGGGAAGTTGAAAATTGATTTCTTCTTCCTCTTCTTCTTCTTTATAAATGTAATCATCTCATTTTGATCAAGAGATGATTTTTTGGACTTGTTAAGTCCATGCATTTTTAGAATTTATATCTAAAGCCTCTGATGTTTCAATGTGATATTTTCTCTAATCCTTTTATTGGAATAAAAATTGTTCTGTGTGTTTATTATTTCAATTAATAAAAATGCTTATGATCGTAATTTCTCATCATTATGCTTTCTTCTTGCTTCTCTAACTCCATTCCCATATTTGAGTTAGATTTGACCCCTTGCATTCTGTTGATTTACATTGTGTTTAATTTCCTTCATGCATATTTAAATAGCTCCATGTTTGCTTATATATGGAGTCAATCATTTCCATTTTAATGCATCAAAAAAAAAAAAAAAAACTTTCTCTTTCCCTTTTACTTGTCAAGTTTTATTTCATGTATTAGAATAAGAAATAGATCCAACCAATTTTGGGTATTGTTGTACATGATTAGTCTCATGCTAGTATAGTTTCCCATGTTATGACTGATATGCAGATTAAATTCAATCAAACATATCATGCCATCAACAAATTTCAATATGTCAATCCTCCATTTTAAACTTTCAAGTTATAACCCATCTATAATTTTCACTCTATTACGTGCTACTCTGTCGATTCCTTTTTTAACCCCTCTTACGGTAAACAAATTCTCTTGTGTGTTTATTTTATAGGGTGTGTAATTATTGTTAACCATTTTTTGAATCTTGCATGCTAACATGGGCACCCCCACCCTCTTTTTTCCCTTGAAACCTTGTTCTTCATGAACTTTTACCTTGAAACCAGGGCTTAACCCTTTAAAAATCAAGGAAAAAGTTGCTTTTGTGCAGGTGCAGGTGTTGTCTCATCAAGCATTGGTCCTTTTCAGCACTCATAGAGTAAATTAGGTTCTCAAAACAACATTAATTGTAAGCTTTAAAAGTAATAAGTAAGAGCACTTGACAAACTCGAAGGGGTCCATAGCCAGTTCCAGTGCAAGTCGAGTTTTACAAAGTACTTTACTTGCCAATTTTCATGAGTAAAAGTAGTTTAGAAACTTGAAAGGGTCAGAACAATGCATTTAAGGATTATGAGGGCATTTATCTTATGACTTTTATAAGTTAAAGCTAAAGAGAAACTTGATAAGGGTTAGAGCAGTTCAATTTGGGTTTGTGGGATTACTTGACTTATTATCTTTCATGAGTTGGAGTCATTCACAAACCCAAAAGGGTAAGGAAGAAGCAGTCAAGTTTTGAGACGTCTTTACTTCAAATATATTTTTATTAAGTCCTTTATAAGATCCAAAATTGGTCTTAGATGCTTCTTAAGGCAAGTGTTTTTCTGTGGAGAGTACCTGGGCATTCTGTAGGGTCATTTGTAATTTCCTCGAAGGGTATGTGCCCTTGCGGTAGGTATTTCAAAGATGAAATGGACCTTTACAAAACTTTTGAAGGGTATGTTTGAAGGCAAAATGGACCTTGCAAATGGAATTTCATTGGTGTGAGGACTAATACAAAATTTATGAAGGGCACTTTTGGCTTGAAATGCCCTTACAAAGGGAATCTGATTGAAGCAAAGGGGCAAAGATAAGAAGCCTGAAGGGAACTTGTCATTTAGGAAAAGTGACAAGCAAAAGGAGTTTTCCTTCAAACATTTTGTCTGAAGGAAAATTGAAGAAGGCAAGACAAGGTATAATTCCTTTGGATAAAATGTCTGAAGGAATTCCTTCAGATATTTTATCTGAAGAAATTTGACGGTCATAGAAATTTCAAAGGGTAAGTGTCTTTGCGGAGGGCACTTGGTCAAGAAAGAGGACTCTTTTCACTTTTTTGAAAGGTCATTTTTAGAGTTTTTGAAGGGCACCTACCCTTATAGAAGGTGTTTTTGGATGGGAGAAGCCTTTACAAAGGACACTTTAAGAAAGAGAGGATGAAGACAAAAGGTCCAAAGAGCACATACCCTTCAATAAAAGAAGCAATCAAAGGAAAGAATTCCTTCAGACACTTTATCTGAAGGAAAGCCTTGCACAAAGGCCCACCAAAAGAAAGGGGCAAGGGCAAGCCCAAAAGAGAATTTATTCAAACAAAATGTTTGAAGGAATTCCTTTGGACATTTTTTTTGAAGAAATTTGACATTACCCAAACCTTGAAGGCCCAAGAAATAATAAGTGCCCAAGAGTCGAAATGGTTAAAGACAAAAGGGGAAAAGCCAAGGCAAAGGGAAATAAAAAAATAAAATAAAATAAGGTAGGTAACCTAGAACGTGGCCACACAACATAATAAATTAAAATCTCAAAACTTTCCAAGTAACATGACAAGTCAAAACACAAACCCAAGGATGAACCAAACCAAGGCAAGTGGCCCAAGTGTCATCAGCAAGAAGAGTAAATGCACTTAGGTGAAATAGTCTATACCAAAAACCAATAAAAGAATTGGTTTTCAAACTATAGAGGAGAGTTGTGCTCAGCATTGAACAAAGCATAAGCCAATCAACATAACTTAAGGATGGCTTTGTCAGTTGCTAGGAGTATCCCATGCTTTTGCAGGCCTAGGACAGCAAGGCTAGTGACTTGGACATCTACAACATGGCTCTCCCATAAGAAATTAGAAGAATACAGTAGTAGCATGGGCTTTTGGTCTCTATAGAAGTGTTTAACTCAGCATGGGTTTCCATCCCTTAATTTTTCAGCTATATGTTTCCAAGTTCTCTATATATTTATAACTTCTCATTTAAAAAAACATCTCTTAGCATTGTATGGTGAAGCCCTAAAGGAATTTACCTTGAATCAAAAGAAGCATTTTTACCTCCATTTGATCTCGCACTTTTGCATATGTCTATGGTTTTATCTTATGTTAAGTCATTTCCTTATCATGCTTTCATAAGTTTATGCCAACATATCAAGTGTATTATGAGTTCTTCTCTTGTAGGTTAACAAGAAGTGTTCAGCTCAGAGTATAGGCACATGTGAACAGGCTATCTATAGTTTGTCTTAGAACACCTTTGGTAGTTCTTCCTCCTTGTATCTCTATAAGATCCCTTGTTGAAACACTGATGTAGGAAAGGTTCTCATTTGAATGAAGTATATGCTTGCTTCTCTCTGGTGTAAAGTGTATGTCAAGGCTGAGTGACCAACCATTTTGGTGCATCACCGCATTAGTTTAGGTTTTGATTTTAGTATTTCTCTCCCTTTTTAACCCCCCCATTTCTATCAGTAGGAAATCTAGGGCCTCAAGATGCATCAAGGGGAGCTAGCCCCTAATCTAGAGATTTATCCCTCACATTTTCAACCCACAACAAGAAGGGTGTCTCCATTGTGTCACATGGAGGAAGAGAGCTAAGCCTCCTTTTAGAGGGTGCAATCCACCTTGTTAATAGTTTTTGGCACACTCAGTGGGACAAATTTTTGTGTCCTACAAGTTTCAAGATTGGTGTTGGTCTTGATATTGTTAAAAAATCCAAAATAAGGAGCTATATTCAACACCTAGTGACTCCATTTAGGAACTTAGTCTCTGGTTATTGATCAACTTGGCATCCCATGCCAAAGGTCACTATGAGATCTTATTCTAGGGATGTCTCTTTTGAATTTATTGATTTTCATTTGAACTCAATGAAAATGCTGAGGTTTGTAAATACCCACCCTTACGTAGCAAGCCACTTTCCTAAACTAGCCATAAACTATACCTACTCAAGGAGCCCCTGGTTGAATCCTTTCATAACCATAGCAACCCTTAGGGCTTTCCCTTTTGTGGCCTTCAATGGTTAGAGTCCCTTGAACCTTCAATAGTATGACCCAATTCTAGGGACAGATCTCAAAATTATTCCTCCCTTTAGTGGAGAGGGCCTAATCACTGTTGTCAAGCATATTATAAACATATCCAACCTCTGCAACATCTATAATATCACTAAGGAAAAATTAGCCATTAGATTGCTAACCTTGTCCTTCAAAGGGAATGTTTTGGACTAGTATGGGACCTTGCCTATGAACTCAGTTGGCTCATGGAATGAGTTAGGGACCCTCTTGACTAATAGGTTTGGGAAAAAAGTGATCATTTGTCTCTAGTTGATCAATTAAACACCATGAAAAGAGCCCCACATGAGTTTATGTAAGATTTTAACACTAGGTTCCAAAAGATTTAGGGTAAAATCCCAATTTTTGTGAGGCCAACCCCAATCTATGCTTTCCTTTACTACTTGAAGTCCCTGAATAGTGATATTACTATCATGATACAGTCTATGGGTGGGAACACTCTACCTACTACTTATGAGATAGCCATAGCTACTAAAAATTGCCTTGTTCAAATAGGAAAGATAGCTCATAGACCTCATATGCCACTCTTTTCTGATTTACAGCCCTTAGTCCAGCCTATTGTGCCCACTCTAGGTCATCTACCTAATCAAGAGAAGCTAGATACTACCCCTATAAATGACATCCATGAAGTTGAGAGCCTATTGTAGAGTGTTACCAATGAGTTAGTTTCCCTCAAGATACAACAAGCTCAAAGTTATATGCCAAATCAAGGCTACCAACAGTTTGGGGAAGCAAATAGGCCTTCACTCTAGAATTATATCAAGGGGAAGGTCAAATTACACATGTCAAGCCTTATAAAATCTATAATCCAAATGCCCCTTCATCTTTCAAGGCTCTTGTCCCCACTCAAAATAATTTTGTGCAGGAGCAACCCAATTATCCACCTTTAGAGCATGGCCAAGAATAAGTTGCTTATGTCAGTGAGCTACCAAATCAAAGCATGACCACACAAGGTAATTAGGTAGCCCAATTCTCAAATTTTGAGATATCAACACAACTTGGGATGGAAAGCAAGTAGGCTCAATCTGATTCCACTCTTATGAATCACTTGGAAGGAGAGTTCTATGCAGTCAACTATGTGGGGGGCACAAGTAATCAAAATGTTGGTGTTGAAACCAACACTAGGTCCAAAAGGAGAGCCATTGATGAAGCTCAAGTAGCCACCTAAGCAGCCACTCAAGCACCTATAACATCTCCTCCACCACAAGCAAATCAAAATTTTCCCAATTACAGGCCATCAGTTGTAGCTTTAGCTCCTCAAGTTGCACCATAGGTTAAGAATGTTCCCAAGGAGAACTCTAAAGGGGGAAATACTTCAATCAATATAGTGGACCAAATGAAGAAGCTACACATGAATATCTCATTAGGGGATTCTTTAGCACTACCAGGACAAAATGATATACTCCAAAAGGAATAATATGGGCTAGGTGAGCAAGCTGTCCCAAAAAGAAATGATAATGTGTTGATAGTAAATGGGGCTCCTCCCATGGGAGCTAAAGAAAAGAAAGATGAGAAGGTCCCTCCCTTCTTTTTGTCCCTAATTATTGGTGATTTCTTGATCCATAATTGCATTATTGATCGTGAATCAAGCACCTCAATTATGCCCAAATGCATAGCTAATAAGCTTGTCCTCAAGTATGAGCAAATGACCAAAGGAGTTCTAAAATTAGATGGATCACCAAATAAGACATTGGGAGTGGTAAGAGGCTTGAATCTGACTCTCCATGCATGTCTAACCTTCTCAATTTCCCATGATGTGGTAGTGGTAGATGTTCCTCCTTACTTTACTCTTTGCTTGTCAAGGTATTTTACATCCAAAATAGGTGGATACTTGGCAGCCAATTGGTCTTACATGGTTTTCAAGACAAAATATGGAACTAAAGTAAAGATTGAGTTAGATCCCATTTATAAGGATCACCTAGAACCATACTCACCCAAAGCAGTGAATGTGAACTATGCAATCATTGATGAAGAAGAGCTCTAGGTGGACCAATCTCCATCATCTTCCCTTGTAGGAGTTGCTGACTTGCTCCTAGATGAATGGGGAAATGATAAATTTGAGCATGATCCTTACAAGTTCATTGAACAAGTTGGTCTTGGAGTCTACTGCATGCATGAAAAAGATGCTTTCATGCCAAAATTAATGAAGACAGATCAAGAGGACTATGGTTTGTGGTAGTTGTCTTCGTGATGGATCTAGAAGAAAGTTGGGAGCTAGTGGTGGGGAAATGTTAGTTTCACCTTCAAAGGATAAATACTTCTCAACTTTCAGGTTTTAGTTCTCCTACACTTGTAATGTAGTAGAGTATGAGGCCCTTGTTCATGGCCTAGAATGGGCAAGGAAGAGAGGAATTAAAGAATTTTAGGTGTTTGGAGATAGTGAGTTGATTGTGAACCAAGTGAGAGGTCAAAGCTTGACTAAGAACTCCTTACTCAAGTCTTATAATCATAGAGTATGGGACCTTGTGGATAAATTTTTTGCTATCAACAACACTTCTATTCCAAGAGAGGGGAACAAGCATGCAAATAGACTAGCAACATTTGGTGCTCAGTTTGATATCCCAAAGGGGGTGAGACAAAGCAAGAATCAACATCACTTAAAGGTGATTGTGAGGCCCTCCATACCAGACAATGTCACCAATTGGTAGGTGTTTGAAAGTGACCAGCAAATAGCACTTTTCTTGAAGGAAGAAGCTGAGTTTACTTCCAAAAATTAGTTCAAGCTATCTCAGCAGTATGATGGGCAGATTGTTCAACAAAAGACCAACAGGCTTCCCAAAGGTTTGGTAAATCTTTAGAGAATTTTTAACAAAGATGACCAACTCAAGAGAGACAAAGCAATCAAGTCAACCAAGAAGGAAAATCATGAAAGGGTAGAGATCTACAAGGATAAGTTTCTTGCACTTGGCAAGGTGTGTACCAATGAGGAAAAACATGCTTTCATTATGTTATGTTAATAGTTTGTTGATGTCTTCACTTGAGAGTATGGTGATTTAAATGGCATTGATCCAAGCTTGGCTCAACACACCATTGAGCTAGAGGAAGGTGCCAAACCCATCAAGCAAAGGCAAAAGCCAATCAATCGAAAGATCGAGACTCTCAAGAGGAAGGAACTCACCAAACTGATTGAGTCTAGGATCATTTTTGCTATCAAACAATCTTCTTGGCTGGCCAATTTGGTCCCTGGTAAGAAGTGGACAGGTCAGATTGTGTGTGGATTTTAGAGACTTGAATAGAGTCTCATTAAGAGATTACTATCCCCTTTTAAGTGTGGAGTAAATTTTATAGATGGTGACATGTAGTGAAAGATTTTCTCTCCTAGATAGCTACTCTGGGTACAATCAAATCCTAGTACAAGAATGTGACCAATACAAGATAGCCTTCACCATTAAGTGGGGAACATACACCTACAAGAATATTCCATTTGGATTGTCAAATGTTGGATCTACCTTCCAATATGTTATGGATATGGCTTTCCAAGGTTTGATTAATAACATTGTGTTGGTTTATCTTGATGATGTGCCAGTCTTATCCAAGGAGGCAAGTGAGCATTTGAAGCACCTGAGGAAAATATTTGAAAGGTGTAGAGAGTTTGACATCTCTCTCAACCCAAATAAATGTGTGTTTTCCATCCATGAAGGCAAGCTCTTGGGCCATGTTATTTTAAAGGAAGGCCTATTCATTGATCCAGAGAGGGTGCATGCCATCTTAGCAATTTCCTTGCCTAAGCATAAAAAGGGCATGGAAAGTTTCTTTGGTAAAATAAATTTCATTAGGATATTCATTCCTAACTTTGTTGAGCTTTTCAAGCCACTATCTTCCATGTTAAGGAAGGATGAGACATTCATGTCGACAGAGAATAAGAGAAAGCTTCGAAGGCATCAAGTAAGCCATTACCCAAGCTCCTACCTTGGCTATTCCAAACTTATCCAAGGAATTAAATCTATACACCTTTGGGAATGAAGAGGTAATCTCTACTATGCTCACTCAAGCAAATGATGAGACTTTAGAACAACATCTTTCTTTTTTCATCCAAGGTTTAGAAGGCTATGAGGTTAGATACACGTATGTTAAAAAGTAGGTACTTGCAATCATAAAAAGTCTAAAGAAGTTGAGACATATGTTGTCTAACAATAAAATTAACATCACGGTGCCACATACTAGTGCAAAATACCTCTTACTGAATCAAGACTTGAATGAGAAAAGGGTAGCTTGGATCGCCAAAGTAATGGAGTATGACATAGAGATCAAGACCACCAAGTTGGTAAGGGGAAGAGGGTTGTGTGAAAACCTCACTAAAGACTTGAAAGAACTAAAGGAGGATGTTTTGGCACTACACGATGAACCTATAGAAGTTGTACCTATAGTCATGAAGATATGGACATAAGACATGCTTCACTTCCTTCAAACTAGTGAGTGTCCATAAGGTCTTGATGGGACCAAGAGGAGGTATTTTAGACTCCAATCTCTTCCTTATGTCCTAGTTGATGGAGTTCTATTTAGGAAAGACTTTTTAGGGGTGTTCTTGAGATGCATTGATTTAGACCAAGTCAACAAGGTACTATTTGAGTTCCATGATAGACCAATTAGTGGCCACTTTGCTCCCAAGGCCACAACTGCAAGGATTATGAGGGATGATTACTTTTGGCCCAATTTTTTTAAAGACACTCAATGCTTGGGTAAGGAAATGTCAAAAATTTGCCTTCTTTGATGGGAAGCAATGGTTGGCTACCATGCCTCTTCATCCTATTTAGGTGGAACTACCATTCATGTAATGGGGGTTAGACTTCATAGGGTTGATCAATCTTCCTTCTAGTGCTGGCCACAAGTGGATTTTGACTACCATGGATTATTTCACAAGGTGGGTAGAGGCCGTAGCTTTGAAAGAAGATAATGAGAGTGCAGTCTTATACTTTTATGAAGGTATAGTGATAAGATTTGGGGTCCCAACCATAATCATTTTAGATAATGCATTGGCTTTCTTGGGAACGAAGACAAGTGAGTCAAAATTAAAGTATGGCATCTATCTCAGCACTTATTCTAACTACTATCCATAAGGGAATGGGTTGGTTGAGTCCGCAAACAAGAATTTGATTAGGATCATAAAAAAGATAATAGAGGAAAATCAAAGCACTTGGCATGCCAAGTTGAAGATAGATCTTTGAGTAGATAGGATCACTCCAAAGAGGGCAATCAAGAATCCACCATACACACTTGTGTATGGAAGGGAAGCTAGAATTCCTATCTCACTTGAGTTACTAGCCTTGGATCTTACCCATCAACTATAATTGGTGGAGAGCTACAGCTTGGAAGTCAGGTATTGTGAGCTAATGGAGCTTTAAGAAGAGAGAGACCAAGCCATGGATGCCATGACCAACTGCCAACAATAAACAAAGAAGCATTTTCACAAAAAGTCTACGCCAAAGAGATTATTAGAAGGTGACATTGTCTTAAAGTGGGATGAGGACTGAGCCAAGCTTCGAAGGCACTCAAAGTTTGATGCTCTATGGATTGGCCCATATGTCATCACCCAATGTAAGCAACACAATGCTTTCTAACTCTCCAAGGTGGATGGTGAAGAGCTACATATCCTAGTCAATGGGATATATCTTAAGCATTGTTACTATGTTTCTTTTGTCATGTACATAGTTTCCTTATTTTTACTCATTTTCCCTAAGTGTTATTATACATGTGTGTAGTGTTTTTAGCCTTTATTTATATTTTTCCTTATTGTTTGGGATAAAATCTTTATTGGTTCTTAGGTCCTTACAAACATGTTGTTGGTTTCTCTAAGCTGCATCTTGACTCTATGCCCAATGGACTTTTAGGCCACCAGTCTTCTCAAGCATAGCAGGTATGCTTCCCCTGTGATTCACCAATTTGTTGACCATTTTGTGAATCTTGCATGCCAAAATGGGTACCCCCCATATTTTTTCCCTTGAAACCTTGTTCTTCATGACCTTTTACCCTGAAACTAGGTCTTAACCCTTTAGAAATCAAGAAAAATTTTGCTTTTATGCTGGTGCAAGTGTTGTCTCATCAAGCATTGGTCTTTTCCAGCACTCACAGGGCAAATTAAGTTCTCATAATAGCATTACTTGTAAGCTTTACAAGGAGTAAGCAAGAGCACTTGACAAACCCAATGGGGTCTATGGCCAATTCTAGTGCAAGTATGGTTTTGTGAAGTACTTTACTTGCCAATTTTCATGAGTAAAAGTAGTTGAAAAACCCAAAAAGGTCAAAGAAGTGCTTTACTTGCCAATTTTCATGAGTAAAAGTAGTTGAAAAACCCAAAAAGGTCAAAGAAGTGCATTTTGGGGTTACAAGGGGACTTGTCTTATGACTTTTATAAGTTAAAGCTAAAGAGAAACCCAAAAAGGGTCAGATCAGTTCAATTCAAGTTTGTGAGATTACTTGACTTATGATATTTCATGAGTTGGATTCATTTACAAACCCAAAAGGGTAAGGAAGAAGCAATCGGTTTTGAGATGTCTTTACTTCAAAGCTTTTCTGAGTAAATCCTTTAGAAGATCCCAAATTGGTCTTAGATGCTTCTTAAGGCAAGTGTTTTTCTCTAGAGGGTACCTAGGCATTCTGTAGGGTCATTTATAATTTCCTCGAAGGGTATGTGCCCTTGTAAGAGGTACTTCAAAGATGAAATGGACCTTTGCAAAACTTTTGAAGGGTATGTTTGAAGGCAGAATCGACCTTGTAGAGGGCTTTTCATCGACATGAGGACCAATACAAAAGTTATGAAGGGCACTTTTGGCTTGAAATGCTCTTATGGAGGACAGTCGGTTGAAGCAAAGGGGCAAAGATAAGAAGCTCGAAGGGAACTTACCATTTGGGAAGAGTGACAAACAGAAGGATTTTTCCTTTAGACATTTTGTCCAAAGGAAAATTGAAGAAGGCAAGCCAAGGTCGAATTCCTTCAGACATACTATTCAAATAAATTTGATGGTCATAAAAATTATGAAGGGCAAGTGTCTTTGCAGAGGGCACTTGGTCAAGAAAGAGGACTCTTTTCACTTTTCCAAAAGTCATTTTTAGAGTTTTTGAAGGGTACCTGCCCTTGCAGAGGGTACTTTTAGATGGGATAAGCCTTTACAGAGGGCACTTTAAGAAAGAGATGATGAAGACAAAATGCTGAAGTGCACATGCCCTTCAGGAAAAGAAGCAATCAAAGGAAAGAATTCCTTCAGAAAAAATGTATGGAGAAATTCTTTCAGACATTTTGTCTGAAGGAAATCGTAGCACAAAGGTCTGCCAAAAGAAAGGTGCAAAGGCAATCCCAAAAGAGAATTTATTTGGATAAAATAACCAAAGGAATTCCTTTGGACATTTTGTCTGAAGAAATTTAACATTACCAAAATCTTGAAGGCTTGAGAAATAAAAAACACCTGAGAGCCTGAATGGCTAAAGATAAAAGGGGAAAAGCCAAGGCAAAGGGAAATAGAAAAGTAAAAGAAAACAAGGTGGGTAACTTAGAACATGGCCACACAACACAATAAATTAAAAGCTCAAAACATTCCAAGTAGCATGACAAGTCAAAGCACATACCCAAGGGTGAACCAGACCAAGGCAAGTGGCACAGGTGTCATCAACAAGAAGATTAAATGCACTTAGGTGAAATGGTCTCTACCAAAAACCAATAAAAGAATTGGTTTTTAAACTATAGAGGAGAGCAGCCCATGTTTACATGCTTTGCCATTAATGCACAACCAGTTGCACCAAGCATTGAAGAGAGCATGGTCCAATCAACATAACTTGGGGATGGCTTTGTTAGTTTCTAGAAGGAGTATCCCATGCTTTTTCAGGCCTAAGATAGCAAGGGCAGTGACTTGGACATCTACAAAATGACTCTCCCATATGTAATTGGAAGAATACGGTAGCAACATGGTCTTGTGGTCTCTACAGAAGTGTTTAACTTAGTATGGGTTTCCATCCCTTGATTTGTTAGCTATATTTTTTGAAGTTCTCTATATATTTGTAACTTCTCATCTAAAAAAACATCTCTCAGCATTGTATGGTGAAGCCCTGAAGGAATTTACCTTAAATCAAAAGAAGCATTTTTACCTCTATTTGAGTTTGCACTTTTGCATATGTCTATGTTTTTATCTTATGTTAAGTTATTTCATTTTCATGCTTTCATAAGTTTATGCCAACATATCTAGTATATTGTGAGTTCTTCTCTTGCAGGTCAACAAGAAGTGTCTAGCTCAAAGTATAGGTGCATGTGAATAGGTTATCCATAGTGTGTCTTAGAATACCTCTAGTAGTTCTTCCTCTTTATATATCCATAGGATCCCCTATTGAAACATCGATGTAGGAAAGGTTCTCATTTGAATGAAGTGTATGCTTGCTTCTCTCTGGTGTAAAGTGTATGTAAACTATGAGTAGACCAACCATTTTGGTGCATCACCACATTAGTTTAGGTTTTGATTTCAGTATTTCTCTCCCTTTTCATCCCCCCCATTGTTATCATTAGGAAATCTAGGGCCTTAAGGTGCATCAAGGGGAGCTAGCCCCTAATCTAGAGATTCATCCCTCATGTTTGCAACCCACAGTGAGAGGGGTGTCTCCATTGTGTCACATGGAGGAAGAGAGCTGAGCCTCCCTTCAGAGGGTGCAATCCACCACATCAACAATTATCTTCTCTATGTTTATATAGTTGCATTAAATATTTTATCCATATTACTGGTGTGATAGTGTTCTTTATTTTATTTATACTTGCTTGTAGTTATTCTAAAAATGCTTATGTCCACATTTCCCTAGCCATATTAACACTTCCATCCTTAATTTCATGTTTACTTCCTTTTTTGTTTTCACTAGTTGCATGTACACATTTTTTATTTCCTTCTTGTGTATCTATTTGAAATTATTTCATGTTTCCTTACATTCTTCATAGAATCAACCATTTGTTAGAAAATTATCTTTTCTCTCCTTCCTAGGTTTATAACTTTTACACTTGTTTAGTGATTCTTGCATTGCATTAATTAATTTTATACAATTGATATGTCTCATGTGTAACTTGAATTTCCCATTTTATAACCTCTATAGGCTAACTTTCAATGTTGTTCTAAATATTTATTGATTTCCATGTGTCATGTTTATGTTACCTTTCCCTTGTCTTCCCTTTTGGTTGTATTAGGTTTAATTGTGATGTTGTTTGATTCTTGATATGCTAATTTTAAGTGTATCAAGTCATGATCAGATTTGAGATCAATTAGAAATTTACCAATTTCTATCTTTATAATCCTCTAGGTCAAATATTGAGATAAAATGATATAATCTACCACACTTTTCCCATTATAGGTCGTGCATATGTACCACTTACTTCCATGTCCTCATGCATTTAATATGATAATGTTGTGTATGTTACACAACCTTAGCAGTTATTTCACAAAATATGTTATGATATTTTTTCCATTTGTTGATCTCTTTTCCCACTAACTCTCTTTATCTTCCTCTAGCCATAGTAGCTTTTCATGTGTCACCACTATCTTTTAGGGTGTCAGCTTCATTTTTTATTGTCTTGGATTTGAAATCACCCATTTCCATTAGCTCACAAAGATTTTTTTATGTTGGTGTGTCCTTCCCTAAATTTGCACAGGGTTTTTCACAATTTGGATTAATTTTATAATATATTTTTAATTGTTGTAGGGCAAAGTGACATGCTCATATAATGTTGTTCTTTCATTTTTAGTGATGTAGATCCATATGTTTTGTTTTTACAGGTCTTTTTTCACTATTTTTATATATTTTACTTGCATTTCCTTTATGAATATCATCACACCTCCATGTCCCCTCCATTATTCAACCACTTCATTCTATATTGATGATTTTGTATATCCTATGAAATATAGGGTTTTGTATCTATTAGGTTCATTGTATCTCTATAAGAATAATTATGTCTTTTCTTTTAGTTATGGGCCTTAAACTAGGACCTCTACTCTAAGGGTAACCTTAGAAAAGTTATCTTACTATTATTGAATGTTTCCAATGGGGCCCATACCTAGATTTGTCACATGTCATCCAACTTTCATTGCATAAAATCCAAGATTTTCCATTAACACCTTTTTTCTATTCATTTTTATCATATCATCTTTTCCTTTCATTATAACTTAGATATTTATTTCTCTCCCTCCTTCCCTTAAATTTCCTAACCTATGAGCTTGGCATACTTGTCCTTTCCATAGCAGTTTATCATTGAGGAATCGTCTTACCAAGGTATTAGTGTTTTAATTTTGTATATGATATTTTAATATATTAATAATTATGTCAGTTGACCCATTAATTCTCTTCCTCTCCTCTAGTGACGTAGCTTTTTGTATTAGCTCCCTTTGCTTCTCTAATGATTATTTGACTAATCTTGCCCATATCTTATCCTCCTAAAGTTGGATTTTTATGTCATTCTCCTTTACTTGCACGTTTGATATCACCTTTTGCACCCCTTTTATCTATTTATTACTTATTTCTTGCATGGTCTTTGCTTTGCCTTTCATTATGATTATTTGTGATGTGTTTTGATTTAACATGTGTAGTTATTGCTACCTAAATCAAATCATTTTTTGTAGGCTATCCACTTTTTCTCAAAGAATTTATTTGGAATTCTCTAGGTTTTGCTTTGCTTATGTCGCTTCTACAAATTTGACTTCTTTTATTTGTTCCTTTACTTTCAAATCTTCTACCTTCTCTTTGATGCTCAATATCTCCCTTACATATATCTCTCAAGACAAAACAAGTGGGGAGGATGTATGGTTGTATATTTCCTCTCCCTATAAAAAATTCCCCAAGAGATATTTTTCTATTAATGAGTGTGTGTCATGGTCCTCATTTGTGGTCCTTTGGCTCAATTGCACATGTATATCCTTGTTTAGCTTTTGGTCTATCACCTTGTGTCCCATCAGTTCATGTTTGGGGTATCATTTCATCTGTGTTTTGTTGCTTATTTTTGGGAAAAACAATAATAATATAATATTTGGTTCTTCTTTCTTGTGTGTTCTTTGTTTCTAATTTTGGTTTTTTTCTACTAATACTTTAGTCTTAGATCACTTAAGGGATGTCTCATTATTACATGATATTTCTTTGTGTTGAGAAAATTTGGTTATTCCCCGACCTATTTGGTTGCCTCAAAAGTTTGATGTGGTGTTACATTGGGTTTGATACTCAATATTTAGGGATAAAGGTATGAATGTCTCTCAAAAGGTCCCACCATGTCACCAAAATAGGTGACAATATATGCAACATATAGACACCTAAATTTGTTACAAATATCATTATTATAATACTTTTAGCATTATTATATATACATGTGGATATTATTATTAATTCAAAAATAAAAAAAGATAGCACGTGATTTGGTATAATTTAATTTTCACTTCCCTATGTAGCCCCATGTTGGATGTCATTCTTCCATTTTCTCAAGTTTATCTGTTTGTTGGATTTTTGGGGATCCCCTTCTCTTTCCTATTTTATTTCATTATTATCTCCTATGGATTTCATGTGTTTGATTTTTTGTTTGGAAAAACCCATACACTATACACTTCCATCCTTTAAAACCCCATGCTTTCTACAGGTTTGTCTCTTTTTAAATTTTTGTGGGTCCTTTGACCCTGCCCCTTTTCAAGCTCTTGTTTGGGCCTACTTTATCAATATATTTCATATTTATATTTTAAACTCATACACTAATAGGTCCTAATTAAAATAAAGATAAGGATATATATATAATGGTCCTAAAATGGATTAATAGACAGGGAACCTAAGGAGCACAAACATCTACTAATCATCATACTCATCAAGATCAATCTAAGCACACTCATAAGGATCTAATATTACTCATAAGGACTAATGCTCTAGTTTTAAAATACATATTTTACTAAAGGAAGGCCTGAGAAAATAATCTCTAGTTGCATCTCCACCTAGGAAGAGGAGGTTGAATCCCTACCATTTTCATCTACACCCTACATGAAATACAAGGGATATGATTCTGAGCATGAAGGATATGTAAGTGGTTACATGACCCAACTACTTCTTCCTTATATTATTTTTAATTTACATATCTACGTGAATCTATGTCAAAGATGGAGATTCTCTTATTATGTACATTATTCACAACACATATATTAAGCGAATGTACAAGCAAAACATGAAGGTGAAAATGTACAAGTAACAAAAATACCACACTAAGAAACCAAAGGAGGAAAAATATTGTAACCAAAATACCACACTAAGAAACCAAAGGAGGAAAAACCTAGCCATACTAGAAAATCATGGCCATATGGGTCTATCTTGACATGATCAACACATGAATAAGTATATCATTATGAATGGGTTTATCATAGATCATTGCATATTTTATAGATTTCAGGAGCAAGTTACACATAGTCGTCATAGCTTGTCTATAGTCTCGTATTTATATAACAAAAAAATAGGTGTGATCATTCCTTACCCCTTTGTATTTTATAATTTCTTAATCTAGTTTTAGTGTGGCACTATAACTTGTTTCTCATCTTATCTTGTTAGATAGATCATAATTTTATACTTTAGTCATGTATGCTTAGATCTATTTAGTTGCAATTAGTCTACTCATTATTTTACCTAAAACTAGAATTATGGTAAACATAAATGGTGAACTTGAAGTTTTTCAACACTCCGTAAATGGTAAACCTGGTCTTTTAATAACATTTAACTTAGGATTTAAACCTCATATCCTTAGGATTGTATTCCTTTCTTTAGATATGATTCTCATATTTGGTTTCGACATTAGGTTTTATTACCTTATGTAAATGCTTAAATATGGATTTATATGTTAAACTAGTTTTATACACTTGAAAAATATCACTCAAGGCTCTACCCTTCAATTCTTGACTCTCTTAGCAATTGATATGCTCACATTCACCACCTTACTCAGCCAAAATTCTTATCTTATAGTTTTACCATGTTATTATGATTATCTAGATCACCTGTAACCCTCATTATGCTTAAATTATGAGATATATCCTTCACTATCAATTACAGAGCTCTAGCAACCTTCTATGTTCCTAGATAGTTGAATTCAGACCTTGATGGTAGTGTCAATTCTACTCTCCATTATCCAACACAAGTATTCATGCCTTTTAAACATTTAAATTTACAATTTTCTTGAAATGTACAAGTTGGCCTATTATGCTTCATTAACTTTTCTGTGAGGAAATTTTCAAAATAGGTAGTGTAAATATAAGTTGAAGCCACCTCATTATTCATCTAGAAAATACCAATTAAACACATATTAAATCTCATTCAATTAATTACATAGCCAAGTTATATTAATATATTATTCCCTATTTATATACCAGTCATAGGAGCAGTCATGTTACAATTCTAAAGCATTTAAAGAATAACCCATGAAAAATATTTGTCAAATTACAAGATAGATCACTACATGCAATTGCATATAACATTCTACACCAATGATAAAACACAAACCAACACATAGGGAGAATTGCATATTGTTTGAGGCCCTCTTCAGAGTATTGGATATGTAGGTAGTGCTCATTGATAGAAGTGTTTTTGAGGTCAGCTTGACTTTGTGAGCTTATTAACCCAATTTTGGCAAGGTGATAAAACCTAAGAGGAGTATCTAAAGTTTGGGATATATTATGATATATAAAGCTTGTGTGTGTGATCTAAACACATAATTTTAAAGGTGAAAAAAACCTATAAAGACCCCAGTGGAAATTTTAGTCAGTAGTCAATATTCCTTACAAGATAGATGCATTGAAGTATAGATAGTAGCATCGACGTAAGTTTCCACAGGGTGATGCAAGTGTTTGTGCTAACATAAATCTAATTTTTAAAATCTGATGATTGGATCATAATCATCATACAATCTATTCTATACCTACATTACTCATATTTCATGCTAATTTTAATTTCTCCTTCATATTATTATTGTAAAATTATTGAATGTTGTACTTTATATATTTGCCATATTCTTAGATTCAATTAGAATCAACATTAGTTAATTGGCCTAATTTTTAGAGTAGATTACTCCTGAATTTTATTAGGCTACTCTCTTTTATCTTAATCTTTATTTATAAAAAGGGTTAAACATTTGGTGAACTTGACCTCTATGTCTTCTCATGTAAACCCTAGCTTGCTTTAGGGTTTTTGGCCTTCTAAGGTTTCTATTTGTTGTACTTATTCACATTTATTCCATTATTTGTATACAACCTAGGTATAGTCCTAGATTAGGTTGTGTTAATATTAAACATATTAAGCTATCCCCTTGGGCCACCTAAAATGTTTCAAGTAAATACCATTTCAAAATATACTAATAATGAGAGTCTCAATAATGACAATGAACAAAATAATGATTTTTTATAGAAGATGAATCTAATCATAATGATAATTAAATAAATGAAAACCATGAACATGAACAATAAAATAAGGAGCAAGTTAATCTATTACATTATTTCAAGAGCTCATTCATGAAAATCTTGAAGATCTCAACAAGACCCTTAATACTATATCATAAGATAAAAAATCAAAAGGTGTTCATGAATAACCATTACTTTCTATTGATACAAATATTGGGCTACTAGATATGCCTGTCATACATCCATTATAATCTCCCTCCCCTTGAGCACAACATTGTATACTACATCTAATGGGGGCATGAGATATGTTTTCAAACCATTATTCTCCAAAGATCAAACAACTACTGTTACATCCTCCATCAAAATAATCAATACTTCAACTCAATTACCAGTTTCAATGCCTGCATCAACACAAGTGGTGTTTTCATCCCATTTCCCAAGTTTTAACTTGAAATCCTAATGGTTTTACTATGCACACTCTTTTACAAGTTATGGAAGCTTTGGAAGCTAATGTTACCGACATTGAGCAAAATGTTATGAAATCAACTCGTGATATTAATTCACAAGATGTATTGTATAATCCTCTATCACCCAAGATATATTTGCACCATTTTACAACTATTTTTTTTGCACCCCATTTCACACTTTATCATGGTAAGGGTGATCCTAAACAACATCTTTGATCTTTCTATACAACATGCCTTGATTATGCTTTAAATGATAAAATTTTGACCAAATTATTTCCAAGAAGTCTAAAAGACTATGCTTTGAGATGGTTCTATGGTTTACCAATGCAATTATTAAGAACATTAAATCCTTTGGTGAATCAATTTTTAGCACATTTAACAATAAATAAATATGACATATACACAAATTGTCGAGATCAAATAAGGAATGAATGAACCTATTAATGAATATGTCTTGAGGTATAAGATAATGTTGGCCAAAATGAAAAATGAAATGGTGGATAAAGATATTTGATATATATTTAATCAAAGTTTGATTGATCCCTTACATGATTATATTATTCTCAATAAGTTCAAATCTTTTGATGACTTACGTCATATTGTTTGAGATAGATAAATGAAACTTATTTCATTAAACAAGCTTAAGTATGTAACAAACACACTGACTACATCTAATACCAAGTTTCATATCAAACCTACTAAGGCTAAATAGGGAACATCCTCCATGGTTAATATAGTGTCACAACAACCTAATAGGCATATCTTATATAATGCACTTATGAGACAATTTACATGATTACTTGAGTCTCTAGCTTTGCTATTTTCAAAGTTTATGGAGTGTCGTCTCATATATGTCCATCATCCTATGGTGGTTGATACGAGTCAACCTCTACCAAAAGGATATGATGCTAACCATTATTATGAATATCACCAATGTGTGGGGCATTCTACATACAAATGTTTTAAATTTAAGTACAAGATACAAGATCTTATTGATAGCAATTTTTTCACCTTTGACAATTGTCTAACAGATTTGGGATCAAAACCCAATGATCATAAAAATCAAAATATATTTAACAATCCATTAAATCTCACTATAAGGAAACACCAAAAGTGAAAATGGCATATCATGTGCATCCTCCTCTAGATTAAGGGCACCCATTAGATGGGATTATTGGTACATTTATATCAAAGATACCTCATTTGGTTCAAAGGACTTATAATTCATTTGATTACAATGAGATTGTGATTCATGAATCTCATACTCATTATTTATTTATCAAAGCACATATTGATCATCAAATTATACATAATGTTATGTTTGATAAAGGTTCTAGTGAGAATGTATGTACCATGACATTACTCATACATTTAGGATACACACAGGATGATTTATATCCTTTGCCTAAAATGGAAAAATCATTCGATGGAAAGATACAATATGTTTTTGTTGAGATTGATTTAACTTTACAAGTTGGTCTAACACATGTGACCAAAAAAATTAGTTACACCACATATGGGAGTCTTTGATTTATTATTGGGACAACTTTGGATTCATAAGATCTATGTAGTACCTTCAACAGTTCATGGGTGTCTTAAATATGTTCAGTCCAATAGGGTAAATATAGTTCTAGGGATTCAATATGAATATCCTTTACAATAGGAAAAAATCATTCCAAAATAGCTAATTATAGAACCTATTAAGGTTAATCATGAATGAAAGGGTAAGAAACATGAAATCCCCTTTCTTAGGTGACTAATACTCTAGAGAGCACTGCATCAGAGATCTATAGTGAACTATTTGAGATCCTCATTTACACCTCCATGAACTATCCAGTTATTGACATCAGATCACCATGTTTTAGAATGTGTACAAAGACCCAATATTACACCAAGGAAATCACATAGCATTAAACAATGGGTTATATGAACCACTACATCTTCTAATACTACCTCATGACCACAAAGTCCTATGAGGTATAAATAAAGTATTGTAGATTCTCTAGTTTCATATTTGGCATATATACATGATATTTGGTAGCATAAACAATTTACTATACCATGTGTAGAGTATAGAGCACCCTAAGAGAATTCCTTAGATGAGATCATCAAATAACACTCTCTTTTCAAATATTCCTAAAAATTCAAAAAAATTAAAGAGTCAAAAAAATCAAATATTTAAGAAAATAATAGAACATTCAAATAAATAAAAAATACAAAAATATTTAGTATTTCACATGTTTACTAGCTTTTGCATATGTTTTTTAATTTATGATAGTGGATAGCATATCATTTCTATACACACATATGTTTCATGGGTGCTTGAGTGTGATATAGGCATACATGAGATCCATGATACATGAACATGTATATGTTAGACATTTTCTTTTCCATGTGACACACTATGTTGGGGGAATATTTATTTTATATGATCATGATTAACATAGGTTCCATTAATTTAATTAATCACATTGAACTTATATATTGACATTTTCACATGCCTATACTCATATTGCTATCTTGAATAATGTACTTTATATACTACTACATGACATTTAACTAGCATATGTATTCAAGGACTAGTATGACATGCTTATGCTAGTTGCTTATATTTTATTTTCTTTATTGATTCAGATGGATTTCTTGAGTGTACTTCTTGTTTGCTTATGGAACATTTAAACATGTTCCTTGCTTGTTGGCCAAAATTCCTTGAATCTTTATTATTTCTTGGGTGCGTGTACATTTGCATATGTCCTCCCCTATAGTGTGTAGCATTTGAACATGTCCCTTATTTGAAGTCTTCTTAGACCCCTCTTTACAAGACATTTGAGTAATCTTGTGTGTGTGTTTGATTGTTTGTTAAGTTTGTTATATTCTAGATGTTTCCATGATACACATTATGCATCATAGGGCTTATTATGTATGTAAAAGGTGAGCTTCATTGATATTTATACTTTGATGTGATACTATTATATGCTTCTTTACTACATGATTCAGACATAAACAACATAGTTTTCCTATCCTTTTGAGATAAGGATACTATCACTTTTTCATATATCTCACCTCAAAAGGGGGGCATATAAATGGGGGCATTCATAGAGACATGATTCCACATACATACAATTAATAGAATTGGCTAAATTATATTTAGTTTATATGATTCAGATATACACATGGGACAAAATTACATACATTTGGCACAAATTTAGGATAAAGTTTTTTAGATTTGTGATACATATTTTATAGATTAGAGGTCACATTTTGACAAATAATTCCTCTTGAGACATATTTTAGGTGCATATGCCATGAAAATACACCAAATTATAGATACATTATTCACATTATACCCATATTCATGCACTGACTCTACCAAATGCATCATTTGAGCTTTTATTTACTACAACAGTTAGATTTTTTGATTAGTACAATCAAAATTATGCACCCTTAATGGACTTAGAACTATTTTTTATTATTATGTGTTGATATGGTTATACCATTTGAATCGAGAAAGATTGGCTAGATTATGATACACTAGAATTATGAGATTGATATTCTAAACTCTCGATGGACATGGCACAACTCACCCTTATACTCAATTGGGAGCATGATCACCCTCCAATTCTCCTATTCACATCACCAAGGGTCAAGTATAAACCTCTCTCTAATGCTTTAACTAGGAAGCATCATTACCAAATTAAAATATCAAGGGGCAACATGGTTGCATTGACACACATGTGTACTCATTCCTTACTCTATTTTATTTCAAGAAAAATTCAATTATTCATTTTTAGATTATATGCACTAATGACACATGTAGCATGCTCTTGGATCCAAGTCATACACATACAACAAATTCAATCAGGGCTCAATTAAATAAAGGTGTGTTGTACACACCATGGTATGTGTTTCTTTCCTTTAAACTAGTAATTTCATCCTTATGAATTATTATATTAAAAATAAGGAAAATGTAGATTCTTAAATATAGATTTATATGTTAAACTAATTTTGTACACTTGATAACTATCATCAAATCTCTAACCTTTAGTTTTTTACCTTCCTGGTAGCCAATAAGCTTGCATTCACCACCTTACTAGGCCAAAATACTTATCTTATAGTTTGACCCTATTATTAGAGTACTTGTAGCCCACAATATGCTTAAATTTTGATACATATCATTCACTATCAGATACAAAGATCCAACAACCTTATATATTTGTGGACAATTATTTTTAGACCTAGATAGTAGCATCAACACTACTATTCATTATACAACACTAGTGTCTATGTATTATAAACACTCAAATTTACAAATATTTTGAAATGTACGAGTCAACATATTATGTTTCATGAACCCATTTGTGAGGAAAATTTCAAAATATGTGAAATAAATAACAGTTAAAGCCAAATCATTATTCATCTAGCAAATACTAATCAAACTCATTTGATTAATTACAAAATTGAGTTTTACTAGACTATTCTTCCCTATTTTTATATCAGTCATAGGAGTAGTCATATTACAGGTCTAAGTCATTCAAAAAAAAACCCATGATTAGTATTTGTCAAGTTACAATCTAGATCACTACATGTACTTGCATATAACATTATACACTAATGATCACACACAAGCCAACACATAGGGGAGAATTACATATTATGTCTGAGGCCCTATTTAGAGTATTGAATATTTAGGTAGTGCTCATTAACAAAGGGATCTTTGAGGTTAGCTTAACTTCATGAGCCCACTAACCCTTTTTTAGAAGGTGGCAAGACCTAAGAGGAGGATCTAGGGTTTAATCTATATTTTTATATTGAAAGCCTATGTGTGTGATATGAACACATAATATGAAAGGTGATGTAAACCCCATAAATGCTTCATGGACTTTTCACTTGATATTCAATATATCATACAAGACAAATGCATTGAAGCATGAGTGCTGACATCAATGTAACTGTCCACAAGGTGACACAAGTGTTTGTGCTAACAAAAAGATAATTTTTATAATTTGATGATTATATCAAAATCATCATACACTATATTTTTACACTTGTATTACTTAGGTTTACACGTGCATCAATGTATAAGCTAAGTACAATTTTTCCTTTGTATTATTATTATTAAAATATTAGATGTTGTGTATTATATATTTGGCATATGATTACATTCAAGTAGAGTGGATTACTCCTTATTTGATTAGGCTACTTTAATTTCATATTAATCCTTATTTCTAAAAGGGGTTAAACACCTCATTACCTAACCCTAAGGTGTTCTTTTTTGTCATCTTGATTACAATAATGGTTCAAATTAGTGAAATAGATGTAAGTTCTTTATAATTTTTGAATACTAAAAATATGTAGAAGGCTAAAAATAAAAATAATTCAACCATATATTACCCTAGGGTTTATGACAATACACATTCAGCTTCCATTCCAATGAAAATTAGTGTTCCCATGGAAACTATCAACAGTAAAATTCAAGCACTCAATTTACTATTTATGAATCTTAATCCCCCAAAAATGGTGAATTTAATGCATTCAATAAGTACAAAAAATAGTATATAGGAAATCTTTAAAAGTTAAGACATATCACTCCTACACGAATTATATTGTGGTAAAAGGAAATCCTATAACACATAAGATCTTAATTTTCTATTTTTCATGACCTTGTGTTGCCTAAATTTACATTATATAATGGGAATAATGATCCTTCATTGCACCTTAAAAAATTTATGGATTACATTAAGAAATATAATATCAAGATTCTTAGTAAAATCATTTCCTAAAATCCTCACAATTTAAGCATTAGATTGGTCCCATCATTTGCCTAGTTGATCTTCACATACATATCTAGAATTAGAATAAATATTTTTAGTGTAGTACATTCATAATAAAGGACCAAGAGTTACTTTTGAAAATATTTCCTCTCTTCACCACAGATAATCTAAGCTTGTTAATGATTACCTATTATGCTTTAAATATCGTATGTAACATTTGATATACAAACCAACATACATAGCAAAGTAATACATTTTTTTAAAGGATTTTTTCGCCTATCCAAGAAAAACTACTATATCATGCTTGTGACACCTTTAACTTGATTTCTAAAACATTATCAACAAAAAATGAGATTGCATGTTCTGAAAATGTTAATCACACTGAAAACAACCTTGTTTATATATCTCCAGTTAAAAACCATGAGTCTCCAACATGGATTAAAAAATAACACTCATCTAATCATATTGCACAATCAGATTTCCTTCAGATTAATGATTCTCTAAGTGAAATTATTAGAAATATGCTTTGAAAAAAATTGATAACACTACCTATGACTCATCATGTGCACATTTCAACGTAGTTCCTAGAAGGCTAAATATTTTTATGTTTACCATAGATTCCATGGACATTTTAAAAATAGGTGTAATGTGCTTAAAAATAGAATCATCAACCTAATTAATGAAGGAATATTTGATATTAAAACACCCCTTAATGACATTACTTCATATCCTATACAAGAAAAACCTATTATTCCAAGCATTTTCGTGTCACCTATTTTAGTTGTCTCCTAAGTAAAAATATTTTATTCCAAAATAAATGTTATTTCCCATAAATGAAGAACACATTACAAGCAATACATATTCTCCTAGAAAATAATAACCTATAACAAGATTTGTAAAGAAATAATTTCTCAAATGCACATCTACAACAATTAATACAAGTAAGGTTTCCACTTCAAAAAATTAAAACCAAATTGTAAATTTGGAACCGTTAACCGTTCATCCATGCATAGATACAAAATGATGTAGTAATATTCTAGTTGATATCTCTCATGAAGAAATTGAATGTAAATTTTCAATGTTATAAAAATTGGGATACGTCATTGAAAATTTGACTAAACCAAATCTATTCCCACCACTTATGACATGTTTTATTCAATTACTAGTGACACTTGGTCCAACACATTGTCTTCTTACATTTAATAATGACATTAATTTATAAAAATTCAAAACCATATCATAAAATTCATGGATAAGATAAATCAATGTGACACCTAATTTAAACCATGATTGTATTGTATTCAATTTCAAAAACACACATATTTGTTTCTTTTAAATAACACCAACCAAGGATAGTGATTGTTGTCAAAGTGGGCCATAATCAAGGATCAGAATGGATAGGGTCAAGTGCATAAGGTTGAGTCTATATGGAGTATTTAAATCTGAAGAATGACTTAAAATAGAATAAGCTTGTCTTCACAATAACAAGTTGTCTTAACATTCATTCATTAGCCAAAAATTACATGGGAAGGTACATTATATAGTGAGAAATTAGGTCACTTAAAAACATAATTAACTGAACTCACAATTAGAAAATGACTTAAAGTACATTTACCTTAATGCGCTATTATTAACCTAAGAAAGATAATTATACCATGTAGGTAAAACCACATAGTGGGAAAAAGGCCTACACTAAGACCCCTATTTAGCATAGTTTAGGTGGGTAGAAGAATTGGGTCCCGAAATAAAGGCCTAATGAGGTATCCAAGTACATAAAGATGATTCCCCAGAGGAGGAGGAAGATGGAGCTAATCGAATTAAATACATGTGAATCTCGATATGCTTGGTCCATTATGAAGGACCGAATTCCTACATATCTAGATTATGCTTTGGTTATTGCAGAAGATGACTATTGGTCATCAAAACTAGATGTCAAACTTAGTGAGAACCCATAAATCTAAATAGCCTTAGTGGCAACATTAATAGCTCTTTTATATTTTACTTCAATAGAAGATAAATTAATAGATTTCTATTTATTGCTTGACTAACTAATCAGATATGGACTAAGGGAGAAACCATAGCCTAAAGTAGACTTACAATTCTAAATATCACTACCCTAATCTGAATCTCTATAATCAATCAAGTCGATGTTGATGCCTACTCCATAGCGAATCCTGAAACTATGAGTACCTTGAACATAGTGGAGAATTTGCTTAGCTACTTTCTAGTGTAATTCATATGGTCCCTACATAAATATAGAGGCCATGCCCACTACATATGAAATTTCAAGTCTAGTGTGGGTAAAGTAGATAAGACTACCAACAATTTGTTGATATGAGGTAGTATCAACCAAAGGAGATGGACAATTAGCCTCAAGCTTCACACCAGATAGAAAAGGAGTCAAAGTTAAATTATAGTTATCCATGTTAAACCATGCAAGCAAATCAAGAGCATATTTATACTGTGCAATAGTGATCCCAAAGTTAGATTAAGAAATTTCAATCCTAAGGAAGTAATGCAACAAGCCCATGTCAGTCATTGAAAACCTATCAGACAAGCAGTTTTCACTATTGTGATGGTGGATGAAGAACTATATGTGATAAATAGGTCATTCACGTAGAGAAACATAATCAACAATGAATCATCCTACTATAAAATATATCCATTCAGATCATAATGACATCTAGTTAACCCAAATGAAAGAAGAAAGGAGTCCATTTTGTCATACTAAGCTCAAGGATCTTGTTTGAGGCCATAGATATATTTTTTAAGTATGAAAAATAAAGAGGAATCTTCCACAAATCCTTATGGTCGATCCATGTATATTTACTCTTTAAGGTCACCATGAAAAAAGGCACTCTTCACATGCATCTGATGAAAATCTTAGTTATGTGCTATGAGAATGCTTAAAGTGATTTAGATAGAGTTCATTTTAGTAACTAGGATGAATGTCTTAGTATAGTCAATGTCAGGTACCTGAGAAAACCCTTTACTACCAAACGTGATTTAAACTTGTCTATAGACCCATCTACTATAACTTTTGTTTGGTAGATCCACCTACATCGAACAAGTTTTTTTTCCTCTGGGAAGAGGGACTAAATCCTAGTGTTATTCCTCAATAAGGAACCATATTTCTCTTCCATGGTAGTATCCCACTCAAGATTTCCTAATGCCTCATTAAATGACTATGGATTGGAAGAATATTAAATGAAAGCATGTGGGGCATTTTGGAATTGTGAATGGGTTCCCCTAATATTTTATGGATCTCCAACCCCTTCGCTAGCACTTTATAGTATCTATTTAGCCAAAAAAAGGACTAGTGCTCAGAGATTTAGGAGGATATTATTCATCCTCTAAATATATTCTATGAGGAGGAAGGGAATCCTCATCACTACTCTCATCATTAGAAATAGAAGAAGAATATGGATCATTAGGAAACCACTCAAGTAGATCTTAATCATCATAACTATCATCAAATGCTAGTACATCCAAGGAAGAGGGAGGAATGCAATATGAAGAGTCCTGAGGACCCTCTTGAAAGTTAACACTCCTCTTCATGGACAACTCATGAGTGGTGGAATGTAAAATCCTATATCCCTTAACACCCTTAGGATATCCAATGAAGATGTAAGGCTGACTCTAAGCTTCTATCTTCTTATGTTTCTTCTTTGAAATGTAGGCCATAGTAAGAGATAAAAACACTCAAAAGTGCTTCACTGTGGGTTTTTGACTACTTTAAGATTCAAATGGAAGGAGTCCCTTCGATGCTTTATGAGGAACTCAATTTTAGATATAACAAGCATAGTTGATGGCCTTGACCCAATATTAAGGTACAAGAGACTTGGAGTGTAGCATACAGTTGGTCATTTCCTTCAAGTACCTATTCTTTTGCTCTATAACACCATTCTATTGAGGACTTTATGAAACTATACATTGTAGTTCAATCCCATTTGATGTGCATAATTGATCAAAATGGTTACTGACATACTCACCACCATTTTTGGTGCACAAAATCTTGATGGATTTACCTGACTATTTTTCTATAAGCATCGTGAAGTCCTAAAAATTATCAAACACCTTTGATTTCTACTTAATAAAATACACCCAAGTATTCCTTCAAAATTCTTTGATGCAAGTAAGCATGTATTTATTCCTATTAAATGAAGGTTTTGTAAATATACCAATAATGTCACTATGTAAAATATCTAATATCTATTCATCTCTATGTGATTTCTTCTTATCATACTTCTCCTCAAGATGTTTACCAAGTATGCAACCCTAACAAACTCTGTAAAAAAACTTGAATTATGGCAACTCTAAAACCATGTCCTGATGATTAAGTTGTTATAGGTAGTGATAGTTGAGATGGATAACTCACTTATGATATAATTTACTCACCCCATCTAAATGAGCGAGCAGTACAGTAGAGGGTTGATTAGGAGTAAAATTTGAGAAAGTATACAATTGTGATTGGTGATCTACTTTCTCAAATGCAACAATGGAGTCACAATTTGCTTCCCTAAGAACCACTCGATTGGGTGTGAACTCAACTTTATTACCCAAATCGATGTGAGTGATCTCATAAATAGATAAGAGATTGGTGGATAAAGAGAGAACACATACAACATCATGAAATGTCCCATCATTTACTTCAATAGATCTAATCCCACTAACTTCTATGGAAGTATCATTTCCCAACAAGATGGAAGGCATATAAAAGGACTTCAAGGATAAGAACATGTCCTATGATGAAGCCATGTGGTGTGATTCACGAGTATCAATAACCCATGTGGAAGGATAGATTCAACTGCAATAAGTACTTTGCCTTTATCTTTTCCCTTCTCACTATTTTTGGCTTTAGAAGACTCACGTGCATATGAACTTTGATTTGAAGAATCAAGGATACTGATGTTGTGTTTCTTGAGCATCTTAGCCTATTGGTCAATCTACTTTGTCATGAATTTGGATTCATCATACCCATATTTCTTGCAGTAGCCATGTGTGAATCACACTTTTTTGGGTTTCTGACCTGAATAGGAGGACTCTTTGATGTTTTAGACTTAGCAACAAATTTTTGACCCTTTATTTGCCCTAGGTCCTTCTTGTTATATTTCTTCTCCTTGATGCCATAAGCCTTTTATTTGTTATGACTCTAAATTAATGAATGTGATTTAGATGAATTCAGTGTACCCATTTCAATGAGATTGCATTGTTCCTGAGTCAAGTCAAAAATAAAGCCATCTAAATACAACATGGTTTAAGTAGTTCCAAGGGTATTCTTAGTGGCGTGCAAGGTAGAAATAAAGACATAATTGTTAGACGATAACTTGGAAAGGATAGAAATAATTAATTGATCATATTTTTTGTTAATGCCATACAGTTTTAACTACAACTTAAGTGATTTGAGCTTTATGAAGAAGTCTTATATTATATTAAAATTTCTTGGGCTCAAACTGATGAGTTCATTCTATAGCTCATGACCTCTCGTTATGCCCTGCTTCTCAAAGATTTTTTCCAATATGGTCTAGACTTCATTAGGAAAAGTAATAGATTCAATATGAAAGAGCAATTCAGGAGACATAGATAGGGGTCGAATACCATAGCCTTTGTCACTTATATTAACCACTTCACCTTCTCTGCCTTGGGTATCAATTATTTTTATATACCCATCATGATTTGGTGTAAGCCTTTTCTCCTCAGGAGGATTTTCACTTTGAATTTTCACTTGTGATAGTTGAACAGTGTAATAATTAGAACTGAACTATGATCCATGGTGTAAAAAGGAAGTATGTGATGAACTACATGTGTTGAAACACTAGGAATATACAACCCCCTAATATATATAAGTTTAAATTATATATATATATATATATATATACATATATGTTGAAATTTATAAGACATGAGAATATTACCAATACATAGATCTCAAAAAAAATTGCACTTTAAAAAAAATTGCACCTCAAAAGGAGTAAAAGGTTGAAAATTATAAACATTTAAAGTTTTGAATGGCAAGGGCAATCTCCACATTGCAAAATTTGAAAAAAATTAGGTGGGTAAAAATTTGGAGTGGGTGCTAAGGTTAATCCCCTACTAGTAAGAGTCAAAATTTAATCCCTCTTCATATGACTGTGTCATATGATCAAGGAGCTTATATCTTCGATGAGTACCTCCCTTTTTTAAATGAATAGTGTCACTTTTCACTATCTTAAATTTGATGGTCTCTAAGATTTTATAGACTAAAGGAAAAGGTAGGCAAAATTGGAGGTATGTTTAAGCAAGTGACAAAATTTGAGGGGTGTTTAGTTAGTCACCATAATATGGATGATGTTTGAACAGGTGTCGAAACCTAAAGGATGTTTGATTAGGCATCAAAACTTGAGGGATGTCTAAGTAGGTGTCGAACCCCAAAGGATGTCTGACCAAGGGTCAGAACCTGGAGGATGCATACGCAACCATCAAAACCTGAAAGATGCTTGCATAGGCACTAGAGCCTGATAGGTGTTTGTACAAGATGTGGAGCTCGATTGATATTTGTGCATATTTTATAATTTGACAAGTGCTTTTGCATGACCTAGAACCTGATAGGGGATTAGGCAAAAGCAAATGTCCACTGACCTTAAAAAGTCCACCGAGAGGTCTAATTCTACCAAACACTGTTGGAGGTGTTGACAGGGGTTTCAAAGTATGTTGGGTGTGAATGCAATCACCTAAATGTCCACTCAAACTTACTTTTATATTTCAAAAAATCTGCCAATTGTCAAAATTACCTATGAGGGTTAGAAATTTTTCCAACTAGAGAAACCTCAAAAATATGGATTTTGTATGGCTCCTCTAAAATCTAACAAAGACCCACTTGATTTCTTGACAAACCCATAAAAACCCAGAAATAGTTTTACCTCAAAGTCATAAGATGTTTAAATTTATACAAAATCAAAAAAATAGCCTTGAGACCCTCAAAAAAATGGTCAAAAATAGACTATCACAAAAATAGGTCATATTTGCAACCATTCTTAGGGGTTTTACACCTAAATCCATCAGTGTTAGTTTTTCACTTAGAGACTCTACATATGCAAATTTATATAATTTTTTGAGAAACTCTATTAAACCTTGGAAAATTGAAATCAATAAAAATCTCAAACAAGCAAGAATGAAAGATCTCATAACAAAATCGATGGATTTGTCTACCAGCGTAGCTCTAATACCATGTCAAAGTGGGCCACAATCGAGGATTGAACTACAAAGGGTTGAATGCATGAAGCTAAATCTATATGGAGTAGTTAAATCTGAAGAACAACTCATAATGGAAGAAGCTTGTCTTCACAACAAAAAATTGCCTTAACATTCATTCATTCACCCAAAAGTACATAGGAAGGTACATTATATGGTAAGGAATTAGGTCACCCAAAAAGGTAATTAATTCAATTCACAATTATAAAATGACTTAAAATGCATTTCCCTTAATGACATATTATTAACCTAAGCAAACTAATTAAACCATGCAAGTAAAACCACATAGTGGAAAAAAGCCTATATTAACAATAGTTACATATCTAACCTTATAGAAATAAAAATGGATTTAGTTGATTACAACAAAAATGATATAATTAGTCATAAAGGATTTTTTGCATCAACTGAACCTCTATGTATCAACATACATCATGGTATATACATGGAAAAGATAATTTAATTTAGTAGGAAAGTCAACCACATTTATGGCTTAATTTGCATACATCTCAAACAAATAGGCAATTCTTGTCATTTTTTTAACAAATACACACAAGTCATTTTATAACATTACATTCTACACTACAAAATGCAATTAAAACAAAAAATCTTATAGAAATTATTATGACACATCTATCAAGCCATACATAATATATATATATTTATGTATATATATATATATATATGTATGTATGTATGTATGTATGTATCTGTGTGTGTGTGTATGTATGTATGTATGTATATACATACATATATATATATATATATATATATATATATATATATATACATACATACATACACATATACATACATACATACATACATATACACAACATATAATGGAAAATTAAAAAATCTTATAGCATATATATATATATATATATATATATATATATATATATATATATGTATGTATATATACACATAATCATAATCCAAGTACATAGTTTCAATATAATATGGATATTATGACCCATACAAAGCAAATTAAAAATCATTGTCTCCTTTACAATGGGTGAGAACCATCATCACTATCCTCCTTATGAGACGTAACTTGAAAAAATCCTATTGCTTTGCTTTCTACTCTTTATAGGTGGGGGATCTTGAAATCACTCACTGACTACTCACTACACTCACTTTGTATATTAAGACTAAGACTAGGAAGCATATAACTGTGACCCCTCACATATGATAGGGATTATACATCTTTAATCTTCTCATCTGTCATATATTTAATCACATCCTATATGGCCTCTCAAAATCTGTCGAAGGGGTTATTGTAGGTGACACTCGACTGGCTCCATAATCTCACAACTATCAAATCTCAACCTATAGTTCTTTACATAGTGCATAATGCCTCTAAATAACTCAAATCAATGTAAATACATAACTAGTAAATTGGCCAATGGCTCAAATAAATGGGCATTATGCATAGTGCCTGTAAATAGCTCCCAAGTTCTAAAAAAGACACTTCAACTATGGAACTTCCTAGGTCAAAATGCTAGTGATGTCATCCATGAGGATCCATAATGTTGATTTTGTAAGCAAAATAATAAAATAAAAAACTTTAACATACGAATAAGTAATTATAATACAAATTCAACAAGTGAAAAAAATGATTAAATATAAATACTTACTATGTTCTTCAGAAGACTCCTCTACAAAGGTATCCACTGCTAAAATTGGATGACCACTACCTACATCATGTCCACCAACTAGGTCTATCACATCACCATTGTCACCACCAATAGTACCAATTTATATTAAAGGAAATAGTGAAAATACTAGAGCTCTTGTAAAGTATACTTTATATTAATCAATGACACCCACCTTATTTAACATAGGGTTTGTAAATTTTAGCTCTACATACTCATCAGGGGTATTATATTTATAAAAAGTGGCCTCATTTGGGGTAACATGCTCTATTTTTGGAGGTGTCACTCAAATAGATAGACTTCAAGCATATGATCTAGGTTGCTAGTCCTAATGTATACCAAATTGGTGGGTGACATGCTTATACTGAAATCTCTCAGGTATACAATGGTGATCAACTATCCACCAACTGAATCAAAACATAATGGAATCCTCCATTCATCTAGGGGGAAGGTAATGTGCCCTCCATAAACATTATATTCTTATAATAAATCTAAACATATCCAAAACCTAATTATGTCATCTGACCTTGCATATTAACCATGCCTACAAACTAATCTAGTCACTTATGGCTCGGCCTCGATCCAATTAGGAAGGAGTAATCCAAGTGGGAAAATGAACACAATATGCTCATACCCCTAAACCTATAACAATGTACCAAAAACCAAACCTGTAAATTTTTTCTCTACTGTAAATCTATACAGATCATAGTATAAGTGTTCTAACATGCATCTACCCCAACTACAAATGGTCTTGTGCATCTCAATATCAGGTATAATGGTAAAAGTTCATACACCATAGGATAACCACTACTATCCATTCCAATAAATAATCCAATACAAATACATAAATATTTATACAAGCATAGGGTATTGCTAGTGAAAATATGATCATTCATTAAGCTATCGCCACCATATCTCTCTTGACTAGTAGCATTACCTCTATAATATATTCTATCAGCCCTCCTCTCAGCATCACTCAAGTGAGTAATGCGAACATCTCTACCATGAATGGGAAGGCACAAAATCCTTCATACATCTTCAAGTGTCACAGTAATTTCCCATATGGGTAGTTGGAAAGAGAAAGTATCACAATCCCACATACTGGCTAGGGCAGTCGATAGAAAATATTAGTAGCCACAATACCAAGATGAATCATAGGCCTAAGAGTGACAATATCTACAACCACTTGAGCCTCCAAGATGACTCAAAGGCTAAAAGTGACAACATCTACAACCACCTGATCATGAGGCTCAAGACCCAACTCAAATATAGAGATCTACACTATACATTGGCAAAACTCATATGAATGAATCAATCTCTACTATCATATATTAAAAAATGTAAATATCATGAAATGTCATTTATAAAGTAACTCTAAACAAGTAAAAATTAGCATACAAAAGTAAATTTAGGTCAAATGTTTCATAAGAAAAATTGCAATAGATGGAGGGACTCATCCAAGACATGGGCAAAATCAATACCAACTAAAAAATGTATTGAACAAACCTATGAGTTTTCATAAAAACCAAATATAAATCAAATAGATCCATTGATTGCAAGACACAGTAGATCATGAATGATTATATCTTCAAATTATATATATATATATATATATATATATATATATATATATATATATATTTCAAGAAAATAAATAATACCTCATTAACAACCTAACCAACAAAAAAATGAGCACAAATTTCATCCAATCAGCTAAGTGCAAAATTTATCTCATATATATATATATATATATATTTCAAGAAAATAAATAAAACCTCATTAACAACCTAACCAACAAAATAAAGAGCACAAATTTCATCCAATCAGCTAAGTGAAAATTTATCCTATAGACCATTGTAACAAAAATATTAGAGCAAAGTGCTCTTAATCAACAAACTCACAAATAGTAAATGTTGGCTTAGATTCAAAAAATAATTCAAGTTTATTCAAATATGCCTTATTAAGTTTATAACCTAGTGTCCTCTATTTAACTTTTAGATTTTACCTAATAATGGAAATTAAAACCCTAAATGAATGTAATAGCCCTAAATCACCTTCAACAATTCATCTACTAAAAAATATCATGACAAAGTAATCTTTGTTATAAACTTTGTGGCAATAAAATATGAAACCTCAATATAAACATGATTATTGTCATTATTCTTAAAAATAATAACCACCTATTGAAGCAACCAATAAGACTAATCTTATTTATCTATGCACATATTTACTAAGCCCATAGGGGCATAAACCACAATCATTTTTTCAATGCATTATTCTTACTAGTAGTTTATTTGAATACAACGTGATATTTTTATTTCACATAAGATATTTGTACGCAATTATACATCATCACATTTATTGGACCAAAACAATTCTAGTTACACATATTTCACATTAATACATTCAACACTTATCAACATATGCATGCTTTGATCGTATATATTCACACATTTTCTTTTGGGGGCATTATATCCACACATATGCAAGTATCATGGTCTATTTTTGTTGGACCATTTATTTTCACATTCATTAGTTGAACGTACAGACAAATCGAATTAACTTACTACTATTAGACAATAAGAAATAGTTTACACTAATTTATTGATCCGGGCAACAATTTAGATGATAATTCGGGTGATGGGTCCACTTCAATTGATGGCGAAATTTCTGGGAGCCATAACTTTTGCACCGTAGCTTCAATTGACTCACCGTTTGAACCATTGGAAATATAATAATGAGGGGAACATTGTGAGATGGCATTGATCTTTTCTCAATGAATTTTGACCCCCCAAAAACCCAATATAAGTTCTGTAAATTTCAATTTTAGTAGTGCAGTCTAAAAATAGTAAGTTTCTAAAAATAGGAATTCCTCGAATTTTGTATTGTTGTAAATCATGGAAGTCGAACCACTTAATCTCCCTCGATATTTGTGACCTTCCACATCCTCCTCACACCTTCATAACATGTATAAATGAAGTTGTAACCCAAAATGGAAAAGCATACATCTTTTCTCAGAGATAGGCATATGTTTGGGTCTGCAATTTTGATAAATAAAATATCTCTTTTCAGAGATAGCATTATTTGAATTGTGTTGTTCTTATTTATGAATTATTATTATTATTATTATTATTATGGGGGACATTATTATTATTATTTTATTATTATTAGGCCATCTAGGGGCATGTTTGTGACATTTGGGAGCATAATAATTGTTTCTCATTTTGATTTTTCAAATGTGGAATCATATCTTAATGTGTTGTGTTTAAAATTATACTATATTTCCTATACTAAATTGTACTTTACATGATTCTATGTAGCATAACTATATGTTAATTCAAACTTCAAATTATAAAAACACTTCAAAACATCATAATGATGGAAAAATTCATTCTTGTATGTTTCTAGGGCTATTTTTTTATAAAATATGATCTATGCAAAACATTATGATGGTAGAAAAAATCAATTTCATTTGTTGCTAGGATTGTATCACACTTCAGCTAAATTATTTTTCCTAATATATGATACATTTAACCTTTCTATTTTGACATGTGTGGTTATAAAAAAAGTCTTTATTGCTCACATAATATAGGGGGTATATATTATGTCATTTCTAAAGCCAATTTTTTAAAGTGGCAATGAACAAAGCAAATGTGTCTACTTTCATGATCAAGAAGTGGATTAGGCGATAGTCACTCCTAGAGAAGTTTTTGGATATGTTTCAAACACTTGTCAAAAGTCTAAGATGTGTAAATTGAGTTCTAAGGTATCCTAGAGAAGTGTTGGCTATATTTACCCACTTATCAAAAGTATTTTTTTGTGTCATTTGGATCAAAAATCAATCAGGTGTATTCATTCCTATGCTTTCTTCAAAATACAAAAAAATGTAACACAAACATGGCATAGCGTTGACTATGTGTGTGTGTGTCCATTTATCATAGGGACATCAAGATTTTAATTAATTATATAGATGAATGAATGACAAAAATATTCATTTCATTCTTCCTAAGGTAGGTCAAGGTACACACTTAAATTCATGTGTCATTTTTACTTTGACATATGCATGCATCAATTCATATGCACTTCAAAGTAAGGGAATTATGTAGACACCTAAATTTGGTACAAACCTCATTATTGTAATAATTTTAGTATTAATTTGTATATATGGCTCTCCATCTTGATTTAATAGTTTATTAACATGTGTCTTGTTCTAATTTACTCTCTCCTTCCATTTGTAACCATGTTTTGGTGTCATTCTTCCATTTTCTTGTGTTTTATTATTTGTTGGATTTTTAGGGATCCAATCTTTTTTCATGTTTTGTCTCATTCTTCTCTCTACTATATTTTTCATCTCTAATTTTATCTTTAGATAGACCTATATAATGTAGAGTCTATCGTGAATAAACCCATGTTTTCTATGGGTTTGTCTCTTTAAAAGTTTTGTGTCCTTTGATCCAACCCATTTTTGTGCTCTTGCTTGGGATTTATCTCGTGGTCTCTTTCCCATTTTTAGTTTTTTGTGCTCTTTCTTGGGATTTATTTCCTGAATTCTTTCCCATTTTTAGTGTTGGTTTACATTTCAATAGTAATAATTCAAATCAAGAGAAGGCTATATATGAAAAATTCCTAAAATAGATTAAAATACAAGGAACATAAGATCATAACCATATAATTATCATAATACTCCTCAATATCAATCTAGGCATACTCATTGGGATATAATTTTTCTCATATGGACTATTTCTCAAGTTTTAAAATATATATTGTATTAAAATAAAGCCTAAGTAAATACTCTATAGTTGCATCTCCACTTAGAAAGAGGAGGTTGAATCCCTAACTCAAATATTTGTCTACACCTTTCATGAACTACAAGATTTGAGCATGCGAGATATGTAGCTTGCAACTCCATCTTAGTGGTAACTTGACCCAACCACTATCCCTTCTCTTATTTTGCATTTACATCGCTATGTGAAACTAGGTTAAATATGGAGACTCTGCTATTTCAAAAAAAAATCTTGACATATCTATAAAGTGAAGATATAGGTGAAACAAGAAGGTGATAATCCATAGATGACATAAATACCAAACTATGAAACCATAACATGATAATCCTATCCATAAGGGACAAACTCAACCACAATTAGAAAGTGATGGATGTACAAGTCTATTTTGAAAGGATTAGCATAGGAATGGGTCTATCACATTGAATGGGTATGTATTAGACCATCACACAATTTTCATATTTTAGGATTAGGTTGCACATATTATACATAGTCCGTATACACTCTTAGATTTATAGAATAACAAATAACCTTAAAACTTTGTCATTTACACTTGCTTAATATAATTTTATTATGGCATTAGGACTTATTTCTCATTGTAGCCTATTAGAGAGATTTGAATTATGTAATTTCATTTATTATTTATTTTCAAATACTTTACTCATTATTTGTCCTAAAACCATAATTAGGGTAAACATAGCCATCACATGCCCTATTTTTTGTGGTATCACAAATTTAATCTATCTAAAATTTTGTGTTATTTACCTTGTTAAGGAAAGGGCATATTGATGTCAAATAGTATCAACTTCTTGTTGACTATGTTGTATCACTTGTTCATTTAGATAAATACCCTCTTTCACAAACTTTGATGCAACATTATCTTTTATACACTTTGGTGGTTATTCTTCCATTATTAATTCATAATGTGCTTACATAATGTAAATTTGCATATAATTTTTAGTTCATATTTTAAATATTTCAACTATAATGTTATGCCACTATCATGTTATGTCTATTTCTATCATGCCCAAAATTTAACACACTAAAACACCCTTAAAAATGACTTATTCATTTATTTAATAATGTTAAATAAGGTTTCACTTGTGGGCACTTGTCCCTACTTGCACTATTGCTAGAGGTTACAAAATTAGGTTCCCTAAGTTTGGCTTGGATTTGGCAATAACATTATTACAAAGGTTTGAGTTCAATTAGTTAAGGCACTATAATTAAATTCCCACTTAAGAGGATCCAAATCATTTTGTTTTCTAATCAAAATATCCTAAAGTGCCCATGGCACTTTAATTAATTTTCTTTAATTCTATCTCATAGATTATTTGGAAGTGCAATGGCATATTATGTTAAATACATATTTTCACCTCAATAAATTGACTAAAGTATAAAAATAAAACTAAATCTTAGTTTTAAAGAATCTCCAACCTAAATAACCTTTGGTGTAATAAAACTCCACCCTAGGATCAACATGATCCCATATTTTTGATCTAGGAATACTAAAAAGTTTCCCTAATTTTCTCTATGAACAAAACAAGTCAACGCTTCTTTATTCTTTATTTTTCTCTTCTTAGGAAGGATTGGAATCAAAAGGAAAGGAAGGAGAATATAGTTTTATTATTTTGTGAGATTGTTCCTTTAGATGTAAGGGACAAATACATAATGTGTATATGTGCATCAATCTTATTTTATATATGTTCTTTGAAACTTACATATTCAAGGGTATACATATATATGGTTTATGATATGTAATTTTTTTGATATGTAATTTTGTATATGTATATAAGCATACATATACATATGTGTGTGTATTTAAAAAAAAACTTAGGATTTGGGGTTACAGGTGCATCCATATTGTCACAAGAAGTAGAGGGGTGTGAAGCCCCAAAAATAAGTGGTACATTGGTAGAAAAAACCCACCCGTACCCATAATAGTATGTGACCAAGACATGGCTCCCTAGATATAGTTTATGAAGTTTTGAGGATCGTGTTGTCATCTCCTCTTATTACTATAGTGGGGTGCAGGGCTAGCCTGACACTATCCCCTTTTCAAAATACATTATGCAAGCCTCTTTATTGAGGCCTACATTTTCTTCATTTTTATAGTCTTTATTATATTTAAAAGCTTCAAAATAAACTTGGCCACTTGGCCCTAACCCAACACCCTTTTAAATATTTTTTATTTATAATTATAATATAAAATTATATATGTGTATATTTATATGTAATTATATATAATCCATTTTCTCTATCACTATTTAGTAAGATAATTAGTGTGTGTGTGTGTGTGTGAGTGAGTGAGAGAGCGGGGGGAGAGAGAGAATGAAACCGCTTTCTTTTTTTAATCTTTATAAACACAAATTTACAAGTCACAAGAATTTATGTTAAGAAAATAAAATAAATAATATACAAAGTAAGGGATATTGAGATCATGTGTGTATATATATATTCTATATATATATATATATATTATATGTATGTACATGTATGTATGTATATCACATGTATGTATACATATGTATATATATGTATATATATGTATATAGAATAAGTATATATATATATATATATATATGTACATAAGTATATATATATATATATGTATATATATATATATATGTATATGTATATATAAGTATATATATATATATATATATGTATATATATATATATATGTATATATATATATATATATGTATGTATATGTATATATGTATATGTATGTATATGTATATATATATATGTATATATATATGTATATGTATATGTATACATATATTAGATGTAGGAGAATTCGAGTACAAAAAGAATCTGCATCACCCAAAAATACTTAAAGGAATAATATGTTTTGTGTAACCTTTGGTGTGCATGTAGTATTTGGAAAAAGAATAAAAGTGTATCCTTGTGCATGTATAGTAGGTTGGTAGTTTAATTATGGATTCAAGGCATTTCCATAGAATATTAGTCATACACAAAGTTGATAGCTTGCACAATAGGCATAAATGGATGGTGGCTTGAAAAACTACACTTGCAAGAGGTGAAAAAGCTTGCAGACAACCTTTTGGTGATTGTGCACATCTAAGAAGATATAATATGGAGTGTCATCCCATGTTGGCTCATATCAACATTCATTTGGATATCATGTGTCATATGATGAGGACCCTGATAGTTATACTAGTGTAATTGAATGAAGATGATGAGTCACAAATGGACAATTTATTTATAAGAGAGATGAACCTTTTCAACTTTTGTAACAACTTTTTTTGAACCTAAATATGATGGTCAAATTCATTTAATGGGTTGGGAACAAGAATAAACATACATAGAGATGAGTTTGAGAAGAATACTACGAGTTATTGTGACATGTATGGGAATAATGAACCGTCATTGGTTCACGTAGAGACTTTTAAGTCTACAAGTCTAGTATATGATTTTTTTTAATTTTTAAATCCCATTTGGGATCATTTCAATCTCTAAATTTAAGTATTTTAATAATAAGATAGCATTTTATGTCTATAACTATATTTTCTTCCATTGAAGTTAATTTGGTTAATTTTTATTCTATGATACATGTCATTATTATGTTGGTGCATGTAAATTATGGATTACAAGGTTTAATACCATAATTCATTTGGAATCTATAACCATAATTGCATTAATTGACATTCAATCAAGTTCAACCTACCAATTGAATTCTATTTTCCACATTTTTAAGTGTGGGTATAAAATGGTGAAGACATCTTCCAACACAGAGATTGTTGGATGGAATGTTTAACATGTGTAGTTGTTACAGTGATTATTTGAAGAAATTAATTGGCACATATATGGATTCTTCCAAGAGAAGGAAGAATAAGTTGACTACCAAGAGTGTAAAATTTGGAAAATTTAATGTGAGATCTCCAAGAAATAATAGAAACCATGGAGACTAATCAAGAAAGGGGAGTAAATTAAGATTTGAGTGAATATGAGGCACCAAAAGTGCACATGAATGATATTTAATCAAGACCTAGCTAATGGTAGATTGTTAAGGTCCATTTTTAAGATAGGTGGCAAGTTGTGTATGGACATTCCAAACTACTCATTGAGTTTATGTCTAGAAGATTTGGAAGACTCGATGCTAGAATTGGATAAGTATTTTGAGTATGAATACATAGAAGACCATTAGAAAGTGTGATTTGTGTGTACCAAATTGAACAGACATGCATCATTACAGTGGGAAAATATCTAGATGGATAGGGAAATAAAGGGTGAATATAAAATTAAAGATTGGAACATAATGGTTGCCATGTTGAAAGCAAAGTATTTGCCCATAGACTATGAGATGAATCTTTTCATAAAACTACAGGACTTGAGACAAAAGGATATGAGTGTCAAGGATTATACAAAATAATTTTATAAATTGACCGTTTGTGCCAGTCACATAGAATATGTTGTAGCTAATGTCACAAGGTATGTGAATGGAGTTCACATTTTCATTCAAGATGAATTCGGTGTGATCAACCCAAATCCAATATAATAACCCTATTAATGTGCACTGATGGCTTAAGAAAGCTTGTATATAAGGCAAAAAGGTACCATATGTAGAAATGTAAGTTTGCACGTAGAAGAGGAGGCAATGTGCACAATGAAAAATAAATAAAAAGTAATCACATGAGGGAAAAGGGAGTACATTGTAGGGTCATTATTGTGCACAAAAGGGAAGAGGGTGCTTTGAAGGAAGAGGATACAATGGAAATTAATGAGGTAATGGTTTCAAAAGTACATGCATTAGATGTGGATGATTAGGTCATAAAGCACTTGAGTACCCACACACATATTAAAGTGGAGCTATGCACAAAACAAAGGTTATTAAGCATGTTACACAAGCTGAAGTGGAAAGTGTTGTGTCGATAAATCATAAAGAAGAACCAACATGTGGTAAGGCTCTCATGATGAAGAGAGTATTATAGAAGCCCAAGAAAGAAGATAAAGCACCAACACAGAAAAAAATTATTCAAGACCACTTGAAAATCTAGAGGAAATATCTATAAGTTAATCATTGATAGTGATAGTACTTACAATATTGTTTCTAATGAGATGGTAGAGAAACTTGGTTTGTATAGGATAGAACATCAAAATCCTTACAAGGTGTCTTGGTTGTTGAAGGTACATTAGTTTTTGGTGAATGAGCAATGTTTGTTCAATTATAAGATAGGTGTGTATAAGATGAAGTCATGTGCAACATCATGCATATGGATATTTGTCACGTATTATTGGGCAGACCTTAGTAGTTTGATATAAAATCTATATATGATGGAAGATAAAATAATTATAACTTGTGGAAGGATGGTAAGCTTTACATTATGATTCTTTCTAAGGATAAAAGTGTAGAAGTGCAGAGTAGTCTGAGATTAATTTAGTGTTGGGAAGGAAATTCCGAGAAGAATTAAAGCAGGAGTGTACATGTTATGAGCTCATGCTTAATCCTATGCAAACAATATGCTCAAAGGGTGCAAAGGAGGAAATGTCACATGAAGAGAATAAGATATTATTTGAGTACAAGGATATTTCAAATTATTTACCACCTATGTGTAGCATAAGTCATAGAAAGGATATAATTCCAAAATATAATATGCCTAATAAAGTGGCATATAGACTAAAAACACTAAAGAATGAGGAGCTGAAGAAGCAAGTTAAATAAATTCTTGAGAAAGGGTTGATTAGAGAAAGCCTTAGCCCGTGCATAGTACCTTCAATGTTAGTGCAAAAGAAATGAGGAGAATAGATGATGTGCATTGATTTCATAGGATGTCAATAATAAGACCATTAACTATAGAATCCCATTGCCATGCATGGATGACTTAATGGATTTCTTGAGTGTAGCACAATACTTCACCAAGATAGACTTTAAAACTATATACTATCAAATTAGGCTAAGAGAGGTTGATGAATAAGAGATCAATTTCAAGAAAAAAATGGTTCATATGATTGGTTATTTATCCCTTTTGGTCTGACTAATATTTTGAGCACATTCATGTGAATGATTAATGAAGTGATAAATAAATTTCTTAGAAATTTTGTCATTGTATATTTGGATGACTTTCTAATTTTTAGAAAGTCAAAAGAAGAACAATTGGCACACTTGAGACAAGTTTTACAACTTTTGGTGGAATGATGCAATTAACCACACTACCAGATTCCTCTGCCAATATGGAAATTAGATTACATTACCATTAAGTAACACCATATTATTTCCCTCGTCCTTGAGAAAAACCCTTTAAATTCTTAGCTCTAGGCCATGGCTACCTCTGTCAAGCACAAGATCAAAGTAGCAGATAGCCATGCAGCCAAAGGGATGTAAATCAAGGCTCATGAACATTTGCTCAAGATTGAGGACCATGCCTCAAACTATTTTTTCAAATATCTCAGGGCCAAACAAGACAAGGAGATAATCAAAACCATAAAATTAGCTCACAAGACTCCCACTATTTTATGGGAGATTTCCTCGACCTTCTTGGATCATTACAAGCTAGTGTTTTAAGCCCAAAAAGATTTAATGGAGAGATCACAAGATTTTAAAGAATATCTAGATGTGGTGCCTTGCAAGTTAAGCCCTTCAACTCTAAAACATTATGATGTTATTTTCTCTCTTGATGAGATATGGTGAAAATTCATGGCCAATGAAAAGGTATTGAGGATTGATCACTTTCCTTGGGAATTTTATAAAGCTAATTTAAAATTCCTGGGGCTTGACTTGCTTCAATTCTACAAATATTCAAATAATCCCTACAGAATAAGTTTTTAGGGGCCAATATTATTAAAGTAAATATTAAATTCATTCTTAAGGATGGTGATCTATAATTATTATCAGTTGGCACCTAATCACCCTTTTGAATGTGTCCTAATAAATCATTGTTAAAGCCTTAACAAATCACCTTCACCATATCCTCCCTTCAATAATCAAACTAGAATAAACTAGTTTCATTAAAAATAGATACATATTTGCATTGGGGAAGAATGGAGTGGACTCTTGCCTCTAGCTACAGGACCATATTTCTCAAGCTTGGTATTGAAAAGACTTATGATCAAATAGACTAGCCCTTTATTTTTTCAATGCATAAATCCTTTGGTTTTGGTCAATATTTTCTCTCGACAATTCAAACTATGTTCTCTAAAGCATCCACTTGTCTCACCATCAATAGGTATAATTCAAATAGCTTTGGTATTTTCCACTCCATTAGATAGTTTTGCCCTCCTACCCCTACTTTTTATGTTTTAGTTGTTGAATCATTGGATATATGCTTGCTAAGATAACAAAATGAGGGCTTATCAAGGTAATTATCCTTACCAATCGTTCATGTCAGCTCATTAATGAGAAATTTGTAGATGACTCTTCCATCACTCTCAATGAGCAATAATCCTCCTTAAAAATGGTAGTTTGCTACCTTGGAATTTTTTTATAAGATTCAAGGTCCAATTTACAATGGGCCAAAACATAATACTATAGATAGAGCATGATTTCCTTACTAGAGTGGTTCATCACTTGAAGTGGATATAGAAAGGGGAAATTTTCAAATCTATGGGTATTCCTTTTGATTTTTTTATTTATCCTTCTAAGCTATGGACGTATGTTATAGATAGAGTCAAAAAGAAGGTTTCTTGTTGAATTTCTAATCTTCTTTCTCTAGCAAGTAAGTTTCAGGTTTGTACCAAAATTTTCATAGCCAGTCATGTTTACTACTCTTCCTATTGGGCCCTTTCTACAGCTTCATATGATAGATTATAAAAATTGATTAAATATTTCATCTGGGATAATTCTAAGCAAAATCAAGGCTTCCATATAGTAGCTTTAGATATTTATTGTCTTCATCATGACAAACGAGGGATGAGCATTATAAATGCTTACAATTAATGCAATACTCTCTGTGCCAAGTGGGTGGTTAAGGAAATTAAAAGGTAATGAGACATAGAAAATAATTTTAAGGCACTAAATTTATGTAGGCTCCTCTTATGGTACAGTGAGTTTGAAGAACATTGGTTTGCACACTTTTTTTATTACCACTGCCCTATCAAGATAGAAGGTTCTTTTGTGGCTATGAGAATTTGGAAAGCCTTTGAAGTTGTCAAACATTTTATAAAATGGGTTGGGGATGGATTTCACACTAGTATTTATTTTAAGGACTACAGTCTTTGGTGGTCTCCTATCATGACAAACAATAGCCTTCCATTGGTAGATGTGCTGAGCATAAAAGTTGATTATTCAAAAAAAGAATTCATACAGTTAATGATTTGACTTCCTCTCAAAATTGGATCTCGTGACTCTTTATAAAAGATAAATATGCTTTTATTAATACTAACTTACCTTAAAATCTAAAAATTCAAGAATTTATGCCTGATGTCATGTTGCACAAGATGGGATTACAACCTCCACATGCATAGTGGAAGGACTAACAATGGAATTGTGATATTGATTTCAAAAAACTATTCTCATGGTATCATTTACCAAATCATGATCCCTTTTTATTCTACTCTAGATAAGTTAAACAGGTGGTGGAATTTTAATTCATTACCCAAAGCATGGCTTACCAGACTTGGCAATATTTGGGGTGCCAAGCTCGAGCCCAAACTTACACATATCATATGGTGTCTAGTGTGTCATGTTCTTATTTTTGGTGATCAACTCTTACACATTGGGATTGATAGGTACACCTCTTACACATTAGGATTGCTCAGCCCAAGTGTCTAACCTGCTTTAGACTAAGCCTTTCAAAAATCATTTTTGGACATGTCTAAAAGCTCAATCTACTTGGCAATGGATTCACATATTTTTTTGGCCTTTCCACTTAGAGCCTTTCTCTTGGCGTATGGTTTTTTTTTGGGACAAGCTCAATAGATGTCACAGATTGATTTCATGTGGAGCTTCTTCAGATCCATATATTTAAACTAAGAAAATTTCTAAATTTAACTATTTTTAATAATGAAGAACTTTCTTTACAGTTCTCTATTAATGAAAAGGTGATTATTATTTTTTCAACTCTCATGTAGATCTAAGCCTAGGTTGAAAAAGTGGTTCTCAAGTTATAACACTAGTAGGAGTTTCTCAACCACTGGAAATGTGCTACCTACACCATGAGTTGTGTGTCCCCTGATCAACCCTCTCATGGCTCCTCTTCTTCGACCTCCAAATGTTCGTAGAGCCACTCTCACATTTGTAACCACTTCTCTACCCCTCTACCTCAACAAAGCGATGGAGCCATCCACCACAATATATAAAATCCTTTGATAGCATATTGCAATGGAGCTCACTTGTGTATGGGTTGGTCTGCTTGGTAGATATGTTCAATAGCCCTCTAGTTGGGTTATCACAATTTATTTGGTGCTTCTTGAGACAAATCAAGATGAATGGGTGGGTTGTTACAAATTTTATTACTCCAATTTTTGAACTTTGAAACATTAAAATTCTATCATGCAATGGTTGTTGTACCAAGATGTTTAAATTACATGGTGGGGGGCAACTTATTTTGATCACTTAACAATCATTTCTTGTTTGAATGTGATTGAATTTATTTATGATTTTTTCCAAAGTGATTTTATATTGACATTTGCATTTTGAATCATTTAAGTATGCAAAATAGTTAATAGCATTCTTGATCAATGTGTGTGCATATTGGCTTGTTCGAAGCAACGAAATCAATTGTGGATTCTTGTGAAAAGAGCTACAAGTGATAATTCATAAGTGATTCAATCTAATAATGTTTTCTTCAATTTCATTTTTACAAAACTTCTTTCAATGGCACAGATCAATATATTTGAATTTTCAATACACAGTAGAGAATGGATAATATGTTGTCATTTTTGTTATCTTGCAACATCTTTTGGTCTTGATTCAGTTTTAATTAGATGTTATTATGGTTCTATCATAATTCTATAACCCTAATTTCACTAATGATATTCTAAAACTAAACCCTAATACGTAAACTACTTTATGTTTTTTACAATAGATTGAGAAGTCTATCACATCGAAGAAGAGGAGCCATGAAAGGGTTGATCAAGTGAGACACAACTCATGGTGTAAGTAGCACATTCCTAGTGGTTGAGCAACTCATACTGGTGTTATAACTTGAACACCACTTTTTCAACCCAAACTTAAATCTACTTGTAAACTGAAAAAATAACAGTCACCTTTTCATTAATAAAGAACTGTAAAGAAAGTTCTTCATTTTTAAAAAATAATTGAATTTATAAATTTTCTTAATTTAAATAGAATAATGGATCTGAAGAAGTTACACTTGAAAGCAATCCGTGACCAAAGTCTATCAGCTTGATCACTGTTGATCATGGTTGGAATTATCGATATTGTGAACCTTTGCTTAAATGGTACGTGGGGTTGGCTCGAACATCTTTCAGTGTACTTCGAATTTATTTTGAACATACGATAAATCTTGTGAGAATAAAAAAATGGTATACGATCACATCTATAATAAATGCATGGTGGTGAACAGATAAAGGTCACAAAATTTGTGAAGTTGATGGACTTGCTAAACTTCGCATGGTTCAAATGACTCACCGTTTGTTTGACGTATATCTAAATCGACAGGCAATATTAAATTACCAAATATAGCAAGCAATGTGGAAGGTGATGGAGACTCTGCGTAGATTTTATATTCTAGTATAAAAATGCGTACATGTTATAAATGGTAGATAATATTCAATTAGTGGTATTGTGCTTGTCAAATACATTTTGTTTGATACAATTTCATTTATTTATGTAATGCAAATCGTTTGATTTTCAATTTGTAAATTGCATGGCTGGAGTTTCAAATACTGAAATATTGAAACAGTGGTCCAATTTTGACATGTCAGTATTCTATTACTAACAGTTATAAAATACTAATGCAATCTTGGCAAACATAAAAATTTGGTTTTAGAAAATAGACATTTAAGCTTAGTTTGTATGGTTTGGACAAGAAATAAATTGTTTCCTCCCTTTCTTTGTTCTTTTCATTTTGAAATCCATGCCGTAATTACAGTTTAAAGTGAATAAATTGGTGACAAGTATGATCTACATTCATTTTGTTTTGCAAGTTAAAACTTGGTTATATTTTGAAGAAAATAAGGCTCGTATGGACTCTTTTTTTTTTTTTGGAATACTGAGGATGGAATACATGTATTTGTGTGTTATTTAAAGTCTATATGTAAATGGAAAATTTGGGCATGATGATACTTTCCCCAGTGTTTAAGATATAAAGGTTTTGTGAAGAGTTTATCAGATTAACTGCAATTGGGTCTCATATTTAGTATTTTATCAGAAGTAAATGAAATGTAATGGCACTTGATTTTCAGACTTTACTACATGTGGTACTCATTTCAACTCTTACCAGTTGGTTGTAAAATAATTGTCATTTTCATTTGCACTTTTTATATGTTGATGTTATACTGCTATGCTCCTTTACATTCTGAAGTTGAAATGGAATAATGATTAATTACAAAACAATGGATTAAATCATAAAGGCTTAGTCAAATGATGGTTCAATTTCCATGATAACTTGTTTAAACGATTACTTAAGTTGTTATAAAGTTAATTGTGGCCCCACCCACTAGAAATATATTTTTTTTTATATAATTAAATAATAATATTTCTCGAGACTCGTGGATTTATTATGTAATAAATTTTTAAGTTGTGAATTTTACAAAGTTTCGAATTAGTTAAATTTTATTTAAATCAATTAATTTTAATGTTTTAAGTTGACTAGAATTTAGTTGTAATTTAAAAGTATGAATATTTATATGAAAAAGTTTCATAAGATGACTTGAAGGACATTACAAGGGGGAACTCATATACATAAGTATATGGACTTTTTTATAAATTTAGTTTCATATTATGTATTTTCTTTTATTAATCATCTTTGAGATGAAGTATGATTTGTAGGAAAACTAAATAACATATATGATGACGATGAATTGATTTCACTTGGTACATCAAGTATATCTAGATTTCTTCTTTATTTATAAAGCAATTATTTAAAAATAGCCAAGAGTTTAAATCCATTGATGATTGCAGAATAACTCGATCACATGCATGAAATCTAATTTGACTTCCCTGGAATAATGATGAATACTTCATACTAATATGATAGATTGTCAATTCTTGTAAAGTTGCAAAATGTTAAATTCTCAAATCTTGTAATTTCTAGATATTGTAATCAATTATGAAATAATATTTTAGTTCATAAATAAATTTTGTCTTCTATACAACTAAAGTCACCTTATGTTTGCATATTATTAGTTAGTATTATCTTCTTTCTTGATTTAGTTTAGTTTGTTTGTTTCTTTTCTTTTTGTTTACTTTTCTTTTAATAAGTTTCCTTTACAAAAAATCATAGTTTAGTATTTGAATTTATCCTAAGTTAGTGTAATATATGTTTTCTAATATTTAATATTTATCTTATAACTACTTTTAATTTTTGTTTGCTTTCTTATTGTTCTTTGCTTTTTGTTCCTTTTTTTCATTTTTTCTTTCTTGTTCATTTTCTTTCATGCTTTCTTATACACATATATGAGATACATTTATCCAAAAAATCTAAATAGTCTATCCTTAAAGAGTTTTTGTAATCCATAGGCTTTACTTTGTCGAAGAGGTCAGATAACAATTTTAAATTTAATTTCAGATTGACTAAATAGTGCATTAAAGCAATGATTATCATATTGATTAGAGATTTGTTTATAAGTATCTTTCTTCTTGACATGGTTGATAATAGTGTTGAGATTTATGAATTGGTTATAAGCTTGTTTTAGATCAATCACTAAACGTAATAATCCTTAGAACTTAAAATATATTTTTTCATACCTTAAAACTGGTTCCCACCTATAAGTACCTTACAATTAAACTGTTATGATTCCATCTTGACCTTCATGATAGGTAAATGGTTGATTAATTGATGTGATAATTTTCACCATCAACAGGGTGGTGCCCAATTCTCTTTCAAGTGAGCATTCTACTTGGATTGCCCAGCCTCATAAGAATGATTTGTCACCACCAAGTTTTGGGGCTATGACCTATGCCTGATGTTTTGTGCTTTGATGTAAATGTGTGATTTTTATGTTTTCGTATGTAGGCTACAATTTTTATAGTTTTGAGTTGTGTTTTGTACATATGTGTAAATCAAGTCGTGAATGCTAACCGATAGTTTTTTAATTGTAAACTTCTATGTAATATTAATTTTTTTGTGAATAATAGTTATATCAATGAGCTCCAATAAAAATAATAATGACCATAATGGTGCATGAACATACATCAAAAGGCTATAAGATAAAATGATATGATGCATGAGATAATAATACCCAAACTTAAAGGAGACCAAAAAAATGGGACCAAGAGTGCCAATGTTTTTCGTCATGTGCCAAAAGCACCGACACTTCTAGCATAAAAACTAGAAAGCATGGGAAGAGAGAGAAAGAGGTTTGAGGAGTTAGAAGAAAGGGGGAGAACTATCAAACATTAAAAAATGTACAATAATGATGAATTTGGATCAATAATAGATAAATATAGTAAAACATGCTAAGAACATATAAATTAGTAGTTTTGTCCAGATTTCATATCACTCTTGACTTAATGTTTAATAGTTTAGAGCAATCACCCAATAAAAACTTGTAATTTCCTTTCAAACTTTAATGTAATTTTTTTTAAAGGATAAACATTTTGATCCTTCAAGGTTTTTTAGCATTTATTAGTACCAAGTGCACAAGTAGTCAACCTTCTTTAACTTAGTGCCAAGTACTCATAGGTATGTATTCCATAAAATTAGTGTGAGAACCGAATCCAACCTCATCCTTTTACCCTTATATTCTACGCCCGCCCCCAGCCCCCCCCTTCCCCCCCTTTTAAAAATGTTTGCATAAGGAATATATATTATTTAGCAATGTAAAATAGTATTTTCAAATCTGTCTTAGATGTCAAAAATAGTAAACATACATACTTAAACTTTTGAAAATAAGATATAGATGATATGAAAATTAAAAGAATTGGAATAGTCACACATTGCTGAATTTTATCAGTTTAAAGTGGATTTGAGTTGTACAACCCTATACCAAACTATGTGCCAAATTTATAGTGATAAAATATCAATGTCTAAACTGTTCATGCCCAGGTCGGGATTGATGCTGGCTTGTTTTGATTTTTTGTGCCTTCTTGTAATGTTCATGTCTTGTGCTCTCTTTTAGAATATGGATTTTTTAATGTTTTTTTATAACTAGATATTGTGCTTGTATGTGCCTACACTTTGCATAATTTATGGACATAATTGTTTGATGGTTCTCTTCAATTCTATTAACCTAGCTTGCAACAAGATGTTAGACAAAGAGAAGGGAATAAGTAGTTGGGTTAGGCAACATAAAGGTGTTGTGACTATATATCATGTATACGTAAATCAAACCCCTCATACTTCATGTGCAATATGAATAAAAATTTCAAGGGAGGACTTCAACCTCATATTCCCTAAGTATGAGATGAAACTAAATGCACATTCACCTAGGTTATTTTTGGTACAAGATGTGATGCAAGTCCATGAGCAATGATAAAGTAATGTAGAGTGTGCCTAGACTTGAAAACAAATCTCTATAAATAGATTGAGAACCTATATGGGGTCTCTTGGATTAGAGCCTCTTGGATATTTCCCATTATTAAAATTATTATAGGTGATTTATATATAAAGACTTCTTATTTTTTAAATTGAATACATATTGTCACGTAAATTTTAATAAATAGAAATGTAAATAATTGAAAAGTGGATCTAAATGTCAAAAGCACACTGCCATTGGTAGAAGGGCCGATAAAAATAAAGGGAATGGGAACAACAAGCCTACCATTCTTCCCTAGGGTAACATTGATAGATTTTTACTCCCATCTTAGAAAATGGAATAAACAAAAAAAGATAGAGAAAAGTGAAACTAGGCTCATGAGTACAAAAAAATTATAGAATGATTAAAAGAAGAAAAGAGGACCATAGAATTATACAAAAAATAATGGGGGATAAAAAAGCGTCGATAAGTCACTAATTAAAAGTGATGACCCACATCCACAAAATAGTGTTTAAAACATTGTAATAATAAGGGTTGTACCAAAATTAGGTGTCTACATAAAGCCCCTACTCTGACATGTGTATGAGTGATGAATGCATGTGTCGAAGTAAATGATACATAACTGAAGTGTGTACCTTGACTTACCATAGGATGAGAAGGATGAATATTTTTTATTGCATTCATCCACACCTTTGTCATTTCACAAAAATTAGTATACTTGTCAACAATGGGCATTTGTGAATAAGTAATTTATGCAATATATGCTTCTTAAGATTAATTGAAATTTAAAATTAAATGAGCATAAGAAGGATTACACCTACTCTGTACGTAAACTAAATATTATCATAGCCTAAAAAATAATGCCTTTATTCCACTTGGAAAATAGACATTTAAGCTTAGTTTGTATGGTTTGGACAAGAAATAAATTATTTCCTCCCTTTCTCTGTTCTTTTCATTTTGAAATCCATGCCGTAATTACAGTTTAAAGTGAATAAATTGGTGACAAGTATGATCTACATTCATTTTGTTTTGCAAGTTAAAACTTGGTTATATTTTGAAGAAAATAAGGCTCGTATGGACACTTTTTTTTTTTTTTGGAATACTGAGGATGGAATACATGTATTTGTGTGTTATTTAAAGTCTATATGTAAATGGAAAATTTGGGCATGATGATACTTTCCCCAGTGTTTAAGATATAAAGGTTTTGTGAAGAGTTTATCAGATTAACTGCAATTGGGTCTCATATTTAGTATTTTATCAGAAGTAAATGAAATGTAATGGCACTTGATTTTTAGACTTTACTACATGTGGTACTCATTTCAACTCTTACCAGTTGGTTGTAAAATAATTGTCATTTTCATTTGCACTTTTTATATGTTGATGTTATACTGCTATGCTCCTTTACATTCTGAAGTTGAAATGGAATAATGATTAATTACAAAACAATGGATTAAATCATAAAGGCTTAGTCAAATGATGGTTCAATTTCCATGATAACTTGTTTAAACGATTACTTAAGTTGTTATAAAGTTAATTGTGGCCCCACCCACTAGAAATATATTTTTTTTTATATAATTAAATAATAATATTTCTCGAGACTCGTGGATTTATTATGTAATAAATTTTTAAGTTGTGAATTTTACAAAGTTTCGAATTAGTTAAATTTTATTTAAATCAATTAATTTTAATGTTTTAAGTTGACTAGAATTTAGTTGTAATTTAAAAGTATGAATATTTATATGAAAAAGTTTCATAAGATGACTTGAAGGACATTACACGTGGAACTCATATACATAAGAAAACTAAATAACATATATGATGATGATGAATTGATTTCACTTGGTACACCAAGTATATCTAGATTTCTTTTTTATATATAAAGTAATTATTTAAAAATAGTCAAGAGTTTTAATCTTTTGATGATTGCAGAATTACTCAATCATATGCATGAAATCTAATTCGACTTCCTTCGAATAATGATGAATACTTCATATTAATATGACAAATTGTCAAATCTTGTAAAGTTATAACATGTTAAATTTTCAGATCTTGTAATTTCTAGATATTGTAATCAATTATGAAATAATATTTTAGTTCATAAATGAATTTTGTTTTCTATACAACCAAAGTCACCTTATGTTTGCATATTATTAGTTAGTATTATCTTCTTTCTTGATTTTGTTTTAATTTGTTGTTTCCTTTCTTTTTGTTTACTTTTCTTTTAATAAGTATCCTTTAAAAAAAACCATAGTTTAGTATTTGAATTTATCCTAACTTAGTGTAATATATGTTTTCTAATATTTAATATTTAACTTATAACTACTTCTAATCTTTGTTTGCTTTCTTATTGTTCTTTGTTTTTGGTTCCTTTTTTCATTTTTTCTTTCTTGTTCATTTTCTTTCTTGCTTTCTTATACACATATATGAGATACATTTATCCAAAAAATCTAAATATTCTATCCTTAAAGATTTTTTTTTAATCCATAGGCTTTACTTTGTCGAAGAGGTCAGATAACAATTTTAAACTTGATTTGAGATTGACTAAATAGTGCATTAAAGCAATGATTATCATATTGATTAGAGATTTGTTTATAAGTATCTTTCTTCTTGACATGGTTGATAATAGTGTTGAGATTTATGAAATGGTTATAAGCTTGTTTTAGATCTATCATTAAACGTAATAATCTTTAGAACTTAAAATATATTTTTACATACCTTAGAATTGATTCCCAGCCATAAGTCCCTTACAATTAAATTGTTATGATTCCATCTTGACCTTCATGATAGGCAAATGGTTGATTAATTGATGCAAAAAAATTCACCATCAACAAGGTGGTGCCCAATTCTCTTTCAAGTGAGCCTTCTACTTGGATTGCCCAGTCTCATAAGAATGATTTGTCACCACCAGGTTTTGGGGCTATGACCTATGCATGATGTTTTGTGCTTTGATGTAAATGTGTGATTTTTATGTTTTTGTATATAGGCTACGATTTTCATAATTTTGAGTTATGTTTTGTACATATGTGTAAATCAAGCCATGAATGCCAACCGATTGTTTTATATTGTAAACTTCCATGTAATATTAATAGTTTTGTAAATAATAGTTATATCGATGAGATCTATTAAAAAAATAATGACCATAATGGTGCATGAACATACATCAAAAGGTTATAAGATAAAATGATATGATGCATGAGATGATAATACCAAAACTTAAACAAGACCAAAAAATTTGGGACCAAGAGTGCCAATGTTTTTTGGCAGGTGCCAAAAGCATCGACACTTCTAGCATAAAAACTAGAAAGCATGGGAAGAGAAAGAAAGAAGTTTGAGGAGTTAGAAGAAAGGGGGAGAACTATCAAACATTAAAAAATGTACAATAATGATGAATTTGGATCAATAATAAACAAATATACTAAAACATGCTAAGAACATATAAATTAGTAGTGTTGTCAAGATTTCATATCACTCTTGACTTAAAGTTTAATAGTTTAGAGCAATCACCCAATAAAAACTTGTAATTTATTTTCAAACTTTAATGTAATTTTTTTAAAGGATAAACATTTTGATCCTTCAAGATTTTTTAGCATTTATTAGTACCAAGTGCACAAGTAGTCAACCTTCTTCAACTTAGTGCCAAGTACTCATGGGTATGTATTCCATAAAATTAGTGTGAGAACTGAATCCAATCTCATACTTTTACCCCCCGGCCCCCCTCCGCCGCGCCGTGCCCCCCCCCCCTCCCCGCCTTTTTTTAAATGTTTGCATAAGGAATATATATTATTTAGCAATGTAAAATAGTATTTTCAAATCTGTCTTAGTGGTCAAAAATAGTAAACATACATACATCAAATTTTGAAAATAAGCAATAGATGATATGAAAATTAAAAGAATTGGAATAGTCACACATTGCTAAATTTTATCTGTTTAAAGTGGATTTGAGTTGCACAACCCTATACCAAACTATGTGCCAAATTTATAGTGATAAAATATCAGTGTCTGAACTGTTCATGCCCAAGTCAAGATTGATGCTGGCTTGTTTTGATTTTTTGTGCCTTCTTGCAATGTTCATGTCTTGTGCTCTCTTTTAGAATATGGATTTTTCAATCTTTTTTTATAACTAGATATTGTGCTTATATGTGCCTACACTTTGCATAATTTATGGACATAATTGTTTGATGGTTCTCTTCAATTTTATTAACCTAGCTTGCAACAAGATGTTAGACAAAGAGAAGGGAATAAGTAGTTGGGTTAGGCAATCATAAAGGTGTTTGACTATGTATCATGTATACGTGAATCAAACCCCTCATACTTCATGTGCAGTGTGAATAAAATTTTCAAGGAAGGACTTCAACCTCCTATTCCCTATGTACAAGATGAAACTGTTAAGGTGTGGAGCCTAAAAGCTTCACATATGAGCGCATTACCAAAGTTGCAGGTTTACACAGTCATCGGCGTCGGTCAGGAGCGACCAACGTCGATCCGGTGCAATTGAAGAGATGCCAGCGTCGGCAGAGGATCGGCCGACGTCAGTCACAAGCAAGCAGTCAGGAACCGGCGTTGGTTACCTGTGCGTCCAGGATGCTATTTTCGAGGACAGAAGCGAGTGTTTGCATGATGAGTTCAAGTCTTAGTCTTAAGTTTGCGTTTCTATTATTAGCAAGATTGTTTTTTAGAGCCCTTGTTCAAGAGGCTTAACTGTTGGTTGTAAGTGCATGCGCAAGTTTCCTAATTCTATATGTAGAATTAGATCTTCTTAGCTTAGTGTGATTATTGTAGTAGTTCATTGTATGTGAATGTTGAAGAACAGTACAGAGTTGTATCAATCCAGGTTGTTGGAGTTGATTGTACTTGAGAGAGAGAGCTCTTAAGGGATAGAGATCTAGTGAGAGATCTTGTGCATCTGAGAGAGGTGTGGAAGAAAGAAGTTTCTTCAATTGTATTCCTTTTGTAAAGAGTTTTAATACAAGTTTTTAGGGTGGTTTCTTGTATCTCCTGTTCTTTGCTATTATCTGATTCTAGTTACTTATCTATCTGATTTAATTCCGCAGTTTATTGCTTTCATAAGTGTAATCATATTGTTGGTTGATCCCCAACAAGTGGGAAGGGAATAAGTAGTTGGGTTAGGCAATCATAAAGGTGTTTGACTATGTATCATGTATACGTGAATCAAACCCCTCATACTTCATGTGCAGTGTGAATAAAATTTTCAAGGAAGGACTTCAACCTCCTATTCCCTATGTACGAAATGAAACTACATGCACATTCACCTAGGTTAGTTTTGGTACAAGATGTGATATAAGTCCACGAGAAATGATAAAGTAATGTAGAGTGTGCCTAGACTTGAAAACAAATCTATATAAATAGATTGGGAACCTATATGGAGTCTCTTGGATTAGAACCTCTTGGATATTTCCCATTATTAAAATTATTGTAGGTGATTTATATATAAAGACTTATTGTTTTTTAAATTAAATACATATTGGTACGTAAATTTTAACAAATAGAAATGTAAATAACTAAAAAATGGATCCAAATATCAAAATCACACTACCATAGGTAGAAGGGCCCATAAAAATAAAGGGGATGGGAACAACAAGCCTATCATTCTTCCCTAGGGCAAGATTGATAGATTTTTATTCCCATCTTAGAAAATGGAATAAACAAAAAAAGACAAAGAACAATGAAAATAGGCTCATGAGTTCAAAAAAATGATAGAATGATTAAAAGAAGAAAAGAGGACCATAGAATTACAGAAAAAATAAGGGAGGATAAAAAAGTGTCAATAAGTCACTAAATAAAAGTGATGCACATCCATAAAATAGTGTTAAAAACATTGTAATAATAAGGTTTGTACCAAAATTAGGTGCCTACATAAATCCCCTACTTTGACATGTGTATGAGTGATGAATGCATGTGTCGAAGTAAATGATACATAATTGAAGTGTGTACCTTGACTTACCATAGGATGAGAAGGATGAATATTTTTTTCATGCATCCATCCACACCTTTGTCATTTCACAAAATTTAGTATACTTGTCAACAATGGCCATTTACGAACAAGTAATTTATGCAATATATGCTTCTTAAGATTAATTGAAATTTAAAACTAAATGAGCATAAGAATGAATACACCTACTCTGTATGCAAACTAAATGTTGTATAGACTAAAAAATAATGCCTTTATTCCACTTATTCCAATTGAAAAATTTTCTCATGAGTGATAAACATAGCTACTACATCTTTGAGAGTTTTGTGAACCCTCCTCCTACTTCATGATCAAGAAGTAGATAATGTTGCTCCGAATAGAGTTACCCTAACTTTATTATGTTCTAAGTAGAGCTACCCAAATTTTTCTTATTAGCCTTTGCTCAGTAGTGCTTTATATATGCCCTTATTTGAGATGGGGGATTGAATAATTTTCGCCTACAATCACTCATCTCAAAATAATACAACTACAAGCACTATGTGTAATAATATTGTATATAGTTGATACCATTTTGAAAATTACATAAAACACATGTAACTATTGTAAACTATTACATGAAAATCATCATATAAGGTTAGGTGTATGCATCTAGTCATGCCTTATGTTTTGTGTCACATGGGATAGATAACATCATATACTACTCTAATGAGTATCAATGTCATGTTGCATAGGAAAGATAACATCAACAAAGGCTCCTTTCAAAATATACTACTTTAGTGAGCATCAATGTTGTGTCACAGAGTAAATATAGCATAAAGTAAGGCTTAACATGCACAATATACAACTCTAGCGAGTATAAATGTCATATCACATATGAAATATAACATTAGGTAAGGCTCAATGCACAATATACTACTATAGTGAGTATTAATGTCATGTCGTATAAGAAATATAACATCAAATAAGGCTCAATTATAGCAAAATATATTTATAACAATATACATAAAATATATAACATAGCTATTATTGATATAAGATAGTTAATATATCAATATATCTCTGATTTATGTCTTGAGAAAGATATCTTATGCAAATGATAGCAAGATATCTTTGATTTAAGTAAATTAGGTCTATATAATGAATGGTAAGCTAGAAAGATGTCACCACATATATGAAGATGCCCCCATATCATTTGTATGTCCATTAGACATATATAACTTGTAAAGCATATATCTCATCAACTAAAAGTATACCATGAGAAGCACATTATGATAACATGAATATATAAACCTTTGGCATAGGTAAATAAGTGTGATATATACCATATGACCCATATAAAGGAAAACATTTTATAGATTTTTAAATTTTATGAATGTTTTTTTATTATAGTGAAATCACACAAGTTGTGTACAATATATAACAATAATGATGTATCAATAAAACACTAGATGTAGGTGAGGATTGTTAGTCTATACGCTAACCCAAAACATAATGTCATAGTCATGAATAGTCTAATGTGACATAATAAGTTTATAATATAGAATACAATAGGTCATTAGAAACCTAAATAATAAAATGAGATAGCCACCATGGAAAGAGTGTTAAAAACTAATAGCACTTCCAAAGAAGTGATGGTTGCAATCCAGATATATCATATGTAGTAGAACCCTAAAAATGTAGTAACAATCTAATGTTGCAGATGATTAAATATAAGAAGTCATGTTGACCATTTTGGTCCTACAGGCCAAAATTGGTCTCCTTCTTCCCCGCTACTCTAAGCTAGTTTAAATTTGGTTTACATAAGTCTTTCAGCAAGAGGATGAACCAGTTCAACAACATGAACTTTGAGCATGAACTTTGAACTTGAACTTTGAACCATTGTTGGTTTAATTGCTTGGTTCAATTGCTTGGTCCAATCAATTGGTTCAATCAGTTTGGTTTAGTCAGTTTGGTTCAATCAAAAAGTTCAAAGGGGGTCTTACAAATCCTGAAGGACAAGTGCCCTTGCAGAGGGCAGTTAGGCACAAACTGGACTTTTCAAGCAGGCTACGAAGGGCAGTTTTGGACCCAAAAGAACCCTTGCAGAGGAATCAAAAGGGTGAGTTTTCCTTCGGAAATGCTAAGGCAAAAGATAAGACAAGGTCAACTTTCTTCGAGAAAAATGTCTAAAGGAATTCCTTCAGACATTTTGTTCGAAGAAGTTCACAAGGTAAAGAGCAAGGAATTCTTTCAGAAAAGTTCTCGCAGAAAAGTGAACAAAGTAAATTCTTTCAGACAAATGACTAAAGGAATTCCTTCAAACTTTTTGTTTGAAGGAATTCACCCAATGGAAAAAGCTTGACAGAAAGCAGCAAGCAGAAAAGACAAAGGAAAGATTTCCTGCAGAATGTCTGAAGGATTTCAAGACCAAGGCAGCCCAAATGGTAGGTGCCCTTGTGGGGGACTCTCGACTACCGAAAGGAGGACCTTCCCCAAGCCCTGAAGGGACACCTTCCCTTTGGGAGGTTTTAATGACAAAGGCCCAGACAAAAGAAAAGAAGAGAGAGATATCCTTTGGGAGAAAGTTTGAGGGAACACTTCAAGAGAAAGGTCAAAGAAAAGCAAGCTAGAGGAATTCAAAGGGGTGACGGGCCCACAGACGTCAAAATTGGACATCATGAACTAGCCGTTGGAATTTGGATGTCAAATGACGTCCTTGAAGATGTCAAATTTAGGGAAATAAGATAATTGTTGGCTTTCAAATGGTGACGGGTGCGCGAACATCAACTTTACAGTAATAAGATAGCTATTGACCTTTAAATGCTTGAGTTCAAACCCAAAGGAATTCAAAGGCCTTAAGGCCAAGAGGAAGATACCATCGAGAAGGGAGCCCAAAGAGCCAAAGATTGATAGAAGATAGCCCCGAGGGCTCAGATTTTTGGAAGGAGTCAAGAGAGGAAAAGACAAAACTAGGAAAAGACAAAGCTGGGAAAAGACAAAAGTTAAGAATGAACTCAATGACCTGCTGATGAAATAGGCCGCAAGTGAACTCAGTGACCTACCGAGAGGATAGCCCTGAGTGCTCACAAGGCGAGGAAAAGACAAAGCTAGGAAGGGACAAAAAATAGCAACGAAAGATGAAACAAAGCAAAGAATCTAGAACATAGCCATGCACACATATGACAACATCTGGAATGTTCCAAAAGATGCACCCAACTGAGTACAGATATGGAAAAAATAGCCCAAGTGGTAAAACAAGGTGTCGGCACAAGGAGTTATTCCAGCGGTTGATATAGTCTCTGCAAAGTGATCATCAAGGAGCACAAACAGTGAACTACGTGACCCATTTTTCTTCACTTTGCATTGATGAGCAGACAAACTGTGTGAATCTCTTTAAGAGGTGGTCTTGTTTGCAGACAAAAGGGGCGGCCTTGTCATTCAAACATCGAGTGACCCATGATTTCACATATGGCATTTAATATATTTTAAATGCCTAAAGTCAAAACTAGAGCCGACACAGCATTATCTATCAAGTGACTTCCTCTTCCTAATGCTCTCAATGCACATGGGCTACTTGTAAAAGGGTGCCAAAGTCTTTTCCAAAAAGGGGCACCTTTTGCTTTCTCTTTCTCTATATATATTGTAATCTCTAATTTTGAGAAGATATCTCTCAACTTGTAAGGCGAAGCCCTATTGAAATTTACCTTGAATCAAAAAGAAGCATTTTTGCCTCCATTTGAACTTGCATTGTTGCATATATCTATGGCTTTGTCTTGTGTTAAGTCATTTTCCCTTATGATTTCACAAAATGATTCCAGCATGTCTAGTGTATTGTGAGTTCTTCTTTTTTAGGTTAGCTAGAAGTGTCTACAGCAGAGTATAGGCGCATGTGAACAGGCTACCATAGTGTGTCTTAGAACACCTCTGGTATTTCTTCCTCCCTGTATCTCCAGAGGACCCCTAGCTCACTGATGCAAGAGAATTTCTCATATCAAATGAAGTGTACATCAGCTTGTTCTTGGTGGAAAGTGTATGCTCAAGCTAAGTAGATCAAACTTTTTTGGTGCATCACCCTCTTAGTTTAGGTTTTGTTTCAGTATCTTTCTCTCTTTTCAACCCCCCCCCCATTATATATATATTAGCAAATGTACTAGAATAAATTAGAAATGCATCAAAGGGAGCTAGCCCTTATCTAGAGATTCTCCTCTCAGTTTTGCTAGACCCACAGGCAAGAGAGGAGTCTCCATTGTGCCATGTGGAAAATAGAAGCTCAGCCTTCTGTCAAGGGTGCAATCCATAGTGTCAACAAGTCATAAACATGTTTTAAAAATCAAAATAATTTAGGCCATGATACAAAATCAATAACACATATTGTAATCAAAATAAGCAAAGGTGCCACAAAAATGGAAAGGTTTAAAGATGTATGTGATGATGCCCCCGTTATGATGCGTGAAGTATTAAACCAAATGAAAGAGATTATTCTAGATTTATCTACATAAAAATGTTAATTTATGACATCTTGAATCTCACTACTAGATCCATATTTTATTTTGGTCAGATATTTACACAAAATAAACACAATGAAATCACACTCAATAGTTTTACTTCTTCATTCAGGGCATATTATTCACTACGACAGATTATAATATATAAGAGGATGATCTCCTTAATAGGAATCAAATTTAATCATAAATTTCTTATATCTCTCAACCCCTCCTAAAATCTCTCATATTATCTCCTAGTACCTCTCAAAAGATAGCTTTATTTTCTCCTAGGATAACTATGTGAGTTTATTCGCAACTCACTTTATTACATGTTTATTTATTATCTCACACACACTCACTTACAAACATATAATGTGAGCACTAAACATAATATTCTTAACATTCCCCACTTAGTTTGAACTTTGTAGAAAACATCTCATTTTGGAACTGCAACATGCCATCTTTGCTTGCTCATGATCTTGATACACAAGTTCCATCGCATAACTCTCCATAATTGTATTCTCACAAGTGGCTTTCATGGATGGGTATAGAAACCACTTGGACATGAACAGGGACCTACACTTTTTTTTCATCCTCCACACTTGTATACTGATGGTTTTACATAGGCTTCAACCAATAACCTAACAAGATGGTTTTACGAAGCTTCCAACCAACAACCTATAAAGATGGTTTTAAAAAGGCTTCAACCAACAACCTATATATATGGTTATACATAGGCTTCAACCAACAACCTCTACAAATGGTTTTACATAGGCTTCAACCAACAAGCTTTATAAATGGTTTTACATAAGCCTCTACCAACAACATTTACAAGTATCATGATTGTTATAGAAATATTTGATCAGTACTCTACTATAATTTTATATCAGGGGATTACATTTAGAATTGCTCACTTATTATATCACAAGAAAACATGAAAAATCAAAAAAATACCACTACTATGTTATGTAGCCTCGTCATTAGCAACTGACGAGAGGACACTATTTGTCCTCCTTCCTTTATTTCCTTCATCCTCTTCTTAGCTTAGTTTAGATAGTTACATGAATCTTAAATTTTAATTGCATTTTGATGTATGAATATATACCTTTCCACATGACTAATGAATTGATAGACTATCAGATTCACCTAATATTATATCCATTACAAGAATATATTCTTAACATTTTAATATTGACTATGATCATTATAGACTCTTAGTATTGACTTAACATAACATAAAAATGCCTATTTAAATAAACTAAATAACACTCGACTATATATGTTAGACTATTCAACCTATAACACATAATACTCACATAACCTAATGTTAAAATGACTTAACTATAATAATAACAATTAAAATCTCAAACAAAATGACATTAGAAAAATATAATTGACTCTACTACCATACATATTTATTTGAATAACTTTTAAAATAATGACTTAAAAACCATTTTTGAACATGTAGACTAGTTCAAATCACTAAAAACAAATTTAACTTACAAAAGACAGACATTTCAAACCCTATAATAGAATAGAAATGTACTAGAGGCCATAATGAACACATGCATGTGGGTGAAGTGATGACAAGTTGACAGCGGAAAAATGTGGGCCATGCACAGGTTAAACAAAGACTAATGTGATTAACACAATGACTATGACATGGAAATATATATTGCTTTACATATGATTATGTGACAAAGTGATATATAATACTATGCAAATGAATATTCAAGAATTTCACATGGAAGGCAAAAGTTCTCAAAGGGCAGATAGATCAAGAATTTGATAGGTTTGAGTTCACATTAGAAGGCATGGACACAGTAAAGAAGTTTTATTTATTTATTGATACATCTGATCCTAATGTATTTATGTGAGCTAAGGTAACTAGGATCAACGTAGTATATAACAGGTTATGAACCAATTAAATACTAGAAAATACTGAGAAGGTATAAGACATATCCAAACAATGCCTAAAAATGATCAGAATACTATAGACAAAGATGTTAGAATCTGGACGCAAAAATTTATAGGGCAAGATGGTCAAGTAAATGAAGACAATTATATGGAGATGGATGTTTTTAATGAGGAGAATGGCAAGTCATAGGTCTGCATATAAATGGAATAAGATGTAACAACGAGAAATCAAAGCGCAGGTGTTAAATACAACATGAAAAATACCCTTAAATATAGCATGGCATCCTAAATAAAAATAGACCCCTGATCATTTCAAAATGATTCATTAGAATAACAAAACATCTCCTTCGGTAGTCTTGTTTGCTCTTCCTAAATTATGATGCTCATGGCTAACCCCCTCTTTTGGTCAGAGACTTGGACAAAATAAACACAATGAAATCACACTCGATATTCTTACTTCTTCATTCAAAACATCTTATTCACTAGAAAAGATTACAATATATAGAAAGATGATCTCCTTAAAATAATTAATCAAATTTAATCACAACTCCTTTATATCTCTCAACCTCTTCGTAAAATCTCTCATATTATTTCCTAATATCTTTCAACACATAGCTTTATTTTATCTTAAGATAACTACCTGAGTTTATTCACAACTCACTTTATTACATTATTATTTATTATCCCACACACACTTACAAACATATAATGTGAACACTAAACACAATATTCCTAACATCATCTTTATAGAAGAGAATATTAAGGCCAATACTTGAGTATGAAAAGGATGTTAGATTTATCTAAATAATAATGTGTGATACAAACTAGAATAAAAACTTAAAAATGTTAGGTAGGGAGGTCAACAAACATAAAAAAGAAGAAAAATGAATGAAAACTAAAACACAAACAAATAAAATCAATGATGTGGAAGAGTGGTGGAAGAGATAGGGAAATCCTCAAGATCAGAAGCCAAGGATGCATGCAAGAGTTCAGGGGAGGTCTCCTTTTTACTTAAGGAGGATCACTAGTAAGAATTCACAAGTATATCCCTGAGAATGCCTACAAGAGAAAAGAAGGAGCTTTAAAGACATTGTAAGAGGATCACCCAGAAGAAGAACCCATGACACCTTCTTAGCGTGCAAGTAGGAGATCTCGTGATGAAACGAATCACATAAAAGTCTTAATCAAAGAGTTTAATTTGAATCTCTCTTGTAGGACAAACACAAGGAATATGGAACTGTGAAAATAATAATATGTGGTAACTACAAATAAATATTATGAAGGTAATATTTTCCTTCCTTCTCTTAAGTAAGGCTTTATTGTTGATAATTCGGTTGCACCCCTCACAATTTGCCTAGATAATGAGACATCTAATTTTTCATATATGCTTAGTGAAAGAGGGTTAATTTGTAAGTTTAATGGATTTTGGCCTACTTTTCCTAACCTATATGAGTGGATAAGACAACAATAGGCTCCTATCATATTAGGAGAGATGGGAATCTTCCCTTGTGCCCAAAGGTTCTTCATTGCATTATTTGAATAACATACAACACAAGATGACATTTTCAAAAAAAGATCATGGTTTCATAAGGGAACGAGATTGTTCATGAAGCCCTAGTTTCCAAACTTTGAGTCATTGACTGAAAACCTTTATCGCATTCCAATTTGGGTAAGGCTACCAAATTTGCTTTTGTATTTTTGGACCCTACTAACCGTGAAACATATTAGAGATGCTATAGGTATCTTTTGTATCCAAGACTCTTCAATATAAGCTAGATTTAAATCAAGGTGTTCATCCATATATATGTTTGTGGATTTGAGTTTAGGGCTCCATGTTGAGTTCTCCTTAGTTTATGGTAGTTCAACAAGAACCCAAAAAGTAGACTATGAAAATATTACTCATAGATATAGGCAATGTTTTGAATATGGCTACTTGTTTGTTGCATGTCCACATATGTAGGATCTAAGTCAAAATCCATTGAATAAAAACACTATCTTAGATGATAATGGTTTGTAAGTGGTTCAAAAAATTAAAACAAAAAGCTACTTGGTGTAAGGGAGCCATAATGGACCACAAATAGGTTGAACCGAGTGAAAAAATGAAGAATTTTAAAGGAGTGATATCATATACTCCCTTGGAAAAAGTAGTAGAATAAAAAAGTCTATAGGAAATGGAGATCACTATGAATAATATAAAGGCGAAAATGTTAAGTTGTGGAGCTAAAAGCTTCACTGTTATGCAAATTGGAGGAGGTTGCTGAGTGCTAAAGAAACTGACATTAGCATGATCAACCGACGTCGGTCATATCCAGTTACAAAGCTGCCGACATCGGTCAAGAATCGGCTGACGTTGGTCATCTCCAGACAGACAGGGATCGACATCGATTGCTTGTGCATTCCAGAACTATTAGTTACATGAACATTTAGTTTGTTGAATGGTCAGTTTGCATGTAAAGACTAATTTTAGTCTTGACCTGCGTTTCTAATTATTGTAATTAGGAAGTCTGATTATTATTTGCATGGGATCTATATAATAGACTCATGGGACTGTATTGTAATCAAGCACAAGGAAGAGATCCCTCCAATTGTAAGATCTAGGTTTGTAGGTGTGCAAGACCAGGTTGATCTACAGGTTGTTTCAAGATCAGGGGAGATCTACATGGTAAGTAAAATCAGTTGATTTGCAGGTTGTTGCAAGATTAGGGAGATCTACTTGGAGTACTTTGAGTACTTGGTACTGGCAGTATTGTTACTGACTAGTGGAGGGTACAACTCTGTGTTTGAGTTGTGGTTGTAATTGGTTGTGTGAGAGAGAACTCTTGAGGGAGAATTACTACTACACCCTAGAGGTGTGGGAAGAGTGTAATTTCTTCATTGTATTTCCTTCTGGATGAGTTGAATACAAGATTGTATTGTCTCTCAAATTCTGTGTTGTTTTTGATTTCTAGTTACTCATTACTTCTGGTTTAATTTCGTGTTTAGTTGCATATACAAGGTAATCAATTGTGCTCCTAATCCTATCAAAGTGGTATCAAAGTGAGGTTGCAGGTTCATCTGAGCCTGGTTCGGAGCAGGTTAGTGTTTATTAATTACAGGTCACTCTCAGGGGTTTCTGATTGAGTAGGAGTAAAGCAATGGCAGAAGAAAGTAAGCTAAGAATGGAGAAATTCAATAGCAAGAATTATCAATTATGGAGGATGCAGAGGAAGATTATCTATATCAAAAAGATATGTACTTACCATTTGGTGGGGTTGCATGCAAGCCCACGGATATGAAAGATGAAGAATGGAATGTTCTTGATCGGAAGGCTCTGGGATCTATAAGGTTGAGCGTGGCATCGTCTGTGATTTCCAACTTATCACAGGCTAAGACAACGGTAGAGTTAATGGAATCTTCGGCAAATTTATATGAAAAACACTCAGCTTTGAATAAGGTATTTCTTATGAAGCAATTATTTAATTTGTAAATGTTGGAAGGTGGATCGGTACATAGTTATCTTAGTGATTTCCATGGTTTAGTAAATCAGTTAATTTCAGTCAATATAGCTTTTGATGATAAAATTAAGGCTCTCTTAATCTTATGCTCATTACCTGAAAGTTGGGATAGTTTGGTAATGGTAGTTAGTAATACTGCGTCTGCTTCAAATATCTTGAAAGTTGATGATGTTGTTAGTGTAATCTTGAATGAAGAAATTTGTAGGAAAAGCATAGGGGAATCATCAGGGAATGTTATAAGTGTTGAAAGTAGGGGAAAGCAAAGAGAGAAGGTCGAGCAAGGGAGATCAAGGTCAAAGATAGGCAGGAGATCCAGATCCAGGTATGGCAGTAAAATCTACTAAAATTGTGGAAAGAAAGGGCATGTAACGAAAAATTGTTGGTTGGTAGAAGATCAGCATGAAGGAAATGAAGAAGTAGATGTTGTAGGTGTTGTTGCACAGGATGCTCTTGTATGTTCCTTGGATAAAGTGGAACCTTGGGTTTTAGATTCTGGTGCCTCTTTCCATGCAACCCCAAATAGAGATTTTTTTCATGAATATGTTTAGGGAGACTTTGGAGAGATTTATTTAGGGGATGGTAAGCCTTGTCAAATGGTTGGCAAAGGGAAAGTGTAGCTGAAATTGCAGACGGGCAACACATGGGTGTTGAAGGAGGTCATGCATGTCCTAGTCTTGAAGCGGAACTTGATTTTTGTTGAAAAGTTGGGTGATGAGGGATGCACAGTAACTCTCACAGCATATTTTTGGAAAGTTTCCAAGGGTGCACTTATTTTAGCAAGAGGTAAAAAAGTAGGTACTCTTTATCTATCTACTTGTATTACTGATTCTCCTTCTGGTTTATCTACTTCAGATGTAGATGCAAAAATGTGGCTCTATAGGCTTGGTCACATGAGTAAGAAGGGGATGCATGTTCTTGAGTCAAAAGGCAAGAGTTCAGATTCAAAGAGCATAGATCGAGATTTTTGTAAGCAACAGAAGAAAGTGAGGTTTCTTGAAACACATGCTATAAGAAACGATCGAGTTTGTAGCATAAAGAGGAAATCTGATGTTTTTGACAAGAACAAGAAAACCTTGGTTTTCAAGGAGAAGATGATGGATAGAGATCAGCTCAAGGGGCTGAATAATTTTGAGCAGGGCAGTTTGGACAAGGTTATGATCCAAGGTAAGCTTGTGAGTAAAAATTCATCACTCACAAGAAAACACAGTTACTGACATCGGTCAGGTGCAACCGACGTCGAATAGACAGGTACCAACGTCAGTCATGTGCAGACCAGAGTCGGTGGTGCCAGGTAGGTGGAGACCGATGTTAGTCAGGGAACTGATGTCGGCGACCAGGTGGACACCGGCGTCGGTCAGGGAACTGATGTCGGTGATCAGGTGGAACCGACATCGGTCAGGTGCAGATTAGGGTCGACCAAAAAATGGATTTTGGGCAGACAGCAAGCTCTCAAGGAGTCTCAAATGCCCATAAAGAGGATTGCAAGGGTAAGTAAGCCTCAAATTAATTATTCACCATCTTTACACTAATTGTTGCTCACTGATGGTCAAGAACTAGGAAGTTTCAAAGAGGCAAAGTAGGTAGAATCCAGGAAACAGTGGGAGCATGGCATGAATGAGGAAATTGATTCCTTGGGAAAGAACCAAACGGGAGATTTGGTAGAGTTGCCAGCCAAAAAGAAAGCACTAAAAGATGAATGGATTCCCAGGTTAAAGAAAAGAGAGAATGGATACGTGAGATAGAAGGCCAGGTTATATGGTCTTGACCAGGCTGCAGGACAATGGTGTTTAAGGTTTGACAGGTGTATGACAAAGCATGGCTTTAGTCAATGTCAATGTGACCATTGTGTTTACTTTACTAGGTTGGATAATATTAGCTACATTATCCTATTACTATATGTGGTGTATATGCTTGTTGCAGGGTCACACATGCAGGGAGTTACTGAGCTAAAGGTAAAGTTAGTTCAGAGGTTTGCCATGAAGAATTTGGGAGCAGCAAAATTCTTTGGCATGAGTATTCCTAAAGACAGGAAAAATCACAGGTTGATGTTGTCTTAGGATGATTTTGTGAATAAGGTAGTGGAGAGGTTCAAGATGCAGGATGCAGAACCAGTTAACACACCTATGGATGGACAGTTCATAGAACAGTGTCCCAAATCACATGATGAGGTTGAGTACATGTGTACTAGACCTGATATTGCCCAAGCAGTGGGAGCTGTCAGCAAGTTTGTGGCCAATTCAGAAAAGAAGCACTGGATAGCAGTTTAGTGGATTCTCAGTTATCTAAGAGGGACCAGCAATAGGTATACATGCTATGCAGAGTCAAGCACTTCTCTACATGGGTATGTAGATTCAGATATGGCAGGTTACTTGGATGACAGGAGTAGCACCACAGGATGTGTGGTGGTTGGTCTTCAAGATTGAACTTGAAGAGGGATACAAGCTAGGAAACAAAATTAGATGATGTTCAAGTATAGGTACAGGTGCAGTTGTTTATCTCTAAGTGGGAGATTGTTAAGTTATGGATCTAAAAGCTTCACTGTTATGCAAATTGGAGGAGATTGTTGAGTGTTAAAGAAACTGACATTGGCATGATCAACTGACGTCGGTCATAACTAGTTACAAAGCTACCGACATCGGTCAGGAATCAGCCAACGTCGGTCATCTCCAGACAGACAGGGACCGACGTCGGTCTCTTGTGCATTCCAGAACTGTTAGTTACATGAACAGTTAGTTTGTTGAATGGTCAGTTTGCATGTAAAGACTAATTTTAGTCTTGACCTGCGTTTCTAATTATTGTAATTAAGAAGTCTAATTATTATTTGCATGGGATCTATATAATAGACTCATGGGGCTGTATTGTAATCAAGGACAAGGAAGAGATCCTTCCAATTGTAAGATCTAGGTTTGCAGGTGTGCAAGACTAGGTTGATCTATAGGTTGTTGCAAGATCAAGGGAGATCTACATGGTAAGTAAGATCAGTTGATTTACAGGTTGTTGCAAGATCAGGGAGATCTACTTGGAGTACTTTGAGTACTTGGTACTGGTAGTATTGTTACTCACTGGTGGAGGGTACAACTCTGTGTTTGATTTATGGTTGTAATTGGTTGTGTGAGAGAGAACTCTTGAGGGAGAATTACTGGTACACCCTAGAGGTGTGGGAAGAGTGTAATTTCTTCATTGTATTTCCTTCTGGATGAGTTGAATACAAGATTGTATTGTCTCTCAAATTCTGTGTTGTTTTTGATTTCTAGTTACTCATTACTTCTGGTTTAATTCCGTGTTTAGTTACTTATACAAGGTAATCAATTGTGTTCCTAATCCTATCAGAAAACATTACTCTGGAAGAAAGATAAAAATCAGCAATGTAGAGGAAAAAGGATCACAGAACCCTTCTCCGAATGAGATTCAACGAACCTCAAATTTAAAAGAGGGAGAAAAATTTTAGCTCCAAATCATCCCAATAATTTTGAAGGGAAAAAATAAAATATAACATTAATGGTCTAATTTAGTATTTTACTTATTTTTTGATTAATTGTAAAACACGTGCATTCATGTTCTGTAGAAAGGATGCATGTAAGTTCTACCAAAAAATAGGCATGCATGTAAGTTGCTAGAGTTACATGCTTGTGTTTCTTTGAATGCATATAAAAAGTTATAATAGAAGGAAAACAAATCAACTACTTACTTTTTAGCAAATATGAAACTTTGAGTTCTTGTAAGTTATAACTACTAGTTGCCTCGAAGGTGCAAGTGACACCAGAACCTTTTTTTTTTTGTGATGTTATTTGGGATGGGAATCTATGGGATGACATGTCATCTAATGGTAAGTTATGATGTTAATCAAAATAAATTGTAGATGCATATCTATCAAGACACTAATAGCAAATATCATCACCACATCATTAACCCTCTAGAATCTGGGGAATGATAGGGTATTTCAAATGATGGACTTAACGAAGCCCACCCAGACATGTAAAGTTTAGTGACAAGTCACATATGTGAATGTAATATGTATCTTCTATCAAACTATTTAAGTTAATGCATGATTAAAATAAGCGTCATCTCACTAAACATAAAGGCCTCTTTGAAGTAATTTTTCATAACGACCATATGTTTGAGAGTGTTTTGTTGGGTCAAAGGATTTGAGAAAGTCCTTTCAAATTCCTTTTTGTTCAGATTGTATGTGATTTTGTTAAGCGATTAGGTTGTGATTATGCTTGCATAGAGCATCTATAAATTGGTGTAGATTTGAACCCTCGCCCACTAAACTACCCAAAAATTATTTGACTTGTAGTCCTTGTAGAGATTTTACCTTTCTTCCATTCACCAAATAAAGAGAAATAAGTACTATTGTAAAGAATATGATCATTGTTGATAAGATTAATAATAATAAGATTAAAAAATCTTGTAAATATATATTTGCATACAACATCATGCATCACATAATTAGATTATATAAGAGGGATATTTCATTGAAGCACCCTTTGTCAATTTCCATCTAATTGGTTTTCGAGTCATCTAATTAGGTTTTATGTAGTTAAAATAGTTATATTTTTTGTCAATTTAGTTTTAGACTAGTCTAAATTGACACATGGTGTATTCTCTATGTTTTTAAAAGTCATTAAATATCTCACCCACGTTTTAATCATGTATTTAGAAATTGAAATAGTTTGGTGGATAGATTTCATTATCAAATGTGACCTGTCATTGAAATTTGTATATGTATTTTCTCAGTCTTCTTTGAGTCTCTCATTGAAATACCCTATCATTGCCCCTCACCATTACCACCTAGTGCATCTTGATATACTTCACCATTTGCATATTTAGTGTGGGCTTGCCCTTCCCCACCAATTCAGTGGTCAAGTTCATTATAAAACAAAATGCCTCCACCCCATATAGTGCATTGCCACACCATATGAAGAAACACACAACCTCATTTGTCACTATCACCTTCACAAAAATTATCACTTTTAATTTTTTAATGTTTTGTAAACTAAATGTGAGACAAGTTAGTGATCATAAATTTCAAGTACGATACGACTACCAATTTACAGTCTTTCATTTTATAAATACCCAATTTACACTATCATCTTCAAAGCCTTCATCATCATATTCATTGTTGCTACTGAAAGTTAGAAGTCCAGAATTTGCACTCAATGAAATTCTCGTGAGTGGACAAACATTTGGGTTCTATTGGCCAACCAATTCCTCCTCTTGGTTAACAACCACCAACCAAGTTATCATCATCACATCACATGCCTTCACTTTTCATGCACAGGTCGAATTAGTCTATTGCCTCATCATCAGATGTGAAAATTGTCCCACGTCACATTATCGCCCCTCCCAAACCCATAGTCAAAAAAGATGTGGATCGCTAAAACTATGAGGTGAATCTTTGGGCTTCACCCATCAATATGATAATTGAGAAATATTTCATTTAATATAATTTTTAATTATAAAAAAATATAAATAAATAAAATATATATAATTAAATCTAAAAATAATTGATCAATAAAAATATTTTTAAAAAAGTAATAAAAAAAGAAAAAGAAAAAAAGAAAAAAAATTGAATTAAGAGAATTAAATTAAGAAATTAAAAAAGGAAAATAAATATAAAAATTTATAAATATAAAAATTAAAATTAAAAACAACTAAGAATATAGATATAAATGATTTAAAAAATAGGAAAAAAATCTTAAAACCAATAAAATAAATAAAAAAGAAAATAATATATAAACATAAACATAATTATAAATTAAATTAAAATTAAAAAATACTAGTTTTATTTTTAATTTAACAGGTTTTCTAAAAATATATATATAATAATAATCATAAAATATAAAATATAAAAATATATATATAAATCTTCATTTGGCATTTTGTTGACAGTTTGGTTCAATTTTTTTAGCTTTAATATTATAATACTATAAGCATAACTAAAAACAGTGATAATGTTGGGCCCTCAAGAAGAATCAAGCAAAAGTGGGGAAAAGAGTATGTGATGTAAATACTAAAATTTGATATTTGATACTTGGAAATGTAAATCTTGGCCTAGACTTATCTTATATGATTTGTGCATTTTCCAACAACTCTCACTCACAATTCTTAGACACTTACATACTAGTTATGAGTCCAATTCATTCTAAGTTACATTTAGTCACCTATAGGAACATCCCAGTTTGTGTTAAATCAATGAAATATCTGAGTTAGATGTTCCTAGAATACCACATTACCATTTTTATCTCCTATAAAATAATGTCAGACTTAGGCAATGATGTGTATGTTACTATCTTGAGGCTGATGTTACTACCCTTCACCTAACAATGACTTTTTTCAAAACCAAACCCTTCCCATAGGTCAGCGCATTCACCTAGCATGTATTTGGCACAAGAAATTACTCAATTGAATGTGTATAAATATATATAAAGGTCAAACTTATTTACCATTTATCATTTTCAAGTAATTATTAAATACACTACTACGAATTGAATAAACATGCACTATTATTCCCAAATTACAAATCAAACACTAAGAGTAATCATTTGTGAAGTCTAAAACACATCAAGCTAGGTCAAATACTAGCATTGTCAAGATCAAATCTAGATTTATAGTGCATTTATATAGTGAAAGATCACAATTACACATTCACACATAGGGAAATAACTACATGTGCTTTAACTTACTTCTTCAGAGTGTTGGATACATCGGCAATGATTATTCATCAAATCGGGTGATTGGGGTCAGTTAAACCCAGTTACACTTCTTCACTTTTTATACATTTTTATCCTTCACAAGTAGACCTAGGGTTTCAAAGAGAAGTTGATTTCTAAAGTTTTACATGCAACCAAGGGTCAAAAATTATACATATTGAGACATATCATATAGGAGCATCACACAATATGGTCTCAGAGAGACAAATTAGCCTCATACGATAACGTCAACCTCAATCACTAATGTTGATGTTCCTACCTAGGCTTGATGATATCGACCATGTGCACAAAGATATATAGTACCAAATTAGATGAATCGTAAATCAACTTCTACTATGTTTCCACTATCAAAACATAGTCATTATCAAATGATCATATAGTAAAGTTAAGCATCTTCATCTCCTTAGTACTTTTCAAATATAGTAAATTTCATTATTAAATCTATTTTGATCACTTACATTCATATTTAAGCTTGATTATTATATATTATAATATAATTAAAACCACAACTTTAGCCTATTTTGATTTACACTAATCCAAAAATAGGGTAAACATGTGGTTAACATTGTTCAAGAGATTAATAATGAAATGAGTATCAATTATTCTCTTAACGACAGTCACAACTAGTTCTTAGGTTTCATGAATGATCTTAAGTTGAGACACCTTATCAATGCATGAGTTTTTCTAGACAAGAGCACTCACATGATAATTGACGAAACCTTTAATTTATAGCAAAGTGCACTATTAGAGGGAATTAAGTATAAGAAGCTACTAAAATGACAAATTTGTTTTAGGTTCATGTAGCAGAGATTGAGTGAAGAAGCTTATGTTGATTGTGTGTTGTAGGCCATGAAAGACATAAGTCAATCTACTCCAAAGACTTAAAGCCTTGAAATTTACTCAGCTAATTGAAGTGTGAAAAAACATTTTTAGCACAATAATACTTATGCAGTGCATGAGGATGTTGACCATCTAGATTTCAGCACGGGGGATAGATCAGATCATAATTAGACACTTCTTAAGGCCTTTGTTTTGGAATAATTTTCAAAGGGACGCAAGATTGATGTAGTTTGTATAGAGCTCGGAATCAAAACTTCAAAATTCAATGATTCCCAACTAATTGAATTCCTTACACCTTTTGTCTTGGAAGAAGAGGAGAGGACTCGTGGCTAGACTGTTATGGTCTATATTACATTAGTTTCTATATTAACTTGTGGGATAGCATTTGTAATAATTATTAATTTACTAAAAAATTGTGATACGTTTAGGCTAAAGGTTCTATAGTTATTAGACATGATCTCATCAAGATTGTGAAAGCTATTATAATAGTTAAGCAATAGCCATTTTTTTACCAATATAAAAATTAAATGATATATAAAAATAAACAAGTTGGTAAAAATAATAAAATAAAATAAATAATTAAATAATAATAACTAAATAGTATATTTTAAAAGTCATAAAATAAAAATAATAATAAAATTATATATGAATTTTTTTTGTTTGAAAAAGATTTAGGCCCTTCAAAAATCCACCTTTTATCCTACAATTAAAAAATATATAAAATAAAATGAAATAAAATAAGATAAAATAAAATAGGTAAAATAAATAATAAACAAATAACACCAAGACCTAACGTGGGGAGAGTTTGTGGATCAGGGATTTCCATGACTGGTATAATTAGAAGTCGTCATCTTTGTTAAGGCTACGGGATCACTTTTCGGTCTCAATTGCTTCCCTAATTCTCTTATCTTTTCAACAACCTTTGAAAGCTAAAATTTTGACATCATCTAAGGTAAGGGATGTTTGGTTTTTAATTTTTGCTCCTCCAACTTTGATCTCTTAATATTTCCTCGATGTAAATGACCTTGTTTAGAAATATTTATCAATCTCACTAACATAGGGAATGCCATATGAGCATTGTATCTCATAAACCTCTTTGTTAAGATTGAGTTCGTAAAGCCTGACGGGCTAGCTCATGTGGATGAGTGTTGTTTGCTGTATGTGGGAGGTCTCGAGGTCCATTTCCCTGGGCTAGCCACCTCTATCATGTAGGACCTCACATGATGTCCCTGTCAAGCTAGGCATTCCAAATTCAATACTAATGGCTTTACCTCTGGTGTCATCCATGGATGTGGGGAAGCATCACTTGGATTTTCCATGAATTTATTTTGAAGGAAAAAGATTCGGTTTGCACGGATCCTTTGCACTTCTTAGGAAACTTCTAATGGCCTTGATGGGTTTGAAATAAGTTGTGATACCATTTATTATAATAATCCTTGATAGTTTTTTTGAGGCACCTTGAACATAAGTTTTCTTACCTTTTGTTTGTGTGCTAGTATTATGGCAACCTTGGTATCTTTTGACTTTATTGAATGTTTTCATAATATTCCAATCTTAATAAGCATTCTTTTTTAGGTCTTTATTTAGGTAAATCTCATCATTTATTCAATGTTTAGGATCAACTATTATGAGGGCTCTTATGTATAATGTTTTCAAAACAACTATTTTTTGAGACTAGTGTTAATGGAAGTCAGCTCTAATATAAACATCAGTATGATTTTTTTCAATACACATGTTTAGATAAGGTACCATATGATCTTAGATTAATAAGGACATCAAATAATGGAAGCTAATGGTTTTATTCCACATCTATGGTGAACTTAATATGCTTAGATAATGAGTTTTAGTGTGTCAAGAAGTTAATCAAAATGTTCACACCATGTAACCATCTCACATTTGTATCATCTAATTCAGGTTTCAAAGTGGAGGATTCAATGGAAATTTTCTCAAATATTTCTAAAAATATATCATCAATAATATGGGATACAAGAGAACCCATTGCTAGACCTTATTTTTTATCATAAATATCACCTTGAAAACTGAAATAGGTAGATCTAAGGTAAAAAACTACTAGGTTAGCAACTTATTCACCAATTACTTCTCTAACAACTTTTAAGGCCTCATCTAACGATATTTTAGAGAAGAGAGAGACGAGATCAAAGCTTACTAAATTGTCATTATCAAAAAGTTTGGTTTTGGCTACAATATTAACAAAATCTTAAGAGTCCTTAATGAAGGAAGGAGTGTTGCCCACTAATGGTTTTAATTTATTTGTTAAGTAACTCTCAAGCTCATAAGTTGGGGAATCGATAGTGTCCATAATAAGTCTGATGAGATTTTTGGGTCTGTTAATTTTTGGGAAGATATTAATTTAGGGCATGATAGGGTCTTTGGGAACTAGCTTTATTTTTAGTTCATTGCTAACGGAGAATCTTTAATCAATTTTATAACATCTCGTGTTACCTTATTTAGGGGGTCTTTTGTCTAACCCTATAATTACCACTATTCTATAAATGGTCTCACATCTTATCAAGGTAGGAATCCATGTCCAAAATTATCCTTGCATTCCCTTCATTAGCTATTAATATGACAATGTCTTTGTTCTCATTAAGGGTTTTTAGAGCACATTTTTTATCTTTAGTGATATTTTTCTTAAGGGGTTCACTTTATGAAGTGTCACGATGCAATCTTGTCTAATTCCCTAGGTAAAATGTGCAAGTAAGATCTCAATCATAATTTAAATGTTAACCATAAACTTCCCATATGTAATATTATGAGGAGCTATAGTGAAACCTAGGCCTTTCCTTAAAATATTGAGGAAGTGTCTAGTGTGATAGAGGATAGGTTAACAATGTTATCTTATTCACTCCAACCAAAATCATTTAGACTTATGCCCTTAATTACCAATTTTGGTTTATAACAAATATTAAGACTATTAATGTTGTTCTTAACATTAGATCTATAATGTGTATTATTATCCACAGTAACCATCCCATCAAAAAAAAATTTATCAAGTCATGTATTCATATCATTAAACTCATCAAAATGTCGCATGGATATTGTGTTGGAGGAATTTTTGGTACCTCTAATGGCATATTGATAATTCTGCAGCTTTGGCATCGACAAACTATTCACTGTTATACTCTGTTTGGCACTATTTAAAAAATAGCCTTGAGAATTCTACCTGGGTAAAATGATAACTAGATATTTAGGTACCTACTGTAACATTTGACTTTTCTACAATTTTGAGAGTAATAAACTATTCATTTCTACACTCTATGGGCATTATATTAAAAAAACCATATTGATAATTTTGTGGGGTAAAAATGTTAGCTAGAGAGGCTAATATTTAGTTATTATTTTCACCATGCATAATTCTCAAGATGGTTTTTTGAATAGTGCCTAATAGAGTAAAGCAACAAACAATTTTTCAATCCTAGAGCTACAAAACATTCAAAACACCATGGGAGGTACCTAAAACTCCTCCAATGCAGTCTCTATGCAACATTCTAATGAGTTTAACTATGGGAATGCATGCCTTAATAACCATTTATGTGATGGGATGGTTACTTTGGACAATAACATATGTTCTAATTCTTAAAAGTGTGTTGCATAAATCTTAATCCTTAACACTTAATAAATGAATAAAGATACATACAAAAGGCCTTAACTAATAATTGCTATCACGATTGAAATATTAAGAAAATATTCAATAAAGTTAAAAGATGGCAAGTTCACCTTAATACCAACATACAAACAAAAGGTAAGAAATATTCCCTGTCATATGTTCAATGTAACTTGGAAAATTAACAAGGATTCTTAGAAAAATTAAAACATCAAAACTTATTAGCAAACCCATCAAGGCATTATAAGTTTCCTAAGAAATGTAAAGGATCTACATGAACCCAATCTAAATAAAGGAGTTTATGAGATACAATGATCATGAGGCATTCCCTATATTAGCAAGATGGATAGATATTTTCAAACGAGGCTAAAAGAACATACTCAAGATTTACATTGAAGAAATATTAAGAGATCAATGTTGGCAAAGCACTTTGGCCCCTAAATTTTGACTAAGTATTGTCCCATTTTATGCACAGGACTAGCATGATGCAGAAGGGCCATTATCCAATTTTGGCACAAGACCAATACGGCACAGAAGGACCACGGCATGGGAAGATCATGGTGCATAGCTGATAGGCACATAAACATTAGGGTATTGGACTTACTAGGCATGAGAGGATAATGGTGTAGGAGAAATAGCATGAGAGGACCCATTCAAAAGAGAATGTCATGAGGAAATTGAGAACATAGGACTTGGAACAAAAGCAAATGACTAAGGGAGCATGTGGGAAGTGGGACTAGTTACAAGAATGATTCATATAGGACACTTTAACCATTTATATCAGAGGTTTTATACCAGCCTACCAAGAATGAAACACACGGCCATCAACATATAGCATAGAGTGAGGATCTAGGGGCATAGGGCCCTGGCTCCTCAGGAAGAACTTGTTATAAATTAACACAACTCTCAGTCTGTTGGGAGTTTGTGCACCATTTTCTTTTTCATTAATGATAACTAACACTTGGTCAGGGAAAAACATGTATAAATACCCCTTTTTTAATCATTTGCAAAGGATGGCATTTTTGGAGAATAGATAATAGAGCATTTCCTTGTATTTTAATAAGTATATAATGGGAGATCAATTTTTACCAGATTGTGTTATGAATGATGAAATACACTGAGTGTTATAGATTGGTATGGTTTATTCCTTTGTCATATTATTGGCATCTTTTTCTTTTCTAAGTCACTATTGTCAGATAATAATGGTGATCCTAGTAATAGTGGTAGTTACATCTAGGACTAGAAGGATAGTAGTAGTATATTTGTGTTATTAAATAATCCTTTAGAGTTACATAATGAAGGATGAACAAACACACATTACTGTCTCACAAAACCTTCAGGAACTGGCATTTTACTATGTGCTTCAAGTGAGCATGTGAGACCTAACTCTCATGTGATAATGCCAATGCACCAGATTGTTGGGATAGACTTTAGCACTGAAGTTGGAATTAACTAAAATAACCCAACATTTTGGTTCCATTTCTAGGACCCAAAGCATTTGAGGCATGGTCATGGAAAAATGTTTGAGCACAATACTCTTGAGAATATAGAAGAATGGGTTACCAGTGTTGAAGACAACCTGTGGTTCTATATCTTGAACCAAGAATCTCTACACGATAGTGGGTAGAGCAGAAACTCTACAGTCCTTTATATGAGACCTTCTTTCTTGAGGTTATACTTCTTTTACATGCTTGGTTAATAGCCTATACTCAAGGATGATCCAAAAATATTGGAAGGAGGCAACCTTGGATGCTCGAATGATAGAGGATTTTAGCATGACTTAGAGCTTCGTGTATGTAATCAGTTAATTTTTGGTAGAAAGGAGTTCAGAATAGCTACATTTTGGAGTATGATGTGATTACCTATTCATGTCCTGAAGAGGCCAAATTATAATTTATTTGAGATCTGAGGGGTCCCTATCTTAGGATTTTTGCTTTTGAGATAAAAAAGTTATTTGTTCATCTTAGGTTGGAAATAAAACCCATGGATTGGCTAAATTCTTTTGTGCATGAGCCACACATTTGGAAAGGGAGACTAGGGGTTGATTGAAGATTGTGGGTTTAACATGGTATCAAGTTAGTGAGCATTATGAAATAGAATTATGATGAAGCTTGGTAGAGGATCATGGGAGTTAACACTATGAGAAGAGACTGGGAGACCTCTAGGAGTGTTGTGAAGAGTCGTAGGGAAGTGGACACGCACGAGGAACCCGTCACTTTCAAACCACATTCTTTGCCACTTCTATCCTATGCAGGAGATACATGATTTGGATTACAAGAGTTGAGGAACCAAGTCTGAATTAATAAGGTTCCCCCACCATAGTGCATGCTCATGCCCTTGAGTTGGATAAAGTACATATATGAAATTAGGATACACATAGTTCAGAGTCAGAAACTAAACCAATAAGGGAGATTGGAACTAGGCCATTGGACATTCATTCAGGGTTTACATTTTCCTTCCCTCTTCAATGGGATTCTTCTATGGCATAGCTTGGGATGTCTGGTGGGTTTGGTCCTCAAGGCCAAAGTATAGGCCCAAACTTGGGTAACCAACCTGCTACCATGCCTCTTCCCATGAGCACTGCTACTAGAGGCACTAGAGGAGGAGTAGGAAGAGGCATAGGAGGAAGCAGACCCCCTCCTCAAGGAATAGGGGATGGATCTTCCCAACAACCACATGTTCAACCAGCATAACCTAGTACAATCTATTATGAGATGACATTACAGTTACCTAAATATCGAGGGGTAGAAAATGCAATTGAGCATGTCCACAAGTGCAAACTAATTTGGAGAGCATGTAGTATCACATCTTCTAAATGTAAGGCTACGTATTTTAAAACTACACTTATAGAGCACGTACACAAGTAGTATTAAAATTTCAACCCTCAACAAGTGGTGGTCGATTATGATCAGCTCAAAGCAGCCTTCTTACAAGAATTTGATATTCTTGAGTTTGAGTAGCAATGTATAGTAGCACTGAAGGACATAAAGCAAGGACTTACAGAGAGTGTACATGAGTATGATTCATAGTTCAAGACCTTACTTTATAAATTATCATTTGAAATAAATGGTGACCAACATGCATAATGTTTTATGAGAGGACTATTGTTACCTTTCTAGTGGACCCTATCACAATGAACTTTCACTACCCTGCATGAGGCCTTAGAAGCTACTCTTTACGTTGAAGCAATTGAAAGTATTAACATAGGATTAGTCCCTTCATGGAAGCCTATATAGCCTCAATGGAATCACAGTTAGAAAATTTAATAGCCAATAATTCACATGAAACATGCAGTGGTGTTTGGTGTATCAATTGTGAAACTTAAGTCCATACAAGGAACAACTGCACATGTAAGAACATTCATAAAGTACTAAAACAAACATGTGAAATCTACTATGAGGAACATGATGTCCATTCTTTTACTCTCTTGAAATGGGCTATGCACACTAAGGTTTTTGAGTATTGTAAAATTTGTGATTCCTAAACTCATGACACTAATGACTATCGATTGATCAGTGATATCCATGAAGCTCAAGTACATGGTACATGCCAAACCTTAGTCACTAATACACAAGACAATGGTGGTTACCATGGGTGAGGGAGAGGATGAGGATAAGGTGGTGGTTGGTTTCAACTCAGGACTTGATAAAAATGTGGGTCACCAGACCACTATCAAAGAGATTGCCCAGAATATCCAACGTGTGCATTTTGTGAAAAGGACCATCGGTTAGAAGAGTGTCCTGATCTATATGCGGTTATCACCAAGGAGCAAAATAAAAAGGGTGTTAGTATGATTTGAATTGATAAACCACAATGACATTCATGCCCAACCATACCCATTGTTCAATAAGTAAACATACCACACATAGTGGGGGATAAACTCTATCGATAGCCAATATTGTGGAGAAGGTATAATGAGAAGAACCACAAGCTAGAAAGTACCCTGAAACTCAGTAGCAAAAGGATGTCCTTCATGATACGATGGCACTCATACAAGAGCTCTAAGGTGAAATTCAATACCTCAAATACAAGGATGTAATGTAGTGCATTGTTATGTAAAGAGATGTTGAACTCTAAATTGTGGCCTATGACAACATCCAGGAACTATGTAAGCAAATATTAGATGTGGATATCATTCCATAGCCCAATGCTTGGCTTAAGAATCAAGCCCAACTACCAAATGAGGTTCACCCTAATATCATTCAACAAAGTGAATACTATTGTTTAAATCATACTTGGCATTAGGACACTCATAGTTCATCTACTCCCCTGAAAGATAGATAAATTTTGGTTAAAATTGCTCTCAATAGATGGGTAATCAAGGACATTTTAGTGGATACTAGTGTAAAAGTTAATTACCTCACTAAGGACATTTGGCATAAAATGTCTAGTATAGTGATAATACCTTCACCTCATATCTTATTGATGGCTAATAAGACTCATGCTTCACTTGATTTGAGTCCTCAAGAACACCATAATTGACATACTTGGAGTACCATTCAAAGCATATTTTGAGGTTCTAGAGTTAGTTGAAGCTGACAATTACCCAGCCCTACTAGGAAGGCCTTGGTGTTATGATAATAATGTAGACCTGAGATTATAAAAAGTGTTATATTATCTTTGAAAACACTGATCAATGTGTTGTAATATCACTAGATCAAACACAAAGACCCCCTTATTTAGAACCTGTCAATGTAGATGAAGATATCAACCACTTGTCTAATGTCACAACCCAAAATGATGAGGAATGTGATCCAAACCTATATGGTATTCTATGGTGGACAAATATCCAATCAATTTCCAATACTACAAGCAATCCATGTAATTATTGGGCCCATGGTGATTATGATCTCACTAGGAGAGTATGTAACACCATCTACTCCAAAAATGTCACAAGTTTGTTCACCTCATGGGTTTAGCAATGAGGGGCCCATTGATGGGACCACCATTGGAAAGGCTTGATGAAGCCCCATGGTTCTAAGGACAAATGGAGGTACATGACTTTGTCTAGAGTTTTGAAGATTTTTATGATACCAAGAAAGACCAAATGAGGTCATTAGAACACATTTTCTATGGCACCACCACCAGATGGTGGCATACTCATAAAGATCACCTCTTATACTGGGATCAAGTGTGATCTACTCTATACCATAGATTTCATCATGATACTAAGATCAGGGGACACTTAGTTATAGTGATGTGTAAGTACCTAAACCTCACATTAAAGCTTGTGAGACAATATGGAAAAATGAGGAAACATACCTACCAGAGTACCTATGGGTACTTACATTATATTGAACCTTACGCACATGAGCACATGCCTAGTATATTTATAAAGAGTGACACATGGGAACCAAGTTTTGATAATTACTAAAGGAAACCATGACATCAGCACTCTCATATTCCTCACCAAGGATGGACTTGTGCCTTACTCTCTAGGCTATGCACGAAGTAGTTGTTAAGGACCCAAGTCCTCTAGAAGACCACTTGTGGAACATCCATTAGGAACTTGAGGAACCTTTACACTTTTTTGATGAACCTCGAACACCTCCAATTTTTGTGCCTACTCTAGTTCTTGATTAATAACGATGTGAAGAGATCCACCTAGGAAATCAAAAACTCATCTTCCAATTAGACGAAGGTGATGGATCTACTTTTCTCAACCCTTTGACCAACCAGTTAGATGTTTTTACAAACATTGGTACATAGACTGTTCATGATATAAGTCTTCAAATAGATAACCCCTATCATGGACCTGTTCAAATTATACAACACAACATTAGAATAGAGCAAGAATTGAAGATGGCTACAATTAGGAACTATTAGACTAATACAGATATCTCATAAATCTTTGAGTTATTAAAAGAATACTAAAATGCTTTACTAAGGAACTACAGTAAAATGAAGTGATTTCACCCATCTTTACAGAAAATGCACATCAATCTAGTCGATGGTACTCGACCAGTGAAAAAATGACCATATAGAATGAATCCTAATCGTTGGGCACATGTTAAGGAAGAGATTGATAGTATGATTTGCATTATAGTAATCACTCCCATGGATAAATCCAATTGGGTTAGTCCCATGGTAATCAGTATAAAAAAAGATGGATGTGTCTGTATATGTGTGGACTACAGATTGCTCAATGTATCCTATGTGATCAATCCCTTTCTAATGCCTTTCATGGAGGAAATCTTAGAAGGTGTTGTGGGTTGTGAAGTGTACTCTTTTATAGATAGATTCTCAGGGTACCATTAAGTCCAAATAGCTAAGGAAGACCAATCTTAAATAACTTTTACTACATAATGGGTATCTTTTTCCTATACCGTTATGCCTTTTAGCTTAAAAAATACCCCAGTAGTGTTTTCATAGATAGAAATTGAAGTTGTTAAAGATTTCATTCACAAATTCCTCCAAGTCTACTTAGATGATTGGATGGTATATGGGTTGGTTAAGGACCATTGTGTCTAATCTCAAACTCATGCTTGAGTACTGTTAGGTGTTACAAATTTCTTTAAATTTGAAAAAATGCCTATTCATGACACCTTTTGGCATACTTCTTGGGTATATTATTTGTAAGGAAGGACTCTTGGTAGACCTAGCGAAGGTCTTTGTGATTCTTCATCTACTAGTACATCCAAGACTTAGTGAAAGGTGCACACCTTCCAAGGGCACATGGGTTATTATAAAAAGTTTAATCGTGGTTATAAAAAGATTGTCGTGCCCCTAGAAGAACTTTTAGACCATAATGAGCAGTTCATATGGACCAATTATTGTAAGGTAGCTTTTGAAACACTCAAATAAAAGTTGGTTATTGCTCATATCCTATAATTCCTTGATTATATAAAGCCTTTTCATGTCCATATTGATGCATCTAGCATGGTTGTTGGTGTAATCCTTTCACAACCTGGTGACAGTCACCAAGATCACCCCATTTACTGTGCCAATAAGAAGCTGACACTAGCTGAAAGAAATTATACCACCACAGAGCACAAAGCTTTGTTTATGGTCTATGATTTACAAAAGTTTAGGCAATATCTTCTAGCCACTCCTTTTACATTTTATATAGATCATGAGGCTTTGAAATACCTTTTCAATAAACCAGTACTACATGGAAAAATTTATCGATGGATTGTCCTAATCCAAGAGTTCCAATTGTTTGTAATGGTACAACTAGGAAAGGTTAACTGTGGACCTGACCATCTATCCTGGATTGAGAATGAAGAACCCCCACACACCATAGAAGATGATCTTCCTAATGTACAACTCTTTTGATTTCCATAGGTACCTAAAGAACTAGAAGATATCATAGTATTTTTAAACACTGGCTTTGTACGCTTGATTCTCTCACCACATAAGAGAAAAAGCAACTTGCGGTCCACGCTTCACCCTCTTAGCTCATAGCAGGAGATCTTTTATAAGATGGATCATGATGAGGTGCTTCACCATTGTGTATTATGCAACATGAGCTACCCTGAGGTACTATGATAAGTTCATGAAGGTATTGTTGGAGGACACTATGTTGGAGAGGCTACCACACGTAAGGTGTTGCTAGCTAGACTTTGGTGGCCATCTCTATTCAAAGATGCTAAGGAATATGTTAGGTAATACGACATCTACTAGTGCATAGGTAAACATAATAGAAGAGATGTTATGCCTTTTCAACCCATCCTTTATTAGAAACTATTTGAAAAATGGGCTATTGATTTTTAGGGCCCATCATTCCAGCATGATGATGAATGGTTTCTCGATACATCATTGCAGCAACTAACTACCTCATGATCTAGGTTGAAGTGGCATTGATAAAGGACCATATCATAGTGATTTATATGTATTTCATTTGGGAGAACACTTTAACACAATTAGGGTGTCCCATGAGTTTCATTAGTGATCTAAAAACCCACATTTTGAATAAAACCATTCACATCTTGCTAGTCAAGTTCATGGTTGCGTACCACAACACAACACCATACCACCCACAGGCTAATAGAACTATTGAAACATTCAATAATATTCTTTCTACAATTTAAAAAAAAAATGAAATATTAGCTAAACTAACTGGGATGATAGGGTGTCAGTAGTACTTTAAGCCTATTGAACTACCTACAAATGCTTAAATAAAAGCATGTCATTCAACTTGGTGTATGGCAAGGAAGTAGTGATGTTAGTAGAGTTCTTGGTACCATCTCTCTATATTGTGCACATAAGACAATTAGATGATGATACATCCTTGAAAATGCATTTGGATATGTTAGTGCAATTAGATGAGACCCAGTTCCTTACTCACTGGAGCCAAGATGTCAAAAACTGCAAGCAGAAGGCACGGCATGATCACCATATCAAGAACAATATTTTTTATCTAGGCATGAAGGTCTTGTTATATGACTCTAAGTTTTTGAACCACCTTGTAAATCTTATTATCCATTGGGATAGACCATTTATAATACATAGTATTTGACCTACAAGGGCATGTCAGCTACAACACATGAATGGTCAGTTCCCCCTAGGGCACTATAATGGGAGTCAAGTTCGACCATATTTCATAATAGAATAACTAAATTTTGTAATCAATCAAGCTTAATCCATTAGATTAGGGTTTCTTGATTTCAATAAAAGTGTTTTATTTATTGTGTGCAACCCTTTCTTTATGATATTTTTGTGTTTCTATGTTTTTTTTTCATAGAGGACCACAAACTATTTTAGTATGGGGTAAGAAGTTTCATGTAAGGTTAAAAATAAAAAGCATGTAAGTAAATGGGCACATAAGATATTTATGCACACTATTTGTATATGCATGCAAGTTATTAAGGTTGTAGGATTCATTTAAGGCACTAATGAGAAAGGTTCTTGTTATATGTTAGAAATTTGAGTAAGGTTCCCACCATATGTTAGAAATTTAAAAAGGGACAACTATCTTCCACCACATTGAAAGTGTAGGATATAGCTATCACCCACTTCCAAGAAAGGTGCAACAAAGGATGGGCTATTAATGCGATGAGGCAAGAAGCGTGTGAATAAAATGATGAGATAAAACCATTAAGGCATTAAATGCATAATTCAAGGTTTGAAATATAGTGGTCATTAAAAGATTTGTATTTATGACTATAAAGTGATGGGAAGAGGGAAGGAATTAATGAAGATAAACCCCCCTGAAGATCTTATAAATAATAATGTTAAGGTCATTTCACATTTTACCTTACGTTAATTTTTGAAGTGCTAGTGCAAAGAATGAGCAACAAACTAGAGAACCAGAGATCACACTAAAATCAAATCACTTAATTGTTGAGCATAGTAGAGTGTTTACATCATTGGAAAAGTTACGAAGGTGGTTACCTAGGTGAGAAGAGAGATTTTTAAGTCTAGATTAGTGGAAATAAGTGTAAGTATTTGGAGTTGTAGGTTTCAGGTCCATCATTGATGAAGTGTGAAGCTCAAAAAGATGAAGTAAATTAGTTTAAAACCATGTATCATTTGGGAACACGGGATGGCCATGCATTAACCTTCAAGATCTATGAAGGGTAATACAGCCTATAAAAAGGCCAAAATACTTAAGAAGCTACTGACTATACCAGAGGAAAAAGAGGTGAGTGGAACAAATTAGTTTCTCATTAGAGAAGAGGCTCTGGAGAACCAAGAGCAGAGATCAGAACAAGTATAATGTAAAGAAGGAAAAGTGAGAGAACACGTGAAAGAAAAAAGGGGAAAGATGGTAAATAAAGGGAAGTAAGAACAAACATTAGCAACATAGAATGCCCTAGAATCTCCACCTCTGTCTCTATTGATAGAGGAGATGCAATACCCAGATTCGATCTTACGTGTGAATAATTGGGTCTCCAAAGTATCAACTACCACCATAGTTGATTATAACCACTGCCAACTGGGGAATGACGTGGAGCTCAAAAATAATTACAAGGTCCATACCATTAATATAAGAAATCAAGTGGTCTATGACTTGTCCATTAAAAAATAGTTGGACCAAGTAGACCTCTTCTAACTCTTTGAATTGCCATTTTTTGGTAAGCCTATGAAGGCAGTATAGTTCCTCCTTTTGTTTTTCCATGAGGACTATATCTACTTCATTAGGATTAGCATGAATATCACCCTATAAATAATTAGTAAAGTCACGGGACTTCAGTGCTCAAGGGAGTGTTATTGATGACTTGGCTGACACCAAGGAGATAAAAAAGACCACCATGGCACTAATGTATCAAAAGTAGGGGCATGTGATGCACATTAAGAACCTGCTATATCCTACCCTCTGAGTCACGATATGGATCATTTCCATGAAATTCAGAGGGACCAATCATTGGAAGGAGGTAGACATGGCCCACCTATACATTTTTCACCAAGTCTCATAAGGACTAAAGTAAAACTAAGCATTGTACTTTGTCCACAAAACAACTAAAGATGCAGAGAGGGCCCATAAGACACCCAATTATAGGTTTCCTTAGGAGAAATCATTTTATTAATTGTCTTTGATGAAATTGTGGTACTAGATTATAGCTTGGGTTCATTAAAGTGGGTGTACCCTCCCACTCACAAGTCCCCCATTGAGTGCTTCAAAGCATTCACTTGTTCTCAGTATATCACCCCCTCATATAAGGTAAAGATGAGGTACTAATTTGATGGGGTAAAGATAGCATTTGGAAATGAGTGGTACATCCCAAAAGACTCACCCCCTTGGCTGCAAATCAAGTACAATTTATTGTAAAACAATATTAATCCCTTGCATAGATCAGCATGAATCCATCAGGAGAGCTTTCAACATGGCTCAAGTTGCCATATGCCTTCTCCATGTGGTACTTCATAGACTCCATTAGTTATATATATGATGCATAGCTGATCATTTTTTAGGTGGAAAAGATTGACGTAGAGCTCCACACCCTTCAAAAACTTTATGTATATCTAGGCAAGAAGGCCTATGTGGAGAGGTTGGAGACGAACTTAACTAACATAAAGGTTAAGGATATTTTGGTTGGGGAGAAAGTTCACAAATTGTTCTATATGTTACACCCCCACTAGTACCTTCAAGATGGAGACCCTAAAGAAAGACTCCACTAGGCACCATAGCTATGAAGGAAGTGACTAAAATTGAGTGTAAGTTCAAGTGGGTAGTAGGCCCCATAAAATTGGTAAAGGATGGAAGAGGTATAGCCCTCTAAACCCAGTATTTCTCACCCCTTCATGCCTTATCCGCCTCCACCTTGCCTTTCAACTTCACAACCTTTCCCATCTCCATCCCCTCCTCACACTTCATCTCCCCCTATTTTGCCATCCCCTACTCATTCCACTCCTCTCCACTTACCTATCCCTGACCCTTTATATCCTCATCCCACTCCCCCACCTTTTCCACCTCCACTTCCACATTCACCCACACCATCTCTGAGGACTACCATAGGATTTTCTCTACAACAACTTCCAAAGTGAGCACCCCAATAAGAATCCTCTCGAGTGCAAATCTATAGCTCAAGATCAGACTCTAAAAACACTCCATCCCTAATATAAGAGGCCGCATCCAATGATCCCCAACTTGATATTGATGGAGTGAGAGCTAGTGAGATGGCCATAGGAAGCCATCAATAGGCTAAGCTTGAGGGGGACCCTAATAAGGTAAAAGGACCAACCAAGTCAAAAGAATAGGAAGAGATAATGGTAACCACTATGCATGAATGTTACCAGTTCAGCATACAATACAAGGACCTCTATCTTTGGCTACACTTCCACCCCAAGGACATGATTCTAGACACCAAGAAGTAAGTGTCTTTCCTACTAGAGATGTACAATGAGGAGCCCGAGTTTGATCTCCCATTAGATAGCATCTTTTCTGGCCCAGACACTTTAAGACTACTGGACTTGATGAGGGTTGATCCAAAAAGGCTCACCCCACTAATGGCAAGCACCACATTTTTGAAACTTGGTAAGGAAATAATGCACTAGAATATTTTATCAAATTCTAATGCATGCATGATGGAGAGAGAACATGCCAAGGTAGTGGACATGTATAATAAATTTCTTGCAGAAAAGCAAGTGCTCATCGATAAAGTGGCATCTTTGAAACAAAAGATCCAAGAGGCCACCAAGGTAAAATCAAGGGTTTTTAACCCTTTATAAAATAATTTTGAAAGATGATCTAGCACTTGCAGATGGTGTACCTCTAAATGGGGTTGTCATTGGAAAATTAGAGACCTTAGTTGAATTGTTGCTCAAGAAATGCAAGGAGCGACCTACACCAAGAGACAAGGGGAAAGAAATTTAATAGTTTACCATTGCATTTGACATCTTCAAGCACACCTTGGAGAGATTCAGGGAAGTTATCCATATTTTGGATGGCATTTTAATGTGCCTAGCATACCCAAATAAAGTCTTCGAGGCTTGGCTCCATGATGAAGAGGTCCTGAGGTAGAAAGTAGTTGATGCTACCCTTCTAATAAAATATCATGTCTTGCATGCAAAAGAATTTAAAGACAAAGATGATGGAGGATACTATTAATAACCATCATCAGTAGCTAAATGATAGTTTTACCACCCTCTGAGGACAATTTGATAAGGAGGTCTCCACACTAGAAGTCATCTAGAAGGAAGCTAGCACAGGTCTAGATGAATAGGTGAAAAACACTGAGACTCCAACATAACCCGAGTTGAAATAATCAATAGAGGGCATCGAAGGAATAACTAGCAAAGTCCTTGACATTATCCCATTAGGATAGTCTAAAGAAGGAACTTGAGCAGAAGGGGCCCAAATTTTTAGAAGATGCTAGCATGACTTAGTTTGGGATAGACTAAGGGAATAGTGTGGGGTGATGTTGGCCCCTAAATTTTGACTAAGTACTATCTCATTTTACGCATGGGACTAGCATAGTGCAGAAGGACCATTGTCCCATTTTGGCATAAAATTGGCATGGTGTGGAAGGACCATAGCACAGGAGGACCATGACACGTAGAAGACAGGTGCAGAAGTGTTGGGGTGTAGGACTTACTAGGTGTGAGAGGATAATGGCATAGGAGAAAGAGTGTGAGAGGACCCAATAAAAAGAGAACGTCATGAGGAACTCAAGAACATAGGACTCAGAACAAAAGTAAAAGACTAGGGGAATGTGTGGGAAGCAAAGCGCATGGGAAACAAGACTAGTTAGAGGAATGATTCATATGGGACACTTTAACCATTTTGATTGGAGGTTTTATACCAACCCACTAAGAACAGAACACACAGCCACCAATATATAGCATAGAGTGAGGATCTAGGGGCACAAGGCCCCAGGTCCTCAAGAAGAACTTGTTGTAAAGTGCCATGACTCTCAGTCTGTTGGGAGTCTGTGCACCATTTGCTTATGAATTAATAATAAGTAACACTTGGTCAGGGAAAAACATGTATAAATATCCCTGTTTTAATCATTTACAAAGGATGGTCTTTTTGGAGAATAGATAATAGAGCTTTGCCTTATAATTCAGTAAGCATATAATGGGAGATCAGTTTTTACCATATTGTGTTATGAATTTTTAAATACACTAAGTGTTAGAGATGGATATGGTTTATTTCTTTATCTTATTTTTTGCATCTTTTTATTTTCAGACCCACTACTATTAGATAATAATGGTGATCTTAGTAATAGTAGTAGTTACATCTGGGACTAGAAGGATAGTAGTTGTATATTTGTGCTATTAAATAATCCTTTAGAGCTACATAATGAAGGATGAACAAACACACATTACTATGTCACAAAACCTTCAAGAACCGGTATTTCATTGCATGTTTTAGGTGAGCACGCAAGACCTAACTCTCACGTGATAGGGCCAGCATGCTAGCTTGTTTGGATAGACTTCAGCGTAGAAGTTGGAATTAACTAAAATAACCCAACAACCATGAATGCAAAACCAAACATGCCATGTGCCTGAATGATGCCAAAAAAATTAGCCTTCAAATATTGTTGAAAAGATTAAAGAATTGAGAAGCTATAGAGATTGTAAAGTGACCTCATAACTTTAATACAAATGACGTATTCAAATTAATACATTCATGAAAGCCCCCAATCCACAAGCTCTACCCACCCTAAGTCTTGGTGTTTTTTTTATTTTATTTTTATTTTATATTATATTATTTTTTTATTTTACTTATATTTTAAGAAATTTGAAAATTAATATTTCTAGTTTGTTGTCTTTATTATTTTTATAATTTTTATTTTATTTTCTTGGTTTTACCAACTTTTTTCTTTTTATATTTTCTTTTACTAATTTTTTATTTTAATATTTTAATATTGTTATTTTATATTTTTAATAAAGCTATTATTATTTTATTTTGTTTTTGTTTTGTTAGTTTTACAAACCTATTTTTCTATTTTATTTCTATATTTTAATTTCATAGTTTTTATATTATTTTAATATCTAAGTTTTTTTTTATTTTCGTATTTTTTATTTATACTTTTATTTTAGTAGGGTTTTTTATTCATATTTTATCAAGTTAAATTTTTTTTTTTTGCTATTTCATCTCTTATTTTAAACTTTTATTTTTATATTTCTATTTTATTTATATATTTTTTATTTTATTTTATTGCTTTCATATTTATATTGTTTAATTATTTTTAGATTTAATTATGTATATTTTATTTATTTGTGATTTACTTTTTTTTTTTTTAATCTTTTCTTTAGGTTTGTTGACCTCTTTGCCCAACCTTTTAAGGTTTTTGTTTTATTTTTTATCACATGTTACTATTTAGGAAAATCAAACCTCCTTTCCATACTTGAGTACTAGGTTCAATCTTCTCATACTTGAAGATAGATCATAGTTTTCATAATTGAACTCTTTGATGCATCAGTATTTTTCAATATTCTTCAATGTTGTCGATTGTGAAACATCCTTAAGAGGTTGATTTTATTTGTGAACAATACCCTTTCCTAGAGAAGTTTGGTGTTTAGTATAGTCTTATCTTAATCAATAAGCTCTTGAATTTCATCCCTAAATAAACACATCGATTTGTTGAATGGCCTCTAAAAGTATGGTAAAAAAAAAATTGTGGTACAAAATTTTTATCTACAACTTGGATTGATTTCATGATTAGGAGGTAGTTCAATCAAAAAAAATGTACAATAAACTCTTTATTGTGTCATATTGATTTTTGAAAAACTTCTTATGTTGACTTGAGATAGGTCTCATTATATGCATTGCTTCATGGTAGGTGCATGGATATTATAAATGTTTAAATCCCTAAGACGTGAGGTATGGATTTTAGGCCAAACTAATCCTTCTTCTGCAAGGTCGATAGCCATATTACCAATATAGGTGAATGATTTGTAATTTATGCTAAGTAGCTTATTTTTCATAGGTTTTATAGGACTATTGATGAATATATGTTTCCTTTTAAGATCACATGGTTGATAAATCAAGGAGCGTGTATGACAATGAAATATGAAAATGTAATCACGAATATCCTCTTTTTGACTTTGTTTAAGATATTGAATGCTCTCATATGTTTTTCTAGGTCCATTGTTGGTTATATATTTAGGAAGGCTTATGTTTTACCTTAATTTTGGATTAATGCAATCAATATTAACCCTAAAAGGATATAAACTTCAAATGTAATTTTGATTTCAAGATATGGCATTCAAGCATACATTTGAATGTGAAATACTAAACTGATTGGAATGATTTGACAAGTGGCATAAGTTAAATATATTAAGTATAACAAATGGATAAGTACTTAATTTTTAAAGGTGATTATATGATTGTGAGTATGTTTTGAAAGTGGATATCATATAGAAGTAGGCCTTTGATTCATTTAATTTAGGAACTGAGTCTCTATCGTAGGGTTGGTTCTATCAATCTAGCTTAGTATTATTGGTCAATACAGACTTGTGTTAGTTGATATGAAAGTCTAAAAAACTATGGGACTGTGATTGTACACTCACCTTCGACTACCTCTATATGCTCTACATATGTGATCCTAAACCCTGATGATGAGCGTAACTCCATAAAAAAATATCCTTTGCCTTGAAACCTTAAGTGTGGTTGTGAGGGCTAGAAACTTACAAAAATAAAAAAAAATTAATGGGTTGAGTTGACCCCAATCACCCTTATTTGATGATTTATCATTACCTACATATTCGATACTCTAAAGATGGAAATCAAGCCACATGTAGTTCTCCCACCTACTATGATTATGCAATTATGCTCCTTCACTATATGTATATAGCTAATGATTTGGCTTTGATACTTTAGAATCCTTACTTTGATTTAGATTTAGTATGCTTCAGACTTGGCTTATGACTACTCCTAGTGATAGGTTTGAAATTTAGGAAGAATAGGGTAGATTTTCTCAATGTGAAATAGTATATAGATGTGCACTAGATAAGTGTCAATCCCCCTTTCAACGAGACCTTGATTTGTTTATATAAGAGCCTTATTGGGTAATTTTTTATGCCACTAATGCGTTAGACAAATAGGTCGACCCTAATGAGAGGTTTGATTTTTAAAAGTATTCATTGATGTGAGAGGGATAGTTCTAACTATATTAGGTCATTATCGACTAGTGATATTGATCAAATCTAATATAACTAACTTATGTACAGGTGGACTGAACTAAAGGTCTAGAGATGTCTATGTAGGATATTAAGTAATTTTAAAATAGATAGTGATGTTTTTGTAGTTGTGTAATATAAAAATTGAAGTTTCAAACTAATAATATAAAATGCAAGTGTGAGATAATGGTGGATTAGGACCTTGTTTATGTGCTCAAATAGATCATGACACCACTCAATGTTAACAATATTTACAAAAACAAGTGTTAATGTAACGAATAAGGGAAAGGGCCACATACAAGGGACATAAACATGTCACAAAAAACAAGGCCAAGGGTCACACATAAGGGACATCAAAGATGTTGTATCAGACAAATATAGGGGCCACACTCAAGGGACATAAAAATGGTGTAAATAAGGGATATCAAAGATGTCACATCAAACAAGGCCAAGGGAAACATGCAAGGGACATAAATATTTCATGATCAAGGCCAAAGCACCACAAAGAAAATAGACAATCACAAAGTAGCCTTTCATGTCAAAGAGTAACAACATCATTAGAGTATATAACAAGGAAACTAGTCTACACCATCCATATATATCAATGTCACATCATAGTATAATCACATATCTATGTATCATTGTGTAAGATATGAGTAATGAGAAAGATATGTATAAGCAATCTAGAAAGCTTAAAATGGTATAAGTACTAAAAATATACATGCAATAGTGAAACTTGTAGAACAAGATGGCCTCAATATTGACATGGCCAGTGGGTAGAGGAAAGTCCAACATCTGTATGTCCACATGTAACATGTATGTCTTACATTGCATTCATATACTTTAAAATTCATGTGTGTATGAAAATAATATATATACCAAACATGTGATAAATAACATATATAAGTAGTCTAATCTAATAAACATGTCATGCTCAAGTCCTGAATTTTGGATTTTGAAAATATTTAATGTTTTTGTATTATATAATTATTTGAATTTTTTGATTATTTGAGGTTTGTACAAACTAATCAATGATTGTATCAATGGGAATATCATGGGAAGTTACTATATCAAATAATGAAAGGGTCATTTTTTGTCTATGAAAGGTACCAACTATGGATATCTTTGAATTTGATAAGAGGTCATGTGGTGCAGAATAAATGTCATGCTCACTAATCATAGAATTTATTGTATGATGAGTAGTTCTATGTGATTGAAGACTATAGGGGTCCATTATATAGTATGAGGATATTTTTTTGCATGTGTTCACTATGGAACATGTTGAGTTGCTCATGATACTAATTTAATACATTCTATAGGGGATGATGACCTGAATGAGTCCTAAGTAACTATCTGATGTGATCAACACTGAATAGGTAGCTTCTTAATAGGCCCAACTATGTTCTTATAAATTGGGTGTATAGATAGATCTTATATATATGTTATATATATATATATATATATATATATACAAGAAGGCATATATATAAAGAAATCATATATATAAAACAACCAACATATATAGCTAAGCCCGTATATATGTTATTAGATAAAGCACATAGAGTGAGAAAGAACCAGATTGTATTCAAAGCATATATATATTATATATATATATATTATATATATTATATATATATATATATTTTACCTACCCTTTTCACATGTTTCTCAGGTGGCTCATTTCTTTGCCTATTTAATAGGCCTTCTTGTATTGTTTAGATATGGAATGTATGCTTTGAATACAATCTGGTTCTTTCTCACTCTATGTGCTTTATCTAATAAAAGTACCTTTGATATATATATATATATATATATATATATATATATATGTTATTAGATAAAGCACATAGATATGGAATGTATGCTTTGAATACAATCTGGTTCTTTCTCACTCTATGTGCTTTATCTAATAACATATATCAACACCTAAACAATATATATATATATATATATATATATATACTACTATATGGCTATATATATATATATATAAGGTGGCTCATTTCTTTGCCTATTTAATAGGCCTTCTTGTATTGTTTAGATATGGAATGTATGCTTTGAATACAATCTGGTTCTTTCTCACTCTATGTGCTTTATCTAATAACAATAAATATTTATATATATATATATATATATAAGTCTATTTGTGTTTGTCCAAGGATATATATATATATATATATATATATATATTATATATTCCAATTGCATGGCCAATTCCCACTCATGTTATTAGATAAAGCACATAGAGTGAGAAAGAACCAGATTGTATTCAAAGCATACATTCCATATCTAAACAATACAAGAAGGCCTATTAAATAGGCAAAGAAATGAGCCACCTGAGAAACATGTGAAAAGGGTAGGTAAAATAACCAACATCAGCTAGCATGAAATAGCTAAGACCGTTGTTATAAACAAACTAACCTCTTAACCCAAGTGGTTAAGGAAACTAACCAAAGACAAATTACCTTAGTCAATAACCAAAGGTAAATACATAATTACGCTAACACCCTACCTTAATTACAAAACCAAAAACAAGACCAAGTTTGTCCCAAAATTTTATGAACTTGTCTAAACCAAGTGGTTTGGTCATTATATCAGTTGGTTGCTCTATAATGGGATGAACTCACCCTCATTGTCCATTATAAGAGATTTCACTAACCTTTCCACCTGTTTTTATACAATAGTAATGATGGTGAACTTTAATGTGTTTGGTACTGGAATGGAATACTAGATTCTTCACCATCTTCAAAACACTCTGGTTGTCACAGAAAATAAGAGTAGGCTTTGAAAACACTCTTTCTCAATGTAGTCAAATACTGGAAATTCAAATGCCCATACCTTTCATGCCAAAGTGAACTTATGCTATTAACCACTACAAGTGCACTTTCTTTTACTCTCTCTAGATTTACAAGCTTATGCAAGCCTTTTTCACCAATCTCAACAACAATAATCTTGTTATCTCTGGTAGTGACTAAACATTGTTGTCATTAAAACTTTACAACAAAATCAAAGTTTTTAGTGATATCACTAATGGAAAGAAAAATTTTGTTCATGTCTACCACATACCTAGCATTCTTAAATGTATACCAAATAGTACCATCAAATCTAATTTGAACATTACCATATCCTATCATAAAATGAGTCTTTCCATCTCTCAAAGATACAGATTCATTATTACTATCATTTTCAATAAAATCCACGTACTAGTCCTTATGGCATGTATAATGATGAGATGCCTTTGAATCAAAGTACCAAGCTCGATCCACTATAGAATTACCATTGGAAGACATGAAAGGAAAATCAGGAGATAATTCCTCACCTTCACCTTCAGCCACATTCACATGATGAGCTTTCTTTCTAGGGTAAGCCATATCCTATTGTCTTTTCCTACAATCTTTCTTAAGGTGACCAGGTTGCTTACAGAAAAAACATTTCCACTTAGATCTCTTATTAGAACCACTTACTGTGAAATTTTTGTCTAAGAACTAGTAGTTTTACCAAATTGCTTACCCTTTTCCTTGATGAAGAATGCACTCTCTATAGAAGTAGATGTAGACAACACTATATTCTCCTGTCATCTCTCCTACAATAACAATATGGACAACTTTAAAAAGTCTAAAGTCTATGTCTTAGCAATCATGTGCAAGGATTCGATAAATTACTCAAATGAAGGTGGAAGATTTTGCATAACCAAAGCAATTAAATCATGCTCATCAACAAGCTTCTGCATAGCCTTCAACTGATCACTGATGTCCTTGATCTATAATAAAAACTAAAAAATGGAGCCACCTTCCTTCATCTTAGTGGATAACAACAAATTCTTTAAATACAATACCCTATCGGCTTCAGAAGCCTAATATTTTAAAGTTAGATTTTTCCATAGATCTGATGCTATGGTCACATTTCTAACCTCTGAGATTAAATTATCTATTATTGACAGTTTTAACAACATAAGAAGTTCTCAATGATGTTTATCATAGTCATCATAACCAGTGGCAGGCTTTTGCTCTTTAGTGAGCACTATTTGATCAAGGTTTCAATATTCACATATCATCAAAACTTTGTGACTCCACAAATTGAAATTTTTTCTTGTTAATTTTTTTGAATCTGGCAACAAGAGGTGTTGTAAACTAGCCATTTTAACCTAGTTTTTCCAAAATTTTCAAATATTAGAAAAATTATGACTTTACACAAAATTTCTCCTACCCACTGATTCTAATCACAAATTGGTCAATACCTCCTATTTTTAGCAAAAAACACCACACCATTTTATGAAATTTTAAAATTTCCATCTTTAAAAACACCAAAAATCAAATAAAAATAATTAAATCAAGAGATCTACAACTCTGATTTCAAAACTTACTTCTCCATCAACATCCAGATCAAAAACTCAAAAAATAGTGAAATTTTCACCTTTCAGGACCTTTATGAGATAATTAGTCACTAGTGGGTCCCTAATAACCCTTATAAGCTAAAGTTTTGAATTATTTCAATTAAAAAATTAAAATCAATTGAAATAATAAAACTTTAGATTAAAATTTTCATTAAAAAATCAGCCAATCAAAAAATTGGCCTACCTGTAAAACTTTAGATATAGATTTCAAGAGAAATACTCAGCGAAATTGAATTTCGTCAGTTCTTATCATCTCCTCTCAGAAAATAGAAATTTTTTGACCCCTCACTCATTAAAAATAGTGCCCAAATGAAAATTTGGTCTCTTCCCAAAACCATATGGAAATAACCAACTAGAAAACTTCAAATGCAATTTTTGAATAAAATACTCAGCATAATTTAATTTCGTTTGATTCAGCAAACAAATTCTGAGCCAGATAATTTTATAGAAACAAGAATCATAAAAAATAGTGCTCAAATTATTTTTTAGGATTTTTCTCCAAGTTAAATGGCTGGTCATAGGTAAAAATAAATTAATTTCTTCCTCTCAAGGCTCTCCATCGGGCGCTTCATGCTCCTTCCTAACATGATCGTACTCTCTTACTTTATAGGCTTCCTCCCAAGCTTCCTCAACTACAAGCTCTGATTACCATATTAGATAAAATAAAAAGATTGAGGAATCAGATTATATTCAGAGCATAGATTTCATATCCCAACAATACAAGAAGGCCTATTAAATAGGCAAAAAAATGAGCCATCCAAGAAACATGTGAAAAGGGTGGATAAAACAACCAATGTCGGCTAGCATGAAATAGCTAAGCTCATTAAACAAACTAACCTTTTAACCCAAGTGGTTAAGGAAACTAACCAAAGATAAATTACCTTAGTCAATAACCCAAGGCAAATACATAATTACGCTAACATATGTACCAACTGAATCTATATAATGATCTTGAATAGGTGTACCAATCATCCTGGTATAAATATCTTGAATTTGTATAACAACCAAACATGGTGGTGTTAGGGGTGGGGGAGGAGATAACACTAGTTGTAGAGGGTACTCGTATCGTACAACTATGAGTATGATTAATTTGTGGTGGTGTTTTATATTCTTTAGACATAAGTGCACTAAATATAGTAATACATGGATTTTTTGTATCCACAAGTGTCTTAACAACATTGTAAAGACCTAGTTACTTTGTAGAACTAGGAATGGTGTGGTTAATATGGTGGAGGCTACTTGAGGAGGCAGTACTATGTGTCCTAAGGTATTCTATTTATATTCATATAATCCTTTAACTTTGTTTTGTTGGGAGTAGAATAGGACTACAAAAAGCATAGAGTGTAATTGGTGGACATGTGTGTGACTCACACCATTTTGTCTTGTATATCTCTTTTTATATGTATTTAGCACTTCAAAGTATAGCAATAGTTTGCATAATGCAAAGAGTCTTTCCTTTGGATGTATGAAAGGGTGGAATATGAAGTAACAACACCTTATAAAACTCTATATATAGAACTCAATTGTATTTTAAAATGGTTTTGATGTGATAGAGATTAATATGAAGTTTTAAAATAGTTTCTCTTAAAGTGTCTTATCATTGTTCAGTGCATAGAATGCTCTATTTTCTTAGCTTTCTTAGTCATGTACATTATTTTTTATGTTTTGTACCTATTAGTTATGCATTTCATGCATAAATATATCTACTTTTACTTTTAAAAAGCTTGTTTCAGTCTGAGTTTTTGTCTATTGTATACTTTCATCTCAGTTTGCATAACTATCCCTATAACATCCACACTAGGATTCACTTAAAATAATGTGATTTTTTATTAATTTAATTAATGTATTCTTTAATTAGATTTCACCATGGGAATCTAATTAGAAATCCAAATAAAACACTCTAAATAGGTTAACTATAAAATCATCATGTAACATCTATCTGTCACTCATCACTATCATCAGATGAAACAATATATAATTGAATATAAAAAGTAATTACAGATTTCTAGCCATGACTGGTAAAAACATACAACTACTGTTATCAATGTAGAACAAGTAAATAATTACATCTCTTCAGGGATAATGTTTCAATAATAATAAATACAATACAACATACAAGGCTCCACAGAGCATAAATTTCTTGAACTCTAGTATATATGGAAATCTCAAATGTAGTCTCCAAATAAGTACTATTGTGGGGAGGGAGAGCATCATTTGAAAAAAATTCCACACCAACCATGTACCATTGATCCCTTGCACAATCCTTCATTAGGAAATTTCTCTCCCTTCATGGATGAGTAACTAGTGATGGTGTGGGAATCTAGAGAGACAAGATAATACCTGTGTGCTATAAGATTTCTAATACATGTTGTGTACCATAAAGAAAATATGTTCTAACACAATATCACACAAACATGTAACTCATACATGTGAAATTACAATATCTAACTAAACATTACTTTGGTCAAAGTTTTAAATAGTTATTGATCTCTATAATCAGTCAAATTCATATACACCACTTGATGAGATTACCTTCATCTGGCATTGTTGATGCTAGTAAGCTAGTGAAGTCCATCTCACTACTTAGAACCATCAATGTGAGATTTGGTTAATATAAATATAATCAATAGATTCATATAAATTACTTCCTACTAGCAGGCATAAAGCATGCTAAACACATAAATAATCAAATGCATACATTTAGTCCGTCAAACATATGAAGCATAACAATTACATTTTATAATAACCGAGTATAATATATATTTAAACTGCATATTTCTAATTTTTGTAAGTAGATTCAAATATATTACATTCTATGACAAACAATAATATCATAGTCAATTATTCATGTGTACAACTACTCAATTTCAAACAACCAGTCATAATAATTTTAGAGAATCAAATAACTCATGAACCAAGTTATATCTCGTATGAACATAATCTTTCATCTATACATCTTGTTATGTTTTTGCACGCATATAATTATAATTTACTAACCCTCGGGATCCTATGACTTATTTTTAACATTCAATAAAACTATAGATATAGGCACATGATCCGATATACCAATATATGTTGTATTTTTATATGAATACCCAAGTCCTCATATATATATATATATATATATATATATATATATATATATATATATATATATATATATATATATATATATATATATATATATATATATATATATATAAACTATATTCATACTATTTATCACATATAAATACTCAACAGTATATAAATATTGCATATAAATGTCAATAGACATTTATAATTCTAATCAAAAACTTCAACCATTATAATTTTCTTATTCATAATTACATTCATGAAACATCATAATATATTAATATTCACGTATCGCTAATAAACTGGGTACTATAGTCAATAGACTATCTATAGCCATATTTAAGTTAAATCAACATCAAACACTCACATAGTTTATACAAGTATTTAATCTTCCTGTGCTTAGTTCAATATATATCTTAAGTGTAAATCCAATTACTCAAATAGACTATCTATAGCCATATTTAAGTTAAATCAGCATCAAACACTCACATAGTTTGTACAAGTATTTAATCTTCATGTGCTTAGTTCAATATATATCTTCAGTGTAAAGCCAATTACTCAAATAGACTATCTATAGCCATATTGAAGTTAAATCAACATCAAGCACTCACATATTTTATACAAGTATTTAATCTTCATGTGCTTAGTTCAATATATATCTTAAGTGTAAATCCAATTACTCAACCTGCTAAATAACTACAAGTCGTATTATCTAAATAATACATAGGTAAGATCCCAGTATGTTTAAGTTTAATGTCAACATGCATTTCTAGTAATTATTTTACTATTCCATAATACACTACAGGTCTCCTAATAGAACTTATAACTAATAATCTTTACACATAAGTGATATGCAAGCCATATGCCTTGTATATATGTGTATGACAAAAACTAATTATTTTATTTCCCAACTTGACACTATATTACACTATATGGATTATGAAATTAAAATAATCGCCTCTCTTTGCACATGAATCCTCTACAACATATAACCGAGGTAGACTTAATAAAAAAATATAAACATCATCCCTTGTATTCTTCATAAGGGATTATGTTTTTAAAAAAATTGAACTTAAACCTCTACAAATATATAATCAATTTGGATGGCAATTACACACAATTCAGCTTTACTTAAGTTATCCTATTTGGATTAACTACAATACACAGTCCATATGTATAAAATTTTATGGTTTGAAATAAAGTTATGCAAAGTCCATATAAATTCATAACAAAATATAAAATCACTTCTAACAATCGATATATGGATTGAACATATAAATCCATTCATTCATCTAAGTCGCTCAGACCATTCACATAGATCATTATTTTATGTACATGCAATCAACTTCACATAGTTCTCTATATTCATATATTGTCTCAGTTTGAAAAAAAATAATGCACAGTCCATTCGCTATATTCATATATTGCATTATATTCATATATTACACAATGGTATTAGATGTTAAATTATGTTATAGTTTGCTATATTCATATATTTTGAATACATACCAACATTTTAGGCATAATTCAAAAAAGATATATAGAGTACCATGTAAATGTGTTCCCTCATTGAATTACATAGACCATTCGTATATTTTTACTGTTCTGAATAAAATTTCTCTACACAGAGAATTTTTACATCGATTCGTTTACTTCCCACAAATCAATATTTCCTCAGCTAGGGCATCATAGCAATTGAATCCATTTCTCCCAAATGGATTTACATATAATTTTTTTTTGACTTAGAATTAATAACATCACTAACCTTCTTGATAGTGTCTAGATAAAACCAGATAGTCTACACCTTTCTTTCCCTCTGCTCTACTTCCATCTCTTTTCCCTTTGCTCCATTCTTTCTTCTCCATGTTGTGTTGTTCTTTCTCCTATTTGCATTGCTCTACGTCTACTTCTCCAATTCATCTATTTATCATTATTCCTCATGCAAGTAAATGTTCCATAGTTTTTTTTCTAAAAGCTTCCATAAGTTGCCAAGTTCTCTTCTTTACTCTAATTCAGCCTAAAGCAAAAAAACTAAAAATCTTTAAACCTTCCCCAAAGCATGTTTTAATCTTTGTTTTATTCATTTTATTTCATGTATGATGATTTTCCATTTTATTTTATTTTTAAATTTATAATAACAATTAACTAATTAAGTATTAACTTTGAATTAACACTATTGACAATGTCTAGGTTTAGTTTCTAAATTAGCTTAGGGTAATAATATAGTTTTATTACTAACCTAGTATAGATAATCATAATGGCTTAAAATAAATATGACTAATGTAAGTTGATAATAATATTTTAATCTGAAATGGTAAATCAAACAAATATTATATTAAACATAATGGTTATTATAACAACATAATCGTTGATATTACTACGTTATATAGATTATTAAAGTCTTTTGTTATCTATATATATTAAGGTGTTTAAGCCATATAATGATATTTTTTAATATCATAAAGATAACTAAATAATATTATAAACATTACAAAGACATGATGGTTAGTCTATATATGATAGTAACTAAATATTATTCACATAAATTTACGTTCTAGAAAAATATCATGAATATAATAACATGATATAAGCACATAACAACATTATACATTGAAATATACTTATAAAAAACACAATGTAATCACATAAGATTAATTTCACATAAGCATTAAACTAAGCTAACATACAACTATCATGGATAAATAATTATCTAAATCTAGACAACATCAAAAACATACTAATGTTAACAATTAAAACTATGCATATAATGAGTGTCATATAATGTGTTGTGTGCATGGGTTCTATCCATTCCTTTATCATCTCCCAACACTTCAATCAATGTCATCCTCTTCGATGATACTCTTCCTCTATTATGTTTTAAAGGATGAATCTCTTCTGCATCAAACACATGATAAGAAGGTAGTTAGTCTGTAATATCGTGACATATATCATAAAATATTGCTATAATAATAAATCAACATGGTCACAATGTAAATAATATACAATACAACTAACTCATAACAATACAATCATGAAATCAACACAACATACAATTGTCCCATAACATCATATGACTTATAACTTATTTAAATAATAATCAAATCAACTTACTAACCATAAAAAGTAATGAATAATCAAGTAAATTTGATAGTAAAAAATTGGGATGTGACATCCTTTCCCACCAAAGTTGTTCATCATCCCAATGACACTTATTCAAACATTAGTTCTGAATTAAAAACATTAATCAATAGAAAAATAACATAGTATGAAGCAATAAATCAAGCAAACAAATGTGGAAATCATCTGTAGAACTTATCACAATACTCTCAAGTAACACTATACTCAAAGTATTAGTCCCATAAAACCTTGCACTATGACATTATCTATTACACAAACAAAGTTTGTGGTGTCAATTACTCTAATTGGTTATACCATAACCACCCCAGGATTTAGAACTTGCAAAGCGTTCCAATCTATCACATGTGAAGGATCAACTATATACTTTTTAAGATAAGAAACTTGGAGGACATTATGTAAGAGAGTTAGGATTAGTGGTAATGCAAGTATATACACTATAGGATTAACCACTTATAAAATCTCAAAGGGCCCCATATATCTCAGTGAAAGTTCTATTGACTTCTTAAATTTAATTGAGCTATTTTATGGCTTAACTCATAAGAACACTTTATTACCTACCAAAAACTATCTATATATTCTCTTCAGATTAGAATAACTCTTTTGCCTATCATTGGCCTCAACCAATCTCTGTCTGATTGATCTGACTTGATCTACTATTTTTTAAAGCATTTCAGGTCCAAAGACTACCCTATCTTCCAAATTGTCCCAAATGATTGGTCTCTTGCACCTTCTTCCTTATAATAATTTAAATGGTGTCATCTTTAAAGCATATTGATATGAATTATTGTAAGCAAACTCAACCAATGGAAGATAATATTCTCACTTGTATTGCTAATCTATGTAATATATATGAAGAAGATCCTTTAACCACTGATTAACTCACTCAATCTGACCATCAGTCTGTAGTTGATATGGAATGTTGAAGTTTAGTTGCGTACCCAAAGCTGAATTCAGAGTTAACCAAAACCTATAAGTCATCTTCAGATCATGATCCAAATGATCTTCTCTAGAAATCCATAGAATTGATATACTTCTTTTATGAACATCTTCACAAGTGTAGGTGCATCATCTGTCAAATTATCTGGTATAAAATGAGCCACCTTGATTAGTTTATCAACTACAACCAAGATCATGTTATGCATGTTTCATGGTAATGGAAAAAATTGAACAAAGTCCATACTAATCACATTCCATTTCCATTTTGATATGTCATGTGAATATAATAATCTAGTCAGATGCACATGTTTAGCTTTCACATGCTGACATTCTAGACAATGTGACAAAAAGTCCACTACATCTTTCTTGGTTCTTTCTGAAAATAAAGTGGTCTAAGCTTTACCATGAGTTTGGTTACTCCTAGATGTCCTGAATATAAGAGATTATGCAGCTCTTTTAGCATTGTAATCCTTAAATATTACCTATCTGATACATACATCCTTCCATTATATCACAAAAGATCATCATTATCTAATTTGATTCCTTTATACTTAGGATTTTGTGCAGTCTCAGATAATGCATTCTTGACCTGATCATAGAATTAATTTCTTGGTGAGAATTCAATCAATTTATCTCTGAATGTACTCTTGATAGTAGCCATGACTGCCATGTACCTCCTATAATTTAAGGCATCAGCTACTCTATTTTCTTTGTCTTTGATATAGTTGATATAAAAATCATAATTAGACAAGAACTCTGACCAGCACCTCTGACAAATATTCAGATTTGGTTGGGTGAAGATGTACTTGAGTCCTAAGTTATCAGTCTTGAGCTCAAAACATTTTCCCAATAAATAATGGCTCTAAACTTCCAAAACATGCACAATTTCTACGAGTTCTAAGTCATGAGGGTCATAGTTCACCTCATAAGGTTACAACTTCCTTGATTCATAGGCTACCACTTCACCCTCCTGCATAAGGACTCCTCTAAGTCCATCCTAAGACACATTTATGATCATCAAAAATTGACCATTGGGATCAAGAACTCTTAGCATTGGTGTTGAAGTAAGCTTTCTTTTCAATTCTTGAAAATCTACTTCACACTTATCTAACCAGATAAAACTTTGGTTCTTTCATTGTAGAGAGGTAATTAGATTAGCTCTCTTAAAAAAATTTGAAATGAACTTCTTATAATAGTCATTAATCCCATGAAACTTCTTACCTCATGGACATTCTTTGGTGTTGTCCACTCCATAATGGCTTTTATCTTTGTTGCATCTACTGAAATACCATCCATAGAGATAATATGTCCTAGATACTACACTTTCTCTTGAAAAAGTGCATCCTTATACAATTTGACTTACAACTTGTGCTTCCACAACCATTGTAAAACCAGGTCCATATGTTGAAGATGTTCTTCTTCATTCTTAGAGTATATAATAATCTCATCAAGAAATACCAAATACAAAATAATCTAAATAATCTCAAAACACATTGTTCTTAAGATTCATGAATGTTATTGAAGCATTTCTCAACCCAAATGGTAACAATGTGAACTCATAGTGCTCATAATGAGTTCTAAATGTTGTCTTCAAAATATCCTCATCCCTTATCCTAAGATAATGGTATCTTTCTCTAATATCAATCTTAGAAAAGATCATTTCCCTTCACATCTGATTGAAAAGATCATCTATATGAGGTAGTGGATACCTATTTTTGATAGTTGCCTTATTCAATATTCTATAATCTATGCAAATCCAAAGAGTACCATCCTTCTTGATGAACACAACTAGTGTTCCCCATGGTGACACAATTAAACTAATCAACCCTTTTGACAATAATTCTTGAAGTTGAGCCTTCAATTCAACCAATTCAGTGGTTGTCATCCTGTATGGTGCCTTAGACTATGGTTCTGATTTAGGTATGATATCGATATAGAAGTCAAACTCATGTTTAGGAGGTAATCCTAGTAATTCCTCCAGAAACACATCATGAAAATTCCTAAAGAATGGATAATCTTCAAGGGATGGTTCCTTAGATTCCTCTATTTCATTTATCTTGATGATAAATGTTTGGCATCCTTTTCCTTGAGCCTTCTTGAGTTACATAGCAGAAATCTACCTAAGCCTTAACTCCATTTTCTCAACTTGAATTTCTGTCTAGTTTTAAAAATCATTCAGACACTCAACCTTATTTAGATAGTATTCAACCTTGGCCTTATGCTCCAGAAGCTCGTTGACTCCTAGGATCACATCGTATGACCCTAGTGGTGCTACATAAAGATCCACTACTATTGTGAATTTGAGCAACCTAATCTCTACTTCAACTAAACACTTGTCAACTTTGAATTTTGAATCATTTCCATGTTGTACCAACACATGCATTTTCCATTACTCCAGCTCTTCTAGATAACTTATATAGAATTTTAGGATCTATAAAACATTATATAGCCCCTGTATCTATCAAAATGGAAACTAGATGTTCAAAAAAAAAATCTGATGGTTTTATGGGTGAAGCTTGGAATTTGGCTTGACAATTATCAACTGCCACATGAATATGTTACTAAAAATTTCCCTACTGAGGAGTAGAACATTTATTCTTTGACTTATCCTAGGTACACTCAAGATCATAATGGTCACCTCCACAAAGTAAGCAACCTCTAGATGGTCCCTTCCTATCAGACTATTGGTTTCTCTTGAAATTGCTTTTAAAACCATTGCCTAGTTACTTGTTACCTAAACCATTATTGAATCTGGAATTCTGATGTTTGAACGAACTCTTAGAGTCTCCACTCCTCTACTTCCAAGTTTTTCTTTTTAAAAGTTGGTTTAAAACTTCTAAAGTTTTTCTTAAAATTGTCCCTGCCCTAAACAAGAGATTTCAACTTTTATTCCTACTTGACTACCTTCTCAAAGACCTGGTCTATGGTAGATGGTCTATGAACATCCACCTCTCCACCAATCTATGGTTTTAATCCCATGATGAACTTCATAGTTTTTAACCTCTCATCTACCTAATACTGAGGTACATCTTTTAGAAGTTTAGTGAACTGATCTCAGTACTCATTCACCGATAAGTCTCCTTGATTTATATTCTTAAAATATGTAATTTTCTAGTCAAAATATAGTTTTGGAAGCCACCATGATCTGAACAATGTCACAAAATGATCCCATCTAATGGTGGTCAAGTTAAGATTCATTTCCAACTTTTTGTTAGACAACCATGTAGTTGTTTCACTAGCCAACTGTTAAGCTTCCCAAACTGCTTTAGCGACCTTGAAATAGTTTTGAATCTTGAAATACTTCTCCATCTCCATCAACCATGCTTCAGCTCCATCACCCAAAATGGTTTCATAAAACTTAGGTGGATTCAGCTTTTTCATATCTCTAACCAATTTCATAGCTACCTATGCTCTCACATCTTAAGGGATTTCCATGCTCGATGAGATGATCTTTAGGTACATCCTGGTGTACTTCCTCTTCATAGCCATGAACTTCCTATTTTGGGGCTAAAATTTGGTCCCTGATTTCATTCATGGTTGAGAGAATCTGATCTAACTTTATTCCTTGCTCAATGGTAAATTAATTAGGATAAAATAGAGGGTTATTATCATTGAAATTATAAGGACCTTCTCTGGATACTCTAGCTCACACCATTCTCCTTTTCGGTAAATAAAAAGATACAAAAATGTTAGTGGACTCATTAAGTCCTAGAGTTTGAGCTGCAACTCTGATACCACATGTAACATCCACACTAGGATTGACTTAGAATAACATGAATTATTTTTTTAATTTAATTAACATATTATTTCATTAGATTTCACCACGAGAATATAATTAGTGATCTAGATAAAACACTCTAAGTATGTTAGCTATAAAATAAACATGTAACATCTATCTGTAACTAATCACTATCATCGAATGAAACAAAACATAACTGAATATAAAAAGCAATTACACATTTCTAGCCATGGTTGGTACAAACATATAGCCACTATTGTCAATGTACAATGAGTAAATAATTACATCTTCTCAAGGATAATGTTTCAATAATAATAAATATAATATAAGATACAAGATACAAGGTTCTACAGAGCATGAGTTTACTGAACTTCACTATCTATGACAATCTCAAGTTTAGTCTCCAAATAAATATTGTTGTGTGGAGGGAGAGCATCATCTAAGCACATTTTCCACACCAACCATGAACCATCGATCCCCCACACAATCTCCCATTAAGAAATGGCCCTCCCTTAATGGATGAGTAGATAATGATTTGTGAGAATCTAGAGAGACAAGCTAGTACCCATGTGCTATGATATTTCTAATACATGATGTGTACCATAAATAAAATATATTCTAACATGATATCCCACAAACATGTAAATTATACATATGAAATGACAATGTCTAACTAAATATTACTTTGGCTAAAGTTTTCAATAGTTATTGATCTCTAGGATAAGTTAAATTCATACACACTACTTGATCTGATTACCTTCATCTAGCATTGGTGATGCTAGTAAGCTAATGAAGTTTGTCTCACTACTTACTTAGTACCATTAATGAGAGATTTGGTTAATATAAATATAACCAAAAAATTCATACATATTACTTCCTACTGGAAAGTATAAAACATGTTAAACATAGGAATAATAAAATGCATACATTTAGTCTATCAAACGTATTAATCATAACAAGTATAATTTATACCAATCGGGTATATATATATTTATACTGCATATTTCTATTTTCATAACTAGATTTAAATATAGTACATTCTATGAAGAATAATAACATCATAGTCCATTGTTCATGTGTATAACTACTCAATTGCAAATAACCAATGATAATAATTTTGGAGAATCAAATAACTCATAAACTAAGTTATATCTCATATGAACATAATCTTTCATTTATACATCTTGTTATGTTTTTTCATATATATAGTTATAATTTTTTGAGCCTTGGGATCCTATGACTTATTTTTAACAGTCAATAAAATATAGATATGGGAACACGACTCAATACACCAATATATGTTATATTTTTATATGAATACCCAAGTCCTCATATAGATATATTTCCTATATATGTGCATTTGTATATATTAACTATATTCATACTATGTATCGCATATAAGTATTCAACAATATATAAATATTGTATATAAATGTCAACAGTCATTTATAATTCTAATAAAAAACTTCAATCATTATAACTTTCCTATTCATAAATACATTCACTAATAATCATAATATATTAGTATTTCTATATCATTAATAAATCAGGCACTAAAGTCAATAGAGTATATATATCCATATTTAAGTCAAATCGACATCAAACACTCACATAGTTTATACAAGTATTTAATATTCTTATGCTAATTTCAATATATATCTTAAGTGTAAATCCAATTACTCAACCTACTAAATAACTACAAGTCATATTATCTAGACAATACATAGGTAAGATCCTAGTATGTTTCAATTTAATATCAACATGCATTTATAGTAACTATTTTCTTATTCCATAATATGTGAAGGGTCTCTTAATATAACTTACATCTAATACTCTTTACACATAAGTGATATGCAAGCCATATGCCTTATATATATGTGTACAAGAAAAATTAATTATTCTATGTTCCAACTTGACACTATATTGGGTTGTATGGATTATGAAATTAAAATAATTGCCTCTCTTTATATAGGAATCCTATACAACTTATAAATGAGGTAGACTTATTAAATAAATATACACATCACCCCTTGTATTATTTATAATGGATCATGTTTTAAAACAAAATGAACTTAGACCTCTATAGATATATAATCAATTTGGATGACAATAACACATAGTCCATCATTACATAAGTTCTCTTTGTTGGATTAACTACAAACACAGCCCATATGTATAAAATTTCATGGTTTGAAATAAAATTATGCAAAGTCCATATAAATTCATAACAAAATATAAATGCACTTTCAACAATTGGTATATAGATTGAACATATAAATCCATTCATTCATCTAAGTCGCTCAGACCATTCACACAAATCACTATTTTGAATACTCATGAACCTAGTATCATTATTTTATGTACATGCCATCGACTTCACACAGCTTTTATATTCATATATTGTCTCAATTTGAAAAACAAGAATACATAGTTTGTTCACTATATTCATATATTTTATTATATTCATATATTATGCAGTGGTATTAGATGTTACATTATATTACAATTTGCTATACTCATATATTATGAATACATACAAACATTTTAGGTGCACTTCAACAATGATATATAGAGTACCATGTAAATTCATTCCCTGGTCAAATTACATAGACCATTTATATAATTTTACCATTCTAAATAACATATATTTACACAAAGAATTTTTACATCGATTCGTTTACTTCTCCCAAATCATTATTTCCTAAGCTAGGGCATCATAGAAATTGAATTCATTTCTCCCAAATGAATTTACATAGAAATTTTTCTAAGTCAGAATAAATAACATCACTAACCTTCTTGATAGCATCTGGATAAAACCAGATAGTATATGCCTTTATTTCCCTCTGCTCCACTTCCATCTCTTCTCTTTGTTCCGATCTTTCTTCTCCACTCTGTTGCTATTTCCACTTTGTGATTCTCTATGTCTTCTTCTCCAATGTGTCTCTTTATCATTATTCCTCATGCAATCAAAATATCTTAGTTTCTATTATTTTTTAAGCTTTTCTTCTTTACTCTAATTCACCCTAAAGCACTATTCTTTGAATCTTCCCCAAAGCATGTTTTAATCTTTGTTTTATTCATTTTATTTCTTATATGATGCTATGTTATATTAATATATATTATATATATATATATAAAATAACAATTAACTTTAATTATTAACTTAAAATTAACACTATTGACAATATATAGGATTAGTTTATAAATATAACAATATAGTTTTGTAACTAACATTATATAAATAATAATAATGACTTAACAATAATATGACTAATGTAAGTTTATAATATTCTTTTAATCCGAAATGGTAAATCAAATAAATTTTATATCAAAATATAATGGTTATTATAACAACATAGTCATTGTTATTACTATGTTATATAGATTATCTGTCTTTTACTATCTATATATATTAAGGTGTTTAAGTCATATAATTATATTCTCAAATATCATAAAGATAACTAGTTAATGTTTTAATCATTACAAAGACATGATGCTTAATCTATATACAGTAGTAACTAGATACTATTCATACAAATTTACATTCTTGAAAAACAATAATAATCATGAGTATAATAGCATGACATAAGCACATAGTAACATTATACATCCAAATCTACTTATAACAAATACAACTCAATCACACAATATTAATTCCACATAAGCATTAAACTAAGCTAACACATAACTATCATGCATAAACAAATATCTAAATACAGACAACATCAAAAATGTACTAAAGTTAATAATTAAAACTATGCATATAATGAGTGTCATCTAACATGGTGTGTGCATAGGTTCTAGTCATTCCTTTGTCATTCCCCCAACACCTTCATCTACGTTATCCTCTTTAATGATGCTCCCTCTCTATCATGCTCTAAGGGATGAATATCTCTTACGTCAAACTCACAACAAGAAGGTAGTTAGTTGATAACATCATGACATATATCATAAAATATTGGTGTAATAACAAATCAACATGATCACAATGTAAAGAATATACAATATAATTAACTGATAACAATATAATCATGAAATCAAAGCAACATACAACTGTCCCATAACAACATATGACTTACAACATAGTTAAATAATAATCAAATCAAATTACCAACCATAAAAATCCATGGATAATCAAGTAAATTTTCTTAGTGAAAAATTAGGATGTGACAATCCTTGTATTAACATGTTTTGATAGGTTTTCTAGGAACTTTTGTTAATAATGTGTGATGAGTGTTGATTGTTAAAACATGTTACAATGACTACCATGACAAGGAGATGGATAGATGAAAGAATCCACAACTTTGTAGATGAATCAAAAAGAGTATAAAATATTGACAAATAATTTATTCATAAGCATATACATGGATAAATATATGAAATGTTCTAGTGTGAGTTACCTATATTAATAGTTGTGTGGTTATCTAGATTGGAGTACTAAAATTTTTAGCCAAGAAGGATAGAATTTATAGTTTAGATGAAATAAAAACTAAATACATTATGAGCTTTAGACACTGATTGGACCTATGCAATATATCACTAGACAAATACTACCATCAATGGTTACATCACAAAATTTGTTGTACAAAGATATCTAGTTTTGAAACTATGCAAGACCTATTTGTGAGGGGTATCTGAGGAAATTTTCTCCAAAAACTACCTACTCTTATCAAGATGTTGGTGATTGAAAAGGCCATGGTTACTACCCCTACCAACATGGAGTGGTCACTTTAGATGTTATGGAGGTGCATAGGATATAGGAGTGAATGATGTAGAACTAAATAGATGAACTTGAACTTGAACCCAAAATATGGAGGATGTAGAGAAGCAAAGTGAGAAGAAAATTATGGGATTATAAAGAGAAATTTGATAACAAATAAGGTGGAATAAATAAGATAACTCAAATTTAACTGTGAATAGGAGTAGAAGTAAAATAGAGGATGTAAAAGAGAGAGGATCCCAGAGAGAGGCTACACAAGTTATATAAATTAGAGAGTTTGGAGATTATGTAGAGTGAAGAATGGAAGGGCCCAAGAAACAAGAGGACAAATATTGGGATAGAGATGATATGGAACATAATGAGGAGGAATAGGAAAGTATAGTAGTAGTAAATGAGTTAGAAGATAGTGTTAGATCATTGTTACGTGTAAGGATATTATTTAGACTAGGGAAAGAATATTCTCTGAAAGAATTCATGCACAATCGAATGATTACCATAGGTTAAAGATTACAAATATAAAAATTTAAAAAACTAGATCATTTATCTCATAAGTATGCATCCCCCAATCCCATTTTATCTTCAGCAAAGAGAAAATAGAGTGCAGAGGTTATGATAGGAAGAAATTAATTTGAATCATTTATAGATAAATTTGGAACACTTAGCATAGAAACTAAGAACACAATACATAAGAATAAGTTAAAATAGGTTGGATTATATTTCACAACTAGTTAAAAGACACATGTAAAGACCAGTTCATAGAAGCTAGCAATAGCAGTTAAATTACACCAAACATGGTATTAAATGTGGGAATGTTTATTGATTTAACACCATATTATGGGTATTCTAACCCTGGATAATATTTGTTAACCTTTGATATAAAATGGAAGGTTAAGGGAATGATCGTTAAATATGTCAAGAAATACGAACTCGTGGGATCCTTAATAGACTAAGATCTAGAGTTTGTTTATGAAAGGGATGTAAATTCAATAAGACTTCAATAAGTTAAGGACCAATTAATTTAAAAATTAAAGATAAAATTGTGTTCAAGCCAAACCATTCATGATCTTAAGGAGATTCAATAGCAAATCAAAGAATCGGTATTAGAATATGATCGCATATTCTAAAATGTAATGAACAAAGTCAATTTTATCTTGGAAGATAAAGGTAAGGTTGCTTGGTTTGGGTAAGGTTTACGACCAAGGATTAGGTTAACCATAGCATAGTCACAGTTTCTTACTAACGCTGATGCATGAGCAGTTGCACTTTGGGTAGAACATATTGAGGAATATGGAGATGCCCCACTAATTAGCTCTAAAATTGAGACAAAAATAAATGTTTATCTCAAGAAGATGGATGTGCTTCATAAGAGAAATAAATGCAAGCTAGGTATATGGTGTATGGAGTGTGGTAAGGAAGGAATTTATATGAATGATTATCCCAAATTAAGATAATTATGTGACATATTTAGAGTAGTAGGACATGTAACATCAAAGTGTCATCTACTATAATAGTACATTCAAAAACCACAGAGCTTGTACTATAATTTTTGTAAGTTGACTAATCATGATGAGAAAATTTGTCATGATCTAGGGGAAATAAAATAATACATCACTAATAATTTATTCATAGTCATAGCAAAGCAAATACATACTGCAAAGTAGGGCATTCTAGGCTCAAAGGCGAAAATGTCTAGTGCAACAAAAGGTGGTCTTGGGTAGATGCCTTTGTTGCCATAGTATTGACCTTAGGGTCTGGCTGAATGGATGTCATCATCTCCACAATATTAGTACCATTCATTTTGAAACACTATCATTTATAATCTATAACAGTCAAATTGGGCTCCATCATCTTCTCAATACCAGTATGGCAAATATGATGCATAACAACAATAATCAGGGGGATTTGATGGGCAATAATCACAAGGTTAGAGTTTTTAATAAAATAGAAGTATGAATGGGATACTAGGGTTGAAATAATGATAACCATCAAGTTCATCATGTAAGTTGATGTTTTTGTGGCAAGTATAACCATTTTTGCATGAAATTACCTGACTAATCCTCAAAGGCAGATGTATTGCATCTATTGTAGAGTTACAGAATAACATAACACTAAAGATTGCCTACTTTTAGAGAATCAAAAAAAAGATAAACATGTATTAAAATTAAATATGATAATTTTACACCCTAGGGAAAATCCATTCATGCAAGCAATCACAAGGCAACAACACATAGAATAAGGATTGCCTCCCTTAGAAATGCCACAAAATCAAATAATTATGAACGTTCAACAAGATAAGTATCCTGACCCTATGAGGTAAAATGTCTTGATGTACTAAGTAAACCAAGTTCTTTAGAACATACAATAGTAGGTTTCATCAGAAGGCCATGCTGCAAAAATTAGTATATAAATGTATAGGTAGATTTTCTGCATAATGAAGCTAGTGGGAGTAGTGACTGCCTTAACTGGCCTTTTAAAACTTTTGAACACTCTATGAAATGAAGATATCTCACATAATATTACAAATATCTTATATATATATTTTGAGTACAACCAATGAGGTCAATAACATATTGACAAGGTTGTTTGGTACGTAAAAACTCAGAAGCCCTGAGATGTTGATCCCCACATAGATATTGAATTGGAAGGATATGAATTACCTAACACTATATTTTATTTTAGAATCATTTTGAATATTATTTCACGGTCTACACAAGAAAATATTGGATGGCCATCACCCAGCTATAGACCAGTTACACTAAGCCCCGTAGACTATGGTAGGTTGGAACCTATTGGTCAACTGGAATATGTAAAAACCAAAGTGGCCAACCCAATCTTGTGAGGATATTTTGAAGTGATTCACATGAATAATGATGAAATGCACTACCTTGCATTAATTGGTAAGAATTCGGCCTATGATGGTCAAATAACCATTAATATAGTGCGTAATTAGTTGGAAGTGCACCAAAGGGATAAAATTAAAATCATCATTATACCCTCAAATAAGTAAAGTACAAGCCATACATCACACCCAAGGATTTGAATTCATCATATGTATATGGGGATAACAATTTGTTTAATGTGGGTACTTAATCTAAGTCTAATGCCATGTGAGCTATAAAATATAAATTTTATCAACTAGGAACATAACATCAATAGCAGTTGTAAATAACTAAACAATCTACATACAAACCCATGATCACAAAGGCACTAATTTTAAAATTTCAAATAGATGGATATTGGTCACCTTATGTTCTATCACCAACTAAGTTAAATGTAAATTTTGTGTATAAATCAGGTGTGAGAGATATGGACTACATTGAGCCAAGGAGTGAAGGCTTTTTGTCAAAGGAGACTACATCCTTGATTAGTGGTGACTATGATACTTACATGTTGAATTGGTCAAGGGGAGATAATGAGGTATGCCCAATGCACAGGGTTTTTACCACAAAACATCAATTGCCTCAATAATTTACAATTGATCACTTGAATCAATTTATCTTGAGGTTCGAACATCATATGCAAAACACAGATCAAAGGGTGAGTGCATTAAATAATGAACTAAAAGGAGCTACTGTGACTTGGTGGGTAGTTCATAGAAGTAGATAGTTATCATAATATGAGGTATACAAATTGTTGTGAGCTCATTTTTAACTACCTCCTGATATCATAGAATATAGGTCATTTTTACAAAAAGGACAGTGCCCTAAGATGCATGTGTAGATGTGTGGTATACGTAAGGTATAAAACCCAAGTATTGGGTGCATGTTTTCATATATACTTTATAAATGCTCCCAATAATGTGGTATATGCACCAAAAACACATATCTGAGATAAAGAATTAGCCTCAGGTACAACAAGATTTCATTCAGACTTTTGTATTTGAGGATGAAAATCATCTAGTGCATAATGCTCTAAATAATTTGAAAATATTCTTTTGTCATGAGTGAGAAAAAGACTTGAGTAATACAACATATTTATCTTCATAGAAAGAAACAACTATAGATTTTAATGTAGTTATTGAAAATTACAAGGTAAGCAAATAGAAGGAACAACTATTTGTCAAATCATGCAACAGGATTGCAGATGATGAGGAACTAATGGAGTCTAATGATAATGATGAGGAACTAGATATGAAGGGATTATTTTAATTAGAGCAATAAATAGAGCCACCAAAAGATAACATCATAGAAGAAAATAAAAATGTAAAACTATGAAATCTAAAAAGAGGAATCAATATGTTAGGAGCGTTATATTATAGCAAGAAGGAAGTGAGAGGAGGAGGCCTTTGGCACCAAAAAGAGGAATCAATCTATTAGGAGTCTCCATCTTTAGCTGCAACCATATTTTCAAATGATGCTCATTTGGGCCATTCGATTGATCCATGTCACCTCAAGTGGTTACACAGTTAGCTTGCTCTCTCAAAGATGCTTCTCTAATGATTGTACTAGAAAAAATAAGATATTTTTGAGTTCAATAATGGCATCAATCAGTTATGTACATGGGAGTCCACTTATTGTAAATTTATCTTGATGCTAATAGCTTCTCACTAGCTTGTTGAGGTGTACAATGACATAGGGAAGAGTCACTTTCATTCTATTGGTCTTGGAGAGGCATCGCTTGGAGTCTACATGTATAGCCAATTGTTCCTTTGATTTCCCATAAAAAAATGACTTAGATAATGACCTGATCAATGGTGAGATGAACCCTCTGATCTGCTTTGGTAGATGAAGAACGTGAGCCCTTAGATCTTTGAGCATTTGAATGATGACCATCAATTTGCTTGGGACCCATTGTTAAAACCCCACCAGCTAGTTCTTCACCTTGAAGTTGACATCCATATAATTGTCATTTTACTGGGACCTTTCCTTTGGGGTATTTTCCTTGGACCTTTGCTTTGGCATTTTCCCCGAACAATTTTCCCATGGACCCTTTTCTCTGAAAGAAATAACCTTTTGGGCCCCTTCTTAAACATGCAAGTGGAATATTCCTTTGATAGACATACCCTTCGAGACTTTGAAAAGTGCCCTTCAGAAGGCTCGAACATGCCCTTTGGAAATCTTAAAATGTCCCTTGAAAAATATTGAACTGGACACTTTCCCAAGAAAAGACCCTTTGAACTTTTTGAAAGTGTCCCTTTGCTTAAAAGAAGCGTCCCTTGTCCATTCAAATTTTTTTAAAGTGTCCCTTAAAAAGAGAAAAGACCCTTCAACGAAATTGAAAATGTCCCTTTGTAAATACTGCAAAGGACACTTTCATGAGAAAACGACCCTTCGAAAAGATTGTTTTAGATATAATGTCTGAAACAATTCCTTTTAAAAATTTGAAAGAGCCAATTCCTTGAAAGAAATATTTTTTTGGAAATATTGTTTTGGAAAAAATATCTGAAATAATTCTTTCAGAAAACTCGCAAAGTGCCCTTCAAAAAACTTGAAAAGGACCAATTCCTTGAAAGAACAATCCCTTTGGAAAAGTTGCAAGGGACATTTCTTTTAGAAATCTTGCAATGTACCTTTCGAAAAACATGAAATGTACCCTTCAGAAATATTGAAATGAACCAATTCTTTGAAATAACAAACCCTTTGAAAAAGTTGTAAAGGACACTTTTCCTTCAAAAATCTTGAAGATGCCTTTTGGAAATCTTGAAATGTGCCCTTCAAACTTTTTGCAAAGGACAATTCCATGAGAAAAGACCCTTCAAACTTTTGAAAGTGACCCTTTAGAAGAGAAAAGGACCAATTCCTTCAGACTTTTTTGTTTAAGACAAAATGTCCAAAACAATTCCCTACTGAAAGAAATAACACCAAAAAGACTAAAATAACACTTGTAAAAAGACTGAACAAAAGCTTCCATAGGAAATAACACTTGACACCTTGCTGTGGAGATAAACCAATTAAGAATTTTCCACTTAGACAAAATGAAAGATGCAAAACTGGGTGTGAAAATTGGCTAACAATTAGATTTAGAGCATATTAGTCAAGTTGTGCATTAAAGGGAAGGGACCTTACATCATTCATAACATCTCGCAATAAGGAACAACTATTTGATAAGATGTTCTGGGAACCATATTACCAAGATGTGTAAATGGTTGTAGGCTTAAGCCTTACCATCAATAATATATTAGTTCTCATAGAAAATTGAGAGAGGGTGTTGAGTAGCTCCATGTAGTTTATGTTTTTTATTAACGTATTGTTTTTCTATTTTGGTTTGAGGTTTGTGTGTTTTTATAGAGTGATATTTGTATTACAGGACATTAGAACATAGTTTGATAAATCAAAGTTATAGCATCTGATAAGTGAACAAATCCAACATGAAGGAAAGACATATATCAATACTTGCATGGGAATCTTCATTTAAGTCTAAGAATTAGGCACTAGTAACCAAGGTACAAAAAAATGACACTCAATGGTAATTCAAAATTGTTAATGATCAAACACTTGAAAGAATGCATCTTTCCCAAAGCAGATGGAATGTCAGAATGAAAGGATGTACAATAAAGTAAAGTGGATATGTGAAAATATGACACATCACATCAACAAATGATGTAAGATAAATAAAGGGTATGAGACAAATAATTTCAAACATCCAATCACTAGTAATTGGTTGACATTAAATTTTTAGGTGAAATCATGCACAACCAGCTAAGCACATTCAAAGCATTCTATCACATGGATTTAAGTAGTAAAAAATACATAACTAGGGTTGAAATAACATAAAAACATACACACTATTGTGAACAAGAGAGCTCTATAATTTGCATCTAATTCAACAAATTATGCACATATTTTTCATTAGTGTTGATACACTCGAATAAATTATTTAATCTCATATATAATAATAAACATGGATCATGTACAACTATTAATCCCACTCACAGATGCATAGAAGGGAGAGATGGGGATTAGCCTAGCAGTCAAACAAACTAAATTCCATGATCTAGACCCTTTGGACTTTATTGATACCTCAAAAGCCAATCTCTTCAGTCGGGACCAACTGAAAGTAACATAAGTAGGACCTTTGGTGCTTCAACACCTTCTACAAGGCTTTGATGCAATGTGACCCATATAGATACCTACCTTCAAATAGTTGGATGAGGTGATGTTAAAACTACTTGATAGATATAATCAGGGTATGATTCATCTTTCATATGATGTTACCATCTTCATCAATGTTGAAACCATGGTGAGAGCAACATGCAACATGACTTCCAGCTCAAGGTAAATCCCTTTTGCCTTATAAAACTAAGTCTCCATCCATTCAGTAAAACACAAAAGATAATTATACTAGGGCATCAAGGGAGATCCATATCAACATGATAGATGACATATGGATTCACATTCTTTATAAATGCATCACCAAGTAGTTCTATCAAATCACTGAGAGTGACAAAAGGTAATTAAAGGCATCATTGACTGAGATATCACTGAGAGTGCATGAGAAATTCAATTGGCTTGAATTTTTGGGCTATGAGTTCATCACTAACATTGAGAAGTTCCTCGTTAGAACATTGCAAGTGTTCGATAATCAATTATTGGTCCTCCTACTCTATTTTACCCAATAAAAGTCATTAAAGGGCCAAGTGAATCCATATGAAGACTTTTGGACAGTGACTGCATTTACCAACCTCACTTGGACCAAGATGGGGTAGTATTACACTCTATTGGGGAGATTTAATGCATGGTGGATTGAGATCCAAGCCCTAATCATCTCACTCCCTAGAGTACCCAATGATGTTTTACAGTATTTAGGGCAACATGTATCTATCACAAAGTTTCATAATGACATCCACATCAAGCTCCATGAGTTACCTAAGGCAACATCCACTCCACCACCATTATTCATCACCATGTTAAATGTTAAGGTATAATTTTTATGATAGAAATCCTTATCTTTATGATAGAAATCCTTATCTATCAGTTCAGTATAACCCATGTGATCTATACCTATAGGTGCACAATAACCTTCGACTACATAGGCACAAGTTCAAGCACATCCACCATTGCAGACTGAAACAACTACATCACAGGCTGATAAGTACAAGCAAAAGGCACCAACATGGTGAGCTTAACCACCACCACCAAATAAGAGGACACATAATAAAAATCCATGATTGGATAACAAGCATGTCCCAAAAATCATTACAGAGTTAGGCATAAATGAACAAGAAGTCTTGTAGTCAATGTTTGTAAAAATAGGCAACAAGGTCTATGATCAATAAGAGGATAAATAATTTTTCATCTAGAAGGCATTACATACCTACCAAGTACAAAACCAGGTGTGACCAATCTTATGGGTTGATATTAGACAACCTCCTCCTTCTATAATAGGAGATATTTATTGGGTAGGAAATAATGTGTCAACACTTTCAAGTTGAGATTTTTAATACAGATCTAGTGGCATGATATTCTACTACACAAGAAACACACTCTTTATTACAATAAAGTCAACCACTAGCCTTAGTGCCTATGCCAAGGACCCATTCTGTGTCTAGGGTGTCTCCATCAATTCATGAATAGATGGTTAATTTTGTCAATTTATTGGTGGAGATAGAATTGTAGCAGGCCCAAGGACTCGATCAATAACCACAAGAGATGGTCTAGGCTTACAAATGAGTGAAGAATCACCTCATGCCTCCACCCTATTTTAGATATAATACTCCATCATGAAGAGGTATTATGGTCGAATCGACAACATCATTTTATTCGTAATCCCTACTTGTAATCACCAACTCTTATGTAGGATTCATAGAAGGTAACTCCACCACATCCTGAGTAGCTCACCAAACAAGCAAAAATCACAACATAAGAACAAATTACCCTAACATAACAAGAAGTAGAGAAGGTACAACAAGCAGTTATGAACAAGGACAAAAAGGTAGAAAGGAATAAGAAGAAAGAAGAGGAAAATCATAAGGCTTTCAAGGAGGAACAATAACAAAACAAAAAGCAAAAAAGGAGGAACAACAAAAAATATGAGGAAGCTGAGGTAGAAAAAAAGGGTCGAAGAAGTGGAGGTGAAAAAGAAAGAAGAAGAAGCAACAAGGAAGTAGAAAGAAAAAGAGAATCAAGAAGTGTAGGTAGCACATTAGAATAAATACGAGGTAAAATCAGTCACACAAGCCCAAGAATATAAAAAAATTAAATAAACATTGTGCACCCAAGAGGAGTAAGCCAATAGTCAAGTTGAGGAGTAGCATGCCAAAGCTAAGTATGAGGTAGAAGTTAAAGCTAAGGCTAATATAGAAGCAAAATCCAAGGCAAAAGTAGAGAACTCATGTAATTGAAAGTCTTAATGAATTAAGTAAAAGATATCATCAAGATAATGGGAATAACCAAGACTTGGTAACCATTGTTCACATTTCAAGGCTCAAAATCTACTCAGGGAGGTGCTTAGGAAGAGGCACCTCAACACAAACCCAAATATTTAGCCAATAGATTTGTAATGTCCCCACATCATCCACTCATTGCATGACATTTTCTCTTATCATGACACATATCAAGAAGGTACCTATGAGGGCTATGACTTCCACTTTGATCTGGATACAATAGTGCATAAATCATCTCTTGATGTTTTCTAGCTTTTTCTTACTAAGAAAATTAAAGGCACAATTGCTTTTCAAGATTCAATTACATAGAATACTTTGTCATTGGAACAATAAGTCTCACAGATTCAGGAGGACAATGTAGATCTACACTTTTGGTTCAGGAATGCACACCAACTCATTGATAGCACTTACCCTGCATTAGTCACCTAAGTCCCAGGTGACCAAGTGGTGTCAAAGGAGAAGCAATTCTTGACCCTCTTGTCATAGCTAACAAAGTTTTGGCTTGATGTGCACAAGTTAAAATTGCTTTGTACTCAAGGGTAGAACATTAAATCAAAGGTAAAGGTACTTTTTGAGCTCTTACAAGAATATGAACAAGTCTTGGATATGGCTATGGTTCAAGCCAATAAGATCGCATAAGGCATGTTTAATTTGAAGCAACATCTCACCAATTCATTATCTGAGGCCAAATTAGAGTTTAATAAGGCAGACAAAGCCAAAGTAATAATGGAAGATCATTTGGATAACATTGCGACAATGTACATTTCACTCAAGTAGTTACTTAAATCGTGTGACAATGTCATCTAGAAGCTACATATATGGCAAAATGAGATCCTACGAAGCACATTTATTAGAATTCAAATGCGGAGGCATGTAGATCGACTAGAGGAGCTATCCCAGGGTATCCATCTCAATGTGTCAAATACTAAGGCACTCATCACCATCACAAAAGGCAAAGACATTCAGAATCTCATGGTGTCCCAAGTCCCACTATGCACAATGCTCACTATGATGTGGGAAGTTCTCAATGACTAGAAAATATTCAAACATGATTTATCACATCTAGATAGCTCCATCAAATAACTTGTTAAAGAGTCACTATTCATTCTTATTAACTAGCTACAACAGGTGCTCCATCAGAGGAAGACGGTCATGATTTTGTAGCCATCAATCCAACAATAACAACTACCTCCACCACTAGATTTTTTTAACATCAACTTCATATTTTGCATCTCAAGCAAAACCAAGATCACAACACCCATTAGATCAGTCAATGCAAACCATGCCACCACCTTCCCAGTAGGTACTGTGCACACTTCATTTTTTTTAATTTTGAGGAATTTTTGCACAATCTAGTAGGATGGCCTTAAGCATTAGGAGCAGGCATAGGTTGGTTGAAAACACATAAAGTGTAACCACCTAGTTAGGTTATTCTATTAAAAACCTAAAAGGGTGGTGGACTAGTACACTTCTTAGTTAAAAACTCAAAAGGGTAGCTAAGTAGTGCACAAAGAGTGAAACCAATAAATAACACCTTGAGTAATTATCATAACTTCTATTTATGGTTCAGTTCCTCAGCATAGTCAAACTTTTCAGCATCAACACAAGGCACACTTTCTATGACTTTGTCATGGGATGAAACAACTATTTAATTCTGAGAAAGTGTTGGGAGCATAACAGAACTTTATAAATCATAGAGTGTAATTGGTGGACACATGTGTGACTTGCACTTTTTAATTTTTTGTCTCTTTTTTAATGTATTTGGCACTTGAAAGCGTAATAATAGTCTACATAATGTGAAGATTCTTTCCTTTGAAATGTAGTGAAAGGTTGGAATATGAAGTGATAGTGCCTTGTAAAACTCTATATATAGTGCTTAGTTTTATAGAATGGTTTCAATCTGATATAGATTAGTATGAAGTTCTAAAATGGTTTCTATTGAAGTGTTTTTTATCATTGTTTAGTGCATAGTGAATGCTTTATTTTCTTGAATATGTTAATCATGTGGATTATTTTGCATGTTTTGTACCCACTAAGTATGTGTTTCATGCATAAATATATCTAATTTTACTTTTGAAAGGCTCATTTATGTTTGAGTTATTGTCTATTGTATACTTCCATCTCACTTTGCACAACTATCCTAATATTAGCATGTTCTTAAAGGTTTTTTAGGAACCTTTGCTAACACTTTTGACGTAAATTGTAAATCATGTTGAGTGTACCCAAGGGAGTGGATAAGTGTCATTGTGAAAGCATTCTAACTTGAACCATTGCCAATCATTGCATTTGTTGAGTTGTGGAGCTAAAAGCTTCACCCAGATGAGCAAATGTAAAGTTGTTGTATTACACAGTCGCCGACATCGGTCAGGGATCGACTGGAGGCTGCCGACGTCGGTTATGAATTGGCCAATGTCGGTCATATGCAAGCAGATAGGGACCGATGTCAGTCACTTGTGCATTCCAGAAGTCTATTTTCGTGGGATGAATAGATTGTTTGCATGATTAGTTTAGATATTAGTTGTAAGTCCGCGTTTCTATTTTTGGCAGGACTAATTTGAACCTTTGATTAGGAGGTGTATCTAATGGTGGAGAATGCATAGCTCATGATCCCTAATACTATATAATAGGGATAGATCTTCATAGCTTGTGTATGTAAGATAGACAATTCAAGGATTGAATTAGTTGTAATTGATAGAGACAACTCTTGAGGGAAAGAGATCTGTACATCTGAGAGGTGTGAAAGAAAGAGAGATTTCTTCAATTGTATTTCCTTTTGAGAAGAGTTTAATACAAGTTTTCATTGTTTCTTGTATCTCATGTTCTTTACTGATTCTGATTTCTAGTTGCTTATTATTCTGGTTTAATCTCGTGTTTAGTTGCTTACACAAAAGTAATCAATTGTTCTTGTTTAGATCATGACAAGTGGTATCAGAGCTAGGTTGCTAGTTCACCAAGTGATACCATTGACAAGTGGTATCAGATCTTGGGTTCACTAATAGGTGGTTTCAGATCTGTTTATTGTGTGTTGATTACAGGTCACTCATAGGAGTTTCTGTTTGAGTGGGAGTATAGCAAAGGCAGAAGAAAGTAAACTAAGAATGGAGAAGTTTAACGGCAAGAATTATCAATTATGGAGGATGTAGATAGAAGATTATCTGTATCAGAAAGATCTATACTTACCGTTGGGTGGGGTTTCAAGCAAGCCCACAGATATGCAAAATGAAGAAGGAAATGTTTTTGATAAAAAGGCTCTGAGATCCATAAGGTTGAGCCTGACATCTTCTGTGATTTCCAACTTGTCACAGGCAAAGACAATAGTAGAGTTAATGGATACTTTGGCAAATTTATATGAAAAGCCCTCAGCTTCAAATAAGGTATGTCTTATGAAGTAATTATTTAATTTGCAAATGCAAGAAGGTGGATCTGTATCTAGTCATCTAAATGATTTCCATGCAATAGTAAATCAGTTAAATTCAATCAAAATAGTTTTTGATGATGAAATTAAGGCTCTCTTAATTTTATGTTCTTTACCTGAAAGTTGGCATAGCTTGGTAATGGCAGTTAGTAATACTACATATGCTACAAATATCTTGAAAGTAGATGATGTTGTTAGTGTAATCTTGAATGAGGAAACTCATAGGAAAAGCACAGGGGAAACATTAGGTAATGCTTTAAGTATTGAAAGTAGGGGAAGGCAAAAAGAGAAGCACAAGAAAAGGAGATCAAGATCTAAGTCAAAGATGAGAGGTAGATCCAAATCCAGAAATGGAAGAAAAATAACCTACTGGAATTGTGTAAAGATAGGGCATGCAAAGAAAGATTGCTGGTTGCCGGTTAAAGAAGAAAATCAGCATGAAGGTAAAGAAGAAAAAAAAGTTGCAGGTATTGTTGCACAAGATGCTCTTATATTTTCTTTAGATAATAAAATAGAATCTTGGGTTTTAGATTCTGGTGCCTCTTTCCATGCAACCCTAAATAGAGGATATTTCAATGATTATGTCCAAGGAGATTTTGGAATAGTTTATTTAAGGGATGATGAGCCTTGTAAAATTGTTGGCAAAGAAAAAGTGCAACTGAAATTGCAGAATGGCAACACATGGGTGTTGAAAGATGTCATGCATGTACCCATCCTGAAGAGGAATTTGATTTCTGCAAAAAATTTGGGGGATGAGGGTTGCACAGTAACTCTCACAGCTGAATCTTGGAAGGTTACCAAGGGCGCACTTGTATTATCCAGAGGTAAGAGAGTAGGTACTCTCTATTTATGTAATTGTATTACTGATTATTCTCCTTCTGTATTATCTACTTCAGATGTGGATGCAAAGTTGTGGCATTGTAGGCTCGGCCACATGAGTGAGAAGGGAATGAGTATTCTTAAGTCAAAAGGTAAGCTTTTAGATTTGAAAAGCATAGATCTAGATTTCTGTGAGCATTGTATTTTTGGAAAACAGAAGAGAGTGAGATTTCTCAAAACTGGGTCAACAAAGAAGAAGCACAAGTTGGAGCTTGTTCACACAGATGTGTGGGGACCAGCTCAGGTAGCTTCTATTGGAGGATCACAGTTTGATGTTTCTTTCATTGATGATGCTACAAGAAAGGTATGGGTCTATTGCATAAAGAAGAAATCTGATGTTTTTGACACGTTTATGAAATGGAAAGCTTTGGTTGAGAATGAAACAAGTTGGAGATTGAAGTGTCTTAGATCTGACAATGGTGGTGAGTACTACAGCTATAAGTTCAACAGGTACTGTTCTATGAATGGAATATGTAGGGAAAGGACAGTTCCAAGGACACCTCAACAAAATGGAGTTGCTGAAAGGATGAATAGAACAATATTAGAGCGTGCACGGAGTATGAGGTTGCATGCTAGTTTGCCCTTATAGTTTTCGACAAAAGCTGTAGATACTATGGTTTACCTGATTAACAAAGGATCCTCTACTACTCTAGATGGTGGAATTCTAGAAGAGGCTTACACAGGTAAAAAGGTAGATCTTTCATTTCTTAGAATTTTTGGTTATGAAGCTTTTGTGCACGTTGATAAGGAAAATAGAAAGAAGCTGGATGCTAAATCTATGTAGTGCACTTTTATTGGTTATGGCTCTGAAGATTTCAGATTCTGGTTGTGGAATCTAGGAATTAACAAAATAATTAAAAGCCGTGATATTGTTTTCAATGAAATGGTGATGTACAATGATCAGCTCAAGAAGCTAAATAATATTGAGCATAGCAATGTTGATTTGGATGAGGTGATGATCCAAAATGAGCTCGTAGGAAAGAATAATCACAGACAGGAAAACACAGACACCGACGTTGGTCATACAGGAACCGACGTTGGCCAGACAGTGACCGACGTCGGTCAGATAAGAACCGATGTCGGTCTCGTGGAACCGACGTCGGTCAGGTATAGGCTTGGAGATGACCGAGATCGGTCACTGACAGAGAATTTGGGCAGACAACAAGCAGTGAATGAGTCTCAGACACCCATAAGGAGGTTAGAAAGGGTAAGTAAACCTCCAATTCGATATCTCCCTTCATTATTCTACTTGTTGCTTACTGATAGTGGAGAACTAGAGAGTTTTGATGAAGCAATGCAGGTAGAAACCCAAAAACAGTGGGAGCTTGGCATGAATGAGGAGATTGATTCCTTGAAAGAGATCCAAACATGGCATTTGGTTGAGTTGCCAGCTGGTAAGAGAGCATTGAAGAACAAATGGGTTTACAAGTTGAAGGAAAGTGAGAATGGACAAATGAGACATAAGACCAGGTTGGTTGTAAAGGGATTTGCACAGAAACCAGGTATTAATTTTGGTGAAATTTTTTCTCCTGTAGTAAAAATGACTTCTATTCAGAGAGTATTATCTTTAGTTGCTATTGAGGATTTGCATCTTGAGCAGCTTGATGTTAAGATAGCATTTCTTCATGGAGATTTGGATGAAGAAATATATATGGATCAGTCGAAAGGTTTTGAGGTCAAAGGTAAGGAAAAGCTTGTGTGCAGGTTGAAGAAAAGCTTATATGGTCTTAAGCAAGCTCCTAGACAATGGTATTTGAGGTTTGACAGGTTTATGATTGAGCATGGTGTCAGTAGATGTCAATCTGATCATTGTGTTTATTTTAAGAGATTGGATAATGGTAGATATATTATCCTGTTACTGTGTGTAGATGATATGCTAGTTGCATGTTCAAACATGCAAGATATTTTTGAGCTTAAGGTAAAATTAGCTCACACATTTGCCATGAACGATTTGGGAGCAGCAAAGAAAATCCTTAGCATGAGTATTAAGAGAGACAGGAAAAATCACAGGTTGATTTTGTCTCAAGAGGATTATGTGAACAAGGTGTTGGAGAGGTTTAATATGCAAGATGCAAAACAGGTAAGTACACCTATCACTGGACACTTCAAGTTGAGCAAAGAATAGTGTCCTAATTCATATGATGAGGTAGAGTACATGAGTAGAGTTCCATATGCTTCTGCAATTGGCAGCTTAATGTATGCAATGGTATGTACTAGACCTGATATTGCCCAAACAGTGGGAGTTGTCAGTAAGTTCATGGCCAATCCAAGAAAAAAACACTAGAAAGCAGTTCAGTGGATTCTCAGATATCTAAGAGGGACCAGTAGTAGGCATTTATGTTATGGAGGGTCAAACACTTCTCTACATGGATATGTAGATGCGGATATGGCAAGTGACTTGGATGGCAGGAGAAGCACCACAGGTTATGTTTTCACTGTTGGTGGAACGGTGGTTAGTTGGATTTCAAAGTTGTAGAAGGTTGTTGCCTTGTCTACTACAGAGGCAAAATACATTGCAGTCATAGAGGCTAGCAAAGAGATGATATGGATGACACGGTTCATGAAAGAGTTGGGAAAGGAGCAAGAGAGTTGCAGATTGTACAGTGACAGTCAAAGTGCAATTCATTTGGCAAAGAATTCAGCCTTTCATTAAAGAACCAAACATATACAGCTTAGGTACCACTTCATTAGATAGGTATTGGAGGATGGTGAGTTGAAGTTAGAAAAGATCCATATAGATAAGAACCCTACTGATATATGAACAAAGCTAGTAACAAAGGAGAAGTTGAATCTTCATTCAACTTTTGTTGGTCTTCAAGATTGAGCTTGAAGATGGGAATCAGCTAGAAGATGTTGCTGTACAGGTACAGGTGCAGCTATTTATCTCCAAGTGGGAGATTGTTGAGTTGTGGAGCTAAAAGCTTCACCCGGATGAGCAAATGCAAGGTTGTTGTATTACATAGTCACCGATGTCGGTCAGGGATCGACTGGAGGCTGCCGACGTTGATTATGAATCAGCCGACATTGGTCATATGCAGGTAGACAGGGACCGACGTCGGTCACCTGTACGTTCTAGAAGTCTATTTTTGTGGGATGAACATATTGTTTGCATGATTAGCTTAGCTGTTAGTTGTAAGTCTGCATTTCTATTTTTGGCAAGACTGAGTTAAACCTTTGATTAGGAGGTGTATCTAATGGTGGAGAATGCATAGCTCATGATCCCTAATTCTATATAATTGGGATAGATCTTCATAGCTTGTGTATGTAAGATAGACAATTCAAGGATGGAATTGGTTGTAATTGATAGAGAGAACTCTTGAGGGAAAGAGATCTATACATCTGAGAGGTGTGGAAGAAACAGAGATTTCTTCAATTGTATTTCCTTCTGAGAAGAGTTTAATACAAGTTTTCATTGTTTCTTGTATCTCATGTTCTTTGTTGATTCTGATTTCTAGTTGCTTATTATTCTGGTTTAATTCAGTGTTTAGTTGCTTACACAAAAGTAATCAATTGTTCTTGTTTAGATCCTGACAGCATTGTCTATGGGTTATTCATTGATATAAGCTCATATGAAGAGTGCATGAAAATCTGAATCTTAATCAAATATCTCGTTGTCATCGAATATGATCATAGGTTGCTATGGTGAAGTATCAATAAGTGTACCAATAATATAATATATCAGATGATCATACATTGCGTGTGGAAGATGTATGTTATATGCATAGTGTACCTCTAAAGTATCTTTTATTTTTATTATATCATGTTTAGTAAATAAATCATTAAAGATCTTCAACTCTTGTTTTTCATTGTGTTGTGGTCTAGATTCCTCTTTAGGGGTGCCCAAATCGATAATGTCATCATCTATAAGATCTTGTATATTTTGTTTCAATTTGAATCATTTTTTCATTGATTATCCCAAAATCTAATGATAATTGTAATGTGTGTTATCATCATTGTTATTTGGTGTAGGCATGTTTGGATCACGCTCTTATGGAAGAAGAAGTGTGATAAGGTTACACTTTATAATCTTATTTAGTATTACACAAGTAGGTTTTGGTAATCTTGAAAATTGCTTTTTAGGTAGAGTTGTCAATTATAGTTGTTTTTTAGGTTACAACAATGTACTGGCTATAATTTTTGCACTATTTTTGTTATCATTTGGTTTGACCTTGTAGCTTAGTTTGCTCTGAAACTATGTTGTTGATGTAGTTGGAGAAGTGGATGTATATTTGAGTTTGCTCAAAGCTATTAACTTGACTTTTTTTCCACTTAATGTATGGCATAACTCACCAAAGGATATGAATCTCTTCAATATAATTGACTCGTGGAATGGTGGGATCAAACTTTGTTTGAATATATCTTGTAAACCAGTGTCGGCCATAACATTGATCATCTTAGCCAACATAGTCTTATACTAAAAGTACATAATCATTGATTGGTTCTTTGAACCCTTGCTTGAGTTTATAAATTCATGTATATAATAACTTCTCATCAATGTTGATAAAAAAATGTGTTAAGAATTGGTTCGCCAAGGGGTTAAATGATCTTATGGATTTGAGGGGGATATCATAGAAGCATTGTAATGCATAGTCCTTGAGACCTCTTGGAAATATTTGATCAATATTTTATCATTATATGCATAGTTCAAACATGTTCCATAGAATGATCAAATGTGTTGCTCAAGATCACCTTTAACTTCATATAACTAAAGCTTTCAAGCTAAAAAACTTGTTGGTAAAGGATAGGCTATTATCTCAGGGGATAATGGGTTATGGAACAAGGTATGTGAATATAGAATGACTAGATCTTGATTCACCTTGCTCTTGTTGTAACACCTTAGTGTGTAGAGTTGTGATATTATGTTGAAGGGAGCATATAATAGGAAAGTTTGGTAATGGAACATGCATAGTCATCATGGGAGGGGTAAAGGCTACCTATATAGGAATAGGTATAGAAATTTGTTAGAGGCCTCGTGTTACCCCAAAACTTTGAGTGGATGTCTCACATGTCATTGGATGCATATGCATATGGATAGTACAATTAATAGAGATATAAACACATGATTTCAAAGCTTGGACTAATTTTCTCTACTCATCTCTTGTTATGTATAGCATTGCATCAATTTGATGTGGATTCATGTTAAGATGTTTTGTGAATTATTGATCATCTATGGCATCTAGTTGATTTTTAGTAGTTGTTTCATGAGTATTATTAGTCTCAACATTCATGATAAGTCTATTAATAGGGTGGATGATATGCATATATAATACGTATTAGGAGAACAAAGGAGGTCATACATGTCCTTTATTGTCTAGTGGTGATAATAAGCATCTTGGATTAGATGTTCCAATAGTAAGATGAAGGCTTGGGTTTGTTAATTATTAATTTTAACCTTATTAGTGTATTTATATTGGATCATTTTGATCCATTTGCTTACATAATGGATCCAAATAAGATACAATATCCATGTAGAATAATATGAAAAAAGTACCTTCGCGACATTCATTAACCAAAAGGGTTCATTAATTATGGCCATAATTAATGTGTATGAATAGGGAATAATTATAAATCAAGTTTGAAAATAAATTCCTAAGGCTTAAATCTCAAAGCCTATATGGATGAAACCCTAATGAAGGTCTAGAAATGAATGTGAAAAGATTATGTGTATAGAAATAAAAAATTAGATCTAAAACCCTGGGATAAAAAATCTTTTTTTTTTGTATATGGAAATCATAAATGAGATTTGAACACTTAAGAACAAAAGTATGGAAATTTGGAAAGACAAAACCCTAAGTGAAACCTAGGTTTTGGCATAGTTCAATATGTGTACAAGTCACAATTATGTTTTATCCTAATTTGAAATTAATGCAATCAAGACTAACCATAATAGGATATAAACTTGAAATGTAAATTGGCTTTTAAGATATGGCATTCAAGCATATATATGAATTAAAATATTAAAGTAATTGTAAATATTTTATAAGTGGCATATGATAAATATAATAATTACAACAAAGGGATGCATACTTAACTTTTTGGGTGATTTTTTGACTGTGACTATGTGGTAGAAGTGGTAGAAATCTGGTTCGTTTAGTTGAGGAATTGCGTCTCTATCGATGCAAGTTGGTTCTACCAATTTGGGTCAGTATCATCAGTCGATACTAACCTACGCTCATAGGTACTAACCTTTGTGGAAATAAGGTCACCTTCCCTACCTTCACATGTATATTCAAACTCAAACCCTAATCATATGTGTAGCTCCATAAGTCAATCTCCTTTTCCTTCAAACCCTAGTTATCGTTGTGAGGACTATAAACCTAAAAAAACTAGAAAATTATAATGGGTTGATCTAACCCAATCACCCCAATTTGATGATTGACTATTAATGACAAATCCAATACTATGAGGAGATAAATCAAGCCATATGTAGTTTTCCCACCTAGTGAGATTATGCAATTGTGATCCTTTTCTATATGTATGCAAATAATGATTTAGCTTTGATGCTTCATAATGCTTACTTTGATTTTAGTTTAGTGTGTTTTAGACTTGGCTTGTGACTACTCCTAGTAATAATTTTATAATTCTAAGAAAATAAGATAGGTTTTTTCAATGTGCAATAGTGTATAGATGTGTACCAGATAAGTGTCAAGCCCCTTTTGAATGAGACCTTGATTTGTTTATATATCAATCCAATTATGTAACTTGTAATGCCACCAACATTCTAGATGATTGGGCCTATTGAGATGTTTGATTTTTAAAACATGCCATTGATGGTAGAGGATCAGTTCTAACAAGATTATGTCATTATCACCTAGCAATCGTGACCAAATTTGGCAGAACCAACTTGTGTACATGTGGAGTGAATTAACTTAGGTCTAGCGATGTATGTGCAGGATATCTAGTAGATTTTAAATAGATAGCGAGGTTCCTATTGGTGTGTAAAAATAGAATGAAAGGGTCAAGATCATAAGATAACTTGCAAGTATGAGATAATGGCATATTAGGACCTTGTTTATTAGCTCAAGTCACTTCATGAAAAATATGTGTCAAGCCTGTCATTATCAATACCAAGTCCAAATTTTAGTATCTAAAGCCTCTTATAAGCGTACAAATTAATGTAGGAACCCACTAGCTAAATTAAATAACCAATATAAGGCCCCACCAACCAATGTGCTAAGAAATAACTTAAGTAATATTAAAACATGATTCTCATAGTTTACTATAGATATAAATATGGCATAAAATTGTAGTTGATGGTTCCCATGACCATAAAAAAAATTGAAAATTTGGAACCACTAAGTCACAAGGAAGTTGCATGCCAAACACATCATTTCAAATATGAATGGAAGGCATAATATTATCCATGACCTTAGCATTTAAAGCCTATTGATGAAGCAAAAAATTACACCCTTGTCTTTATAAGTTGCATATAATATGTATCTAAACACTATCTCATGTGTAGGAAGGATATAACTATCATTAGGATTATTCAAAGGTTGAGTCTTGGCCTTAGAAGTAGTCATAGAAATACTCTTTCTTAAAGGTTTAGGAACCAAAAATCATCACAAAGCATATTATTTATAGGAACACAAGTATATAAACCCTATGGGTGCCTATATGAAAACCATTTGTATTTTTTACTTCTTTAACCACTTGTACTATTTCATCAACAATATTAGGGTTTGTTATAAATTATGTTTTAAAATTTGATTGATGCATTTAATCCTTTAAATATTTGAGAATTTCACTTTTTGTAATTCAACATTCATCAAATATAAATCACTTTCATAAATTTTACTAATACAAATTATTATTAATACCCAACAAAGTCACACATAAAGGAAATGAAATATTAAGTGTGAATAAGGGAATAAGTGTCACATCTTAAAAATCGTGAACTTTAAAATTTCAAGCAACTAAGGATGTATTCATTTATATCAATAAGTGATCATTCATAAAGTGTGCTTCAATCTGATTCATACCAACATGATACATATGTAGTTCTATTCGATGGAAACCACATTAATAAGAGGAATTATGGAACATAATTGGGTCCAACTTGATTAGGAATGAACAATGAGGTTTAACCTTTCACAAGAGTTTGAGGTAATATTCTGGTTATGATTCCAATAGGTGATTAATGTCTAACATGTACTGATTGTAATAAATTGTGTAGTTATAACATCACATGATTGACTTCAATTAGGAGAGTGTCATAGTTCAATCCACTATCAAGCCCTCATTAATAATTTCACTATGTATTTTGTCTTGGCTTAGAAGAACAATTTTAATAAATATCCTTACAACAGTTAGGTAAAAGAAAGCATTAAAGTGAACTATAGGTTCTGCAAAGGATGGTTCAATCTACAATGAGTCATATCAAGATATTCATTATTTTATCCAAGTATTAAATTAAGTGAATCAATAATAATGATGTCATCGAGATGTTTTTCAAACAACTTCAACATTCCTCATGCACTAAAATGAACCTTAATACTTTAACCAATCAATAAGGTTAATAACAACTTTAATTGTAATCATTTTATGGAAATTTACTATATTCTCTACCAATATAGTAATCAAAATTTAAAACTAATTTTAATATCTAGGAAATAATTATTTGCTTCCTATTTATTTGTTCCACGAGACTTCCATTTTACATTATAAGTCATCTTACTAAATTAGACCAAGATTTAACCTTCAAATAATATGCAATATCATAGTTCACTTTGTGTAAAATCCCCTTATGTTCTATCATTGAGATGTATACCATCTCTAGTACGTAATTGAAAGTCATAATGTTACCATACTTCCCATTTTCACTTCAAGGAATAAATAATTCAATATAGAAACATTTTTATAAAAAATTACATGGTTTAAAACCCTCTAAGCACTCCTCTACAATTTCCTCATTAGGACTTAGTCCATGGAGACAAAGTATCATCATTTGAAAACCACAAACAATTTAGTAAACCAAGACACAAATATAGTCATATATTTCAAGCATACTTGGACTTTACGCATGACATGTAATTTTTAAGATTACAACATAAACTAAAAGAATTTTTAAGTATCTCAACTTTTAAATAAGGATTCAAAATTTCCCAAACAACATATATTAAATACCTACTTCAAAAGATCAAACACAATCTTGGTAGATACAAGATCAAACAAAGGGTTAAGGATCCCAATTCAACCCAGTTTAAGTAATGAATTAGTAATACACAAGAAAAGACTCCCTTATAATTATGATTCCATGCTGGGAAACTTTGCCAAGAAATCTTGTTGTCAAGCTCAAGTGCTACTAAGGTAACATAAGATTATTAAGTAATCACAATGCTTTATTTTTAAATCAATAGTCAATTGACAAGATATTCATTTTCATACTTTCCATAAAGGTGTATCAACCATATTACAACTTATGCTAGACTCTACTAAAAAAAAACAAGACTTCAATCGAAACAAAATAATTAATTTCCATTAAAATTTTCTTAGGAACCAATATTGTGTAGAGTACAATCTAATGCAAACATCATGGACACAATTATCGAAGGAAACATGGTCCTCAAAATTGAACATGATCAATTTAAAATAAGACATCTGATGTAAACACCATATAACCCATCTTTTTTGAATTTATGAAGTAACTTTATCAACAAGAACAATACAAGATATTAAAGACAAAATGCATAGTACCATCACTACTTTAGTATTGAAATAAATCAAATTACTCATGCCTCTAAGGATTAGCAGAACCTAATGGGAAATTAAAGATTAAACAAAAAAAAACTTAGAGAATAATTTCTTATAAGTTTCCAATATATAGAAGTGAGTGTACCTAAGTTTGGGTTTTCAAAAACATTCAAAAATAGTCATTTACAGGGTACTGCCAATGTTTGTCAATACAAATTGTCATTGCAAAGATGATCATATCTAGTTTTAAAATGACCTAACATATTAAGGTACATGTAGTGGCTTGATTTCTTAAATGCATTTACCAAATACTAGATTAAACATGGATTCTACACATCACAATCATGTACAAATATACACTTAACATGATAACTTGTTAAATAATAAACTAAATGTAATATCAATGAAAGATATGGTGGTTTGCACATATCCCCCAATAAAATAAATATAATATTATATATCTATCGTATATAGTTGTGCAAAACAAGAAACCATAAATGCCTAATTACCAATACTAGTATCTTAGATGCATAGATGATTCAACCATAAATTTAATCAAGCTAAAAGGAATAATCAGTACTACAATACATCTAACTGCTTAAATCCTAACTCAAAAGTTCATATAAATCTAAGACCATTATGCACTCATATTTCTATTCAACTGTATGTATTCTTGTGAGGATTCACATGAGTGATTGGTCAAAGCTTATTGACCACCTCATAAAAATGGGTCAAAGAGTATTAACTCGAATCTAAATAGTGAATCTTGAAATATTATAAATTACTATGCTGTGAAAATACACACTTTGAAAATGAATGAGCCCAAACGATGCTCCATATTGGATGGTTCACAAAGGCACAAAACTTGCTAAAAGTTTTGAAAATGGGGTAGCAAGCTAAGTGGGTTTAAATATGGATGAAATTCCATAGTTAAGCATGCTTGAGCCAGATTAATACTGGAATGGGTGACCTCCTAAGAAATCCTAGTGCTTCACCCTGTGAGCATCACCTAGATGCAATGAGTTCTAATGTGGACCATTCACATGAGTGATTGGTCAAAGCTTATTGACCACCTCATAAAAATGGGTCAAAGAGTATTGACACAAATCTACACAGTGAATCCTAAAATATTATAAATATCATATAAACTGAGAGAATACAATACATTGTAATTCCTTTAGAAGGATAAACAATCTACATAATAACCAACTCTCATTTAACATAGAAGGCACAACCTACAATTGGGTTAATATTAACTATATTTTAACATCCAATGAATTAAAATAAATGAGTCTGATTAAGAGATTTATAGGAATATTGAGTTATAAACCTAAACCATTTCTAATACAATCTTCTAACATGTCGAGTTAAATTAAAACCAGGGTTTGAACCTTAACACTAAGAAATGCACAAAACAGGGCATATTATCTCCATGTCCATTTATGTATTTACAACATGCTATTAAACTTACTAATAATGTAATAACAAAACATTATTAGGTGCCTCAAAACTTCTTTGGCACTAATCCTAACCTATTACAATGATTACAACTTGATCAATAATAAATGAAATAGGTGTGAGATCAACAAGGAGATCAATTTCCATTTCCACGAAGCTAACTAGAAAGTCCTATGTGAAATCACTAATGAAAAATGGGTAGAGCAAGATGAGCCCAACAATTAGTGGTCCTTACTACCCAGGCCCTTAGTCATGATATTATAAGAGTCCTTCGAATAGAAGCACAATTTAATAAAATTATACAAGAGTAAAAGGGTGTGTGTGTGAGATAGAGAGTAATAATTTTACATCGAGCGAAATGGGGTTTGTATAACACAACATGAGCTCGAGAAACTAAGCATTATGCTAAATGTGCAAGGCAACCATCTAAGGTTATAACCCAGATTAATATTTATTTTGTCATCTAAGGGTGAAATCAATGAATTTTATATCAACCAAACATTAAAATAATTAGTATTTGATGCTAAGCCCTAATCCACATCTAACGTAACCACGATTGAACCCAACACAACACCAGAGTTAAGAAATGAAGGGTAGAGCCACATTTTATGCTTGACATAAAAGACCACACAAGGGAGATGTATTGAACGAGGAGTCGTGCATGACATTAAATCCCCAGCAAAACTCATATTTTACATCTCTCAATTGGATCTATCTATAAAATCACAATGACACTCAAATGGATTAACCAAAAAAAAATTAGGAGAGAGAGAAAATAAAATAAGTTACTTCTCAAAAAACAACTACATGGAAAAATGTTGTTTATGGTTTGATTATCTGCTTACCTTTATCCTTTGCTCATGTCTAACTTTGGAAAAATTCCAAATGCATTATATATCTATAGGAAAATTCCCCCAACAATTCCATGAATGGGAAAATTAGAGAAAGGGCAAAGTGGAGGCCAAAAATGAAAATGTTCCATAATGCCCCAACGTTTAGATTCTCCCCAAAAAACCCACATAACAGGGCTCAACCCACTATTATTTCTTCCATCTCTTTTCTTTCCATATTATTTATTCTTCTACCCTGAGGTCAACACCATCATGGATTTTATATAATATTTTAATAATCATTATCAATTCATAGTCCAAAAATTAAAACACCTTTTTAATGATCATAACTTAGCCATTGTAGTGTCTCACCAAGTGAAACCTTGGGAAGAAGGTCCTTATGATTATGCCAAGTAACTTGATTTAGATTTTATGGGATTTATGGAGTGTAAAACCCTAGCTTACTAAAGTGATGGAATAATAAATTAGGGAATAAATATATAAATATCAACAACCTCTAATTTATATAATAATTGATTTAACTAATTATTCTATAAATATCAAATGAATGATAAGAGATGTACTTAGCTGAAAATTTATTGTGATAAATAAATAATAGGCTATAAACTGGAACAGAGACTATGTCAGGGGTTCTGAACAACAATCAGGATTCAAAAACCCTTTTGGATAATAGTATGGTTCCCTATATAAGAGTGCACCATGTTAGTGTGCTTTGTGTCAAGTTAGTGCCCTTTTGGTAGTAGGGACAATGAACTTCTAGTTGTACCTTTGCCTGATTCTCAAGAGTTTGTGCTTGTCTGTATGGATGTTGGTTCATTGTATGTTCCTTATTTTGACTAATTTAATGTGAAACCCTTGGGGTCCATGTTTGTTATGTTATTTGAGGATCACAAGTAGAAAAAGAGTAGCATTAGTAGGGTAGGTTTGATGTGACATCAACACCCCATGTGTTGAGTGTTGCCTACATACCAATACCTCAAAAGGGGATCAAGATTGATGTAATTTTCCTAATTTAGGTGTTAGTGCAAATTCAATTAAATGCTAGTATGAGTGTTGGTTTGAATGATTTGAGAGCTTTATACTACTGTATATGGGTGTATGCAGAAGTAGGGTAGAACAAGGATTAATAACCTTGATTTGAAAAAATTATTTTTGAGTTTGTTTATGAGTATTTGCATATGAATTTCATCTAGTGTATAAGCAAATGAAACTAACGCACGTGCGCGCGTGTGTGTGTATGTGTGTGTGTGTGTGTGTTATTTTGGTGCTTGTCAAGATGTGAAATAGGTCTAGGCTGAACCTAAGAGTGCTTTAAGGAACAAAAATATATATGTTGGGATAGTAACAAGCAAGGGGACATTAACATTGCCCTTTGGTCAATATTGCAGTGTGTAATAGTCCAAAAGACTGCACTAATGACTAGGTGTTAGGAACAGGCAAAAAAAAGACCTAGGTGCCTAGGGGTGGATTAATGTTTCTCTTGGTATATCTGGGAATGGCTATGACTCGCACAAAAGCTATAAAAAGATCAAGAGATGCCCTAATATAGATTTGGGACTAAGCTAAGGATAAGGTGGTCTAAAATAACACTCATTTCACTCAAATGACATTTTAGATTTTTTTCCACCAAGCTTTATTCTAATAATGTAGCGAAGTGAAATGACTGATATAAAGGAAAATAAATGTATGTGGACTTACCTAAGAGGTAAAGCCCAAGAATTTGGGTCTAAGTTCATGAAGCATGTTCTATTACGTGTCCAATGTTAAAACCTGGTGACATACTATGGGTGCATGTAGATGGTGATCAAATAGAGAATAACTTGGATTGAGCTGATGGTTTTCTTGATCCCCATGTGTGAGTAGCCCAAGAACTCAAATTTCCCTTGACTCCATCATTTCCCTCCCCTACTCGATGAATCATAATATGTGAATAACTTAGATTGGATTAATGGCTTCTCCAACCCTCCTATGTAGGTGGCTCAATAACTCAAGTAGGCTATGAATCCATCATTTCCTACCCATGTGTAGTAGATGCATCTGAAACTAAAATTTTACAATGTAACTAAAGTTGTGTGATGTAACTAAAACTGTGTAGGGTGGCTCTAGGGCCACTATAAAACTCTAATATCTAAAACAACTCAAGGCCACTTGAGCACTCGAGAATGTAGCTCAAGCACTACTCAAGAATGCCAACTATTGGAAATAGAATAAGGCATCAATCTGGTGTAAACTTGGTGCAAATGGTGTCTAGAATAAAAACATGGAAAGTGACATAGAACTACCATTCCATATGAGAGTATTGGCATCAAACTAAACATATGGGAACAATGTGCCACACACATGCCCCCGATTCTAGTATATGTGTATATGGATTCTAAACTGAGTCATAATAATATGTGTTTGAGTGTCTAAAATTAAAATGGGAGTGATCGCACCATGCATGATGCCCCCAATATGAGTAAACCTATGTGATTATACATAATAACTTAGTATATATTGATCATATCTGATAATCTATGTTAGAAACTATGCAAATTTGAATTATACCTACTATACCTTTTTGATAATTTTGGAATTTTCTATTTATGGGGCTACTGGATAGTAGCACGGTCCCCTGGTCAATAGCGCACTACACTAGTGTCATATGTGCCTTGTTATTGACCAAATGTGTTATTGTTTTGTAAAATAGAGATTGATTTGTATTGACTATTTTCACTATGTTTTCCTAAGTCTTGTTAGGAATATAGAATGTAGAGCAAAAAATAATGAAGTAAAGACAATTAAAATTCAGAAAACATAACAAAATAGAGATATAGTTTTAAAGTGGTTCACCCAATATGGGTTATATCTACACAAAAGTAACCAATTATTTCTTATTATTCAATCCAACAAGTGAAGGGAAAAACTTATAATACAACCACTACAATATCCTCTTCACTCACATACAACATGCTGCCATCATTTTAATGCCCTCATATCAAAGGAGGGTTACATATTAGGGTGAAAATGCACAAACATAATTTCTATTATTAGATCTGTAACCTAATAGTGAACGGTCTAGATTTACTATGAAATTAGAATATTTTATAGTGAATTTTTAACTAAATTTTTCTTTGGGGGTGCTGCCCCTAAGCCCCCACTAGGGTGGCTCAAAAATAGGTCATCGTCCCCCTTGGACCCCCGTGGCGACCATAGTGGGGGGTGTTGCCCCTCACACCCCCTATCGAGAATCAGGCATTAAAATAAGATCAGGGTCCACCATCCAACAAGTCTTGGATTTGTAATCTATGTCTGTGTGTTGAAAATTATTTTTTTGTGTGCATTATGATGGCTTGATCTCTATGACAAACACTTGTGAATTCCCCATCTTTTGAGGTGAGTTGTTGAAGTTCTGCAATAACTTTTCTCAAAAGAAAAATGTATACATCATGTGTGTTAGACTAAAAATATATGTTATTTTTATGATAAACCAATATAATGTGTATGCATGACATCAAAATGTAAAATAATCAGAGTATAAGTTGTTAATATAAGATGTATGTTAAAGCTAGCATTCACAAGGTTGTCAAGATAATTAGAACAATATAATCATGTATATGAACAACAAATTTGAGTATAATCTAAGTGACTACCTCGGGGGATGGGGCATGATGTCCATCAAGTTTCCCAAGAAGGAAGGTGAGATGCACAAGGTTCTTTATGGCATCACAAACTAAGTGTGAAAGCAAGAAAAAAGTGTCATGGCCATGACGCATACATACAAACACATGAGGCAAGCAAAGTAGGTGAAGGGGACAAAATACAAGGGACATGGGCACATGTCACTAAGTTTGATAAATCAATACATATAAGGACATGTTCAAATTTCCACATACATGATCAATAAGGCACACACAAGGACATGGGCACATGTCCAAAGCATACACATAATGAAAGAAGTGGCTTAGATCCATATAATAATGGCATATTAAAATGCCCTCAAATATATGTATAAATAAAGAGACATAATCAAATCCAAACTAGGAAAGCTAGAAATGAAAGTATGCATGAACATGTGGTACAAATTTGCATGAGAGCAAAGATGTACATAAATTGAGTCTATAGTATTAGTAGTCAACAAAAAACATGTGTAGTATAGATTGATCAATATCAAGATATAAACAATGCAAAATATATGATATGGAGTTTAGAAAGATATAACCTGGCAAACCAGAAGTTGTGTAGTATGATGCTCCTAATGGGTGAATGTATCAATGTTGAATCTATATATTTGTGTATGTGCCCCTAATGGGTATATAGTAATAAATTTGGACCAGTGTAGGGGACCTAAGTTTTTTAATGATCTGAAAACACTCAAAGATACCAGTAAAGCATGCATGTTTGATAAAACTGACTGTACTAGCATATATAGCATATTTAGTACCTAGAAAATAGAAGAAATGTAAACATGGAAATGCATACAATCTAAAATCTGTATTTTTGGAGCAAATATTTGAATGTTTTTGTATTTTTGAATATGTTATATTATTTTTGTGGTTTTTGGGTACACGATATGTATAATCAACAAAAAAATGAAACTATATACGAGGATCAAGGTAAGAGAAACTATGTACAAGTAGAGAGGAACATACTAATCAATGAGTCTTGAAAGAGACTCACTATCAATGTGTCATTTATCAAATAAAGGAAGAATGATTACACATGTTGTGTGATGAGGTATATGAGATCTATGAATCAGATATACTAATTGATTTGTAGTTGAAACTGCCTATGGAGTTGACTAAACAGGCATGTGAATTTTGGGGTTCTTGGGGACCAATCTATTAGAAGAAGTTGTGACTGGCATGGATGCTCTATACTATAACATTGATCTAGATGGAAATGGGTTAGAGAGAGGCTCTCTAGAATCTATAACATGTCATTGATATAGGGTTCTCTTTAATAAAGGTCTTTCTGGTAATGTTATAGGAGTAGACCTCACCTATGTGAACTAGGAATTTGACTCAAGAGAGGATGGTCAGTATGGTTTTAATTTCAAAATGGAAACAAAATGAAAGAAACACACTAACTAGCATAACATCTCTAGGCCTAGACACTAGGGAGAGCTTAGTTAACAAACATGAATAAAACACACAACTAAAATGCAAAAAAAAACCTCTTTTACCTTCCTTGGATGTTCGAAATTTTTTGTTGTAGTGGCTTGCTTAGTTTGTGCTCATGAATTCCTTGGCAATGGAAGCTTGGCTACCTCCATCTCTCTTTGGCACCTTTGGCTTATGGCTTGGCTTGGCTTGGAATTAATTTGGCATGGTGACACTAATTGATTGAAGCTTTATAATCAATTATCCATTATAACTTTATATAATCATGTCTTTTGAAGATATTTGAGAATAATAATTTTGCACCAAAATAGCTTCGAAATGATGTTCATGGCCTCTCTATTTATAGATTTTTTAGAATGTCTAGAATCAACCTGAACCATCCATCTCATGATTGAGATGTGTGGCTAAGGATTAATCTAATTATGCAATTAAAATTGATAAGTAGGTTCATCAATATTTGGGATAGAGGAGAAATTAAGAGGCATGGAGGGCTTTGATGAGGCATGGGAGGCATAAATCCTGATATTTGTGGCATTTATGGCTTAGGGATGTCTTCTCAGGAAATGAGGTAACTTGATGATGTAGATATTCAATATTCATTTCAAAAAATAAGTATTCAACAAGTTTCCATAGAATTCTTGATTAAGCTCTAATTTGGTTTAATTAGCTATTAAGCATGTTTAATCACTTTGTGCACAAACTACTCAAATTAATCAGAATGCCTTGTTATTGGTCAAAAATTTAACTAGATTAGAATTGGAAGGTAATGTCAGATGCGTTGGATCCATTATCCCATTTAGGATGTTACCAACAGAAAAAAACAAAGGCATGTGTCTCATGCAAGAGATTTGATAGGAAAGATCAATCTAGAGCACCTGATTTTCCCATAGGTAGTCAATCAGGCTTATATAAACAAACCTAATACAACATGGAAAATGAAAGATACCTTGCCAGATCAACTGTCACACTACTTTCAAAGACTATCATTGTAAACACGAATTAAATTGATTTTTTATCAGAATCCTCCCATAAAACGTGTAAAAAGAACCAAATGAACCAAGATCAAAAAAATATTGGGTGGGATGACAAAAAATAAGTTTTGTTCTAGATAGGGCAATGATACTAATTTGCCCATAGGCAGTTATAATTAGTAGCAACACTGGTGAGACATTGATTTGCCCATAGGTAGTTACAATCAGGCTTATATAAACAAACCTAATACAACATGGAAAATGAAAGATACATTGCCAGATCAACTGTCACACTACTTTCATAGACTATCATTATAAACATGGATTGGATTGATTTTTGATCAGAATCCTCCCATAAAAGGTGTAAGAAGAAACAAATGAACCAAGATCAAAAAAAGATTGGGTAGGATGACTAGAAATAAGCTTTGTTCTAGATAGGAATGGAATAATAGGATGGCATGATCTTGCTAAGAATAATGATGGTTATTGATAGATTGGATAAAATGGTAAGAGGGTTGCCCCCAAGTGATGGGGTGAATGGCAGGATCTGTGATAATGGCAAATAGGTAACAAAAGCAATGGCATGGCAATGTGAAATGGTATGGTACATGTTTTTGGCCTAGGTGTGGTTTTTTATTTTGTTGTTATTGCTGATGGGGAGATGTACATCCTAATCAAAAAATGATATAAATAGAATACTTAATCATGCTAATAACTATCCCACACCTCATCTAAAACGCTGCTCTATCAAGAACTCAATCTAGATTTCGTTGTCAAGAATGCTTTTGTGATCTTTGTTAGTCATGGATTTTGATTCCTTCAAATGTTGAGACAAGGTATCTTTGTAACCTCTTTAAAGGAAAGTGCGACCATGGATGGTAAACAAGAACAAATAATGGATTGTAGGTTTGATTATGAAATGAAAAGGTAGATGATAATAGAATGTATAATGGTGGGGAAACAAATGAAGATTAGGAATTTCAGTCACATGTAATGTTGATGACGCCAGATTCAACATAACTTTAGTTATGACAGGGCCAAAGACTTGTTCTCTTGATAAGACCACCAAATTTTTTTGTTGTTTGATCTTAAGAGTAGCTACCATCTGATTAGGCTATAGATTGGAAGCTATTTTTATTTGATCTTTGATTCTGTCTTCATCAAGCAGTGAAGAACTTTTGTGCTTAGTTATTCATGCCACAAAGAGGTTTTCATTAATAAATTTGTTTTGATTGTCCCGTAGCACCTTTGAGAAGGTTTCACTAAGAAATTTTGACTTTTGACTTTGATTTTCTTCTGTCACTTTCGAAAAAGTGTCACTAGAAGATGTTGAGTTTTGACTTTGATTCTCCCCTAGCATCTCCATAAAGGTTTCACTAAGAAAGTGTACTTTCGCTATATGAATGTGGTCTTGGACTCCTTGCTATTTTTCAAGTGCTATGTCACCATGGATGTAGTTCAACAAAGTGTGACTCTATCGATCCCAATCGACACTTGTGGGAGATGGAATGTCAATGATATGGCTCTTTTGGTTGATGATAATAGCCTATAGAATGGTAATGGAATGGGTCTTAACATCATAATCCTTGTAGAATATATGAGGATAACTTGTGTTGAAGCTGAAGTACTCATCTTCAAAAACTTCAGAAGGATCACAAATATATTGAAATTGATCTGTGAAGCATGCATAACCAATATTGTAATAGCCATGAACATATTCTTCTTCTGAATATGATTCTAACTCAAGGGACTCTAGATCCAATGTTAAGACTAATGTGGATTTAGATTCTAATTTTGATGCTAAATCTGATGTCGGTCCAAGAGTAAAACCTAACTCTAACTCTAATTCTTCATTTGATGGGTAATTTTTTATAATGATGTCTTGTTAAATATTTGCTATTGGACACGTAATAGCCTGTGATGGCATAATAGGCTCCACAAAAATTGGTTTGTCAAAGTGGGACTCCTTTAGGATGGGAAGAAGGTCAAGAGACAACTCCTCAAAGAATTCTTTGTCAATAGGAGGCTTTTGAAAAATAGTCACATGGTCAAGTTAATGATTTGCCCAAAGGTGATTATAATCATTAAGAAGTGACTCGACAAAGACTAGCTCATCAGTGTGAGACTCCTCGACAACTAGTATAGGATCAATAGGTGATTCATCATAGGCTGACTTATCACAAGTGGTCAGTTCAACAAAAACATCTTGGATTGGTTGGTTGTCTTGGCTTTGGTTTTTAATGAGTTGGAAAATACCAATTTTGAACATAGTTTGGTTTTTGAATGATTGGATTGGTTGAGGTTTGGTTGGGATTGGTACTGGACAAGGAATGACTTGTAGGTAGATAATGGTAGGGCATTGGGGAGCATGATTTCCCACATAAGCTAAAGGACAAAGTCTTGAGACGGTGACGATAGGGCAGTGTGAAGCATGATTGCTCACACAAGCCAAAGGACTAGGCCTTGGAATGATGAAGGGGTGTTATGGAGCTTGGTTGCTCACACAAGCCAAATGACTAGGTCTAGGAATGGTAATGGTATTCCTTGGATATTGTAGAGCTTGATAGCCTTTATAATCTAAAAGAGGGTTAGGGGTAGTTGATGATCGATTAACAAAACAACATCATGAAACTTGATTGCTTGTACAAGCAAAAGCATCCAAGTCTTCCTCGTAAACCATATCATCCCAATCATGAGTTAGCTCATAAGCTAGTTCTTGACTCTGTTCCATGTATTGATTATTGCAAAGAGGGTATGGATCCATATTCCAAACAATATTATCTGTAGTTTGGTCTTCAAATTCTTCTTCACAAGCCTCTTCATGCCAATAAAGGTCTTGATTTGGATTTTGTGGGTTTTGACTATGTTTCCCATATGGAGTATTGTAGGGAGAATAATAAAAATCCTTAGAAAATCTTTCTCTATAGGGATTCCTAGTGGGATTTTGTGCGACCATCCTATTATAAATTAGATTGTACGTGACTTTACCATAGATGTAGTTATACATATTTGCATAAATGATAAAATATCTATAAAAAAAAGGCTTAGAGTTCTACAAACTAAAAAAAACTATGTCCAAAGGATAAATGGTTCAAACTTGGTCTAACTTGGTCGAAAGGGTGGAGTTGTATCTCCAATGTGGTCTGAAATTTGAGTTGTATCTCCAAAATGATTTATGCTAAAACTTGGCATAAAAAAGTCTAACATCAAATTTCTAACGTCAAATGTCATACACATAAAAGGTCAAGCATTTGAATAAAAACCAACATGTCAAAGGTCTAGGTTAAAGTGTTCCAAACAAGGTCTAAACTAGGAAAGGGAAAAGTTGAGTTACTAGGTCTTTTGTCCAAATTCAGAGTCAAAAGCTAGGCTGAAACAAGAAAGCATATGCTAGAACATTTGGCCAAACGGCATCAAAAGCTAGACTTGAAGCAAAGGCCGATGTGATTTGATTTAATCTAACAAGTTTGGAAATAAATTTAACATAAACTTGTCACGCATAATCAAATATAAACATGATTAGTTAGCATAAGGCATAAAAAAAAAGGCTCTTTGAAGAAAGGTTGTGTTTCTTCCAAATAAAGGCACAAATAATGATGAGGATAGGCATTAAAAAAACAAACCATCAATAGTTTTCAAATTTGGGTAATCAATTAACCAAAGTTATGCAACCCAAAAGAGAAATATCTATGTATTAGCCCCATGAATGAAGGTCTAAACAAAAATCAATAAATGTTTGAATCCAAACTTGACAAGGCTAATTGAAAACTCAACGTTGAAAACTAGGATTTGACCAAATAGGCTAGATAAGATTAGATAACATGACAACACAAAACAAAGGTTCAAATGATATACATGACATGGTTCGAAACAAACAATTTTTAATACAACATAAACGAGTCTTGAAACAAATTGAGCAGCCTAACGATGTAATCATACTCGAATAATGTGGTCAATATTATGTTTTAAAGACTTAAAAGGCTTAAAATGTTTTGACATGATTTGGGCAACATAACGTTACCCTTTATAACTCAAATGACACACACATAAACAAGTTTAGCAAAAATTTCGAGGCATAAGTGTGGTGTAAAATGGTCAGCATAACGCCTCTTTAGATAAAAGAGTGATGTCTAGACAAATTGGTTTTGACATGACTTATACACAAACAAACAAGTTTTAGTCTCAAAACATACCAAGCAAAAAATGACCAAAATACACTAAGTATAATCGTCCAAATCTTAGAAAGGGTATGGAAATGTGGGGTTGACTAAACTATCAAGCTTTTCAATGTTTCTAAGGGAATTAATTGCACAATGACTTTCACATCATTCGATGCAAAAGACAAGCATGAAAATTGGGTGACACGGTATTGGCTAGTTGTAAACAGGTCTAGTCCTTTTTACAACCACTACATCCTATTGTTCGCTAAGTGTAGTATGATGTCTAAATGTAGATAATTCCCATGTGCAACTCTAAAGGAGTAAGTGAAGTCAATGCTAGGAGATGAAACCCTGGGTCAAAGCTTCCCTAAAGAACTCACGAGAGGTAATGGCGTCCCCCTCACAAGCCAAGTTTGCATAAAAACAAGTAAAGCATGAAAGTAGTAAGACTTTAGGGTCATTTTCAAGGTCACCCAAAATTTGACGAGTTTTTGGGGAGTGCTTTAGATGACTTTCTTTCTAAGCCTTAGACTAAGCTACTTGCAATAGGAATGGTGATTTTGATTCCAAGAGTTCCCTAAAGGGGACAAATGGAAGAGCATACATGCAACATCGATCTTTTTGCCAAATAAAATTTTAATTTAAACAACTAAGTAAATACAAAAGGCTTGAAAAGGTGAGTTCATTTTTAATCCCAAATGGAAAATGAGTTGGTGTTCATTTGACCCCTTGGTCTTAGTTGCAAACTTTGAAAACATTCACCATAAACATCTAAATTGTTCGTTAAACACCCAAAAAAATTTCTTAATTGATTTTTAAGCATGCAAAAGGTGATCTAAACATGTTTTTAGCAAATGTCAACCTTGGTCCTACAACAAAAACATTAGCATGTCTTTTAGCCTTGAAGTTATTTTGGGTTTCAAATAATGAACTTTAAAAAAAGAGCCATCAGGTTTGTGTTTTAAGAAAAACATAGTGATATAACCGACGACGGTTACACTGGCTAATCAATGATGGTTATCTAACTGACATCGATTATACCAATAGTGACTGATGATAGGTATCCAATTGATGTCACTTTTACTAATTGATGTCAATTACTATGTAAACCCATGATAAAGAAAAATGGCAAAACAAAGTTTAAAAAACAATTTACAAGAGTTTTAATGATCCAAATGAATATTTTAAAGCTGCAAAATGATCTTCTTCACGTGTGGGATGCATTTGGTTGCACTGGATGTGCCATATGTGAAATAGGAATTTGACTCAAGATAGGATGGTTAGTATGGTGTTAGTTTCAAAATGGAAACAAAATGAAAGAAACACACTAACTAGCATAACATCTCTAGGCCTAGACACTAGAGAGAGATTAGTTAACAAACATGAATAAAACACACAACTAAAATGCAAAAGAAATCCTCTTTTACCTTCCTTGGATGCTCCAAAATTCTTGTTGTAGTGGCTTGCTCTATTTGTGCTCATAAAGTCCTTGGCAATGGGAGTTTGGCTACCTCCATCTCTCCTTGGCACCTTTGGCTTGTGGCTCGGCTTGGCTTGGAATCAATTTGGCATGGTAACACTAATTGCTTGAAGCTTTGTAATCAATTATGCATTATAAATTTATATAAACATGTCTTTTGAAGATATTTGAGCATAATAACTTTGCACCAAAATAGCTTCGATGTGATGTTCATGGTCTCTCTATTTATAATTTTTTAGAATGTCTAGAATCAACCTGAACCGTCCATCTCAAGATTGAGATGTGTGGCTAAGGATTAATCCAATTATGTAATTAAAATGGATAAATAGGTTCATCAATATTTGGGATAGAAGAGAAATTAAGAGGCATGGAAGGATTTGATGAGGCATGGGAGGCATGAATCTTGATATTTATGGCATTTATAACTTAGGCATGTCTTCCCAAGAAATGAGGTCACCTGATGATGTAGATATTCAATATTTATTTCCAAAAATAAGTATTCAATAAGTTTCCATGGAATTCTTGATAAGGCTCTTATTTGTTTTAATTAGCTATTAAGCATGTTTAAGCACTTTCTGCACAAATTACTCAAATTGATCAGAATGCCTTGTTCTTGGTCCAAAATTCGATTGGATTAGAATTAGAAGGCAATGTCAGATGTGTTGGATTCGTTATCCTATTTAAGCTATTACCAACAATAAATAACAAAGGCATGTGTCTCATGCAAGAGATTTGATAGGAAAGATAAATCTAGAGCACCTAGGTGCAAAATTGGCATTTTGACTCGAAATGATATGATCAAAGTTAGTTGTCTCATAAATTGCATTGCCCCATTTAGGGATACCTAGGCCGAAATTGGCATTTGAATATGTCGCATCATTTAGCGTCTTTTAGTGTTTTTAGGCCAAATTGTGCATCTTAGGTGGAAATTGGTCAAAAGCCTAGTTGGAGGTTATCAATGGCCAAATTTAGGTGTCTATAACCTACACTAGTGGTTCAACTGATATCAGAGGTGTGCTAATAGAAGCTATGTTTGGAGTGGAAATTGGTGTATATTATGTAACTAGTTATGGAATAGGTAAAGGATACTCATATGAAATTCCTTTGACCATAACCACATGATTAACATGTATATACTTAAGACATCTATGTATGGTGTATGAAATGGTTCAAAGTTGTTATATCTAAGCCCTACCCAATAACATGTCAAATATGTCAGCATTAGGTACCACTAAGAATCTAGTGGCCACATGTACGGGCCCAACCTGTAATAGAAGTATTATCTCCCCAATGGTGCTTTGAACATGGCCATTGAAGCCACGAACAATAGTATTAATTTGAGAAATATCATATTTTGAATAACCTAAGTGTTGTAGAAGTGTAATAATACAGATAATAATGCTTGACCTATTGTCAACCATGACACTTTGAATAAGATGATGGTCAATGTAAGTTCATACAAAAAGTGCATATAAATTTGAGTCACCATCGACGATATCCTGCTCTAAGAAAGTGATGAGAGGTATATATGGCACTATAATATGATATAAACCAATGATATTATTTAGAGGGTGTGTGTTCATCGCATGAGTATGATAAGATGATAGTTGTGGATGTGCCTGGTAAGTATAATGAACACCTGAAGTGTCTATTGTCTCTTTAGCCATATGTTTTAGAAATGGATCTAAAAATGTTTTCAATGCTTTCACTTCCATTGGATGTGCACTGGGTGACTCTGTAGGAGTGCTCACATCGATGATATTAACATCTATCAAATCTTATATCTTATGTCGCAAGCTAATGCATTTACTTGTAGTATGTATTGGTGCCTTGTGATAGTCATAAAATGCATCAGCATCATGATTCCTTGGAAGATAAAATCTCTTTGATGGGAGGGAGAGATATGATGTTGCATTCCAATATTTATTGGAGAACACATGTTGGTGATTCAAGATGATTTATGAAAGGTCTCCTTAGAGGAGTTGATAAAACCATGTGAGGAGTTATCCCTAAGGCTACATTAAATGTTGTATTTTGCTCATTCTTGTTTTTAGTGGGCCTCACATTATATGGGGGCTTATTGGAACTCTTATTAGTTGAATCTGATATAGTTGTATACTTTAATTTGCCCATGGAGAGAAGCTTGACTTCCCATTCTTTTAATTTATGGCATAGATATGTGAATGATGGAAACTTTTTGAATTATATAACCTCAATAATTATGGTAATAAACTCTACTTGAATATGTCTTGGAGTTCTCTATTTGCCAAGGGGCTAGTCATATTTGCTAATATAGTTTTATATCATAAGACATATTCAGATATTGGCTCATTAATTTTTTATTGAGTTATGCAACTTGAGTGTACAAAACCTTGTCACTAATGATGATTGAAAAGTGTGCCAAAAACATATCTACCATTGGATTAAATGATGTGATGGATTGATTAGGAAGATCGTAGAACCATTGTAATACATAGTCCTTTAAAATGTGAGGAAACAACTTAGTTAGGATCCAATCATTGGACATGTAGTCTAAGCATGTTGCATGAAAAGCTTGTAGATGATGTTCTGGGTCACCCTTACTTTCATATAGAGTAAGCTTGGGTGCCACAAATATGGATGGCAAAGGAGTTTCATCTTTATGTTATGTCAAAGGTGTATGTAGGAGCATATGAGAATCCAAGGCATAAGATGGTCTACTAGTACCCTACTAAAGATGTAACACCTTAGATTGTAGAGAATTGATCTCCTACGAAAGGGATTGTACATATGAAGAAGAGGGATGTGTACTATAGACAAGAGGTGGTGCCACTAGTGAGGGTGGGCTAGTTGTATCAAGTTGTTATAGATTCAGAGTTACCCCCGTAGTAGGTGTGAAAAAATTATTATCTGTGGGGTTGGAGGTTTGACCAAGTTATGTGATCTTGATTTCCAATATAGCTTGTAAAATATGTGCATGATCTTGGGGTTGTTTCTGAAGTCTATCTCTAAAACTTTGTAAGACCTCAACTTTATTAATTATTAGATTATCATCATCAAGGGGGGGAGTGCATTTTGATTTCTATCTTGTGTATCGTTGATATCTTGATTTTATTGTTCATGTTTTGATGTATTATCATTAAAGTCAACATTATAAATATGTGGAGGATCAATGAGGGGGATTTTAATTGGTCCTTTATCCATGGTACAAGCTCAAATGGAAGGAATTTGGGCATGCTCAATAGGGTCACCACTAAGCCTAGCACTTCTTCATAAAAGAAGAGATATAATTTTTCTAGATGGCATATAGTAAATAAAATGAAAGAGTGTTGCTATAACAAAATATATGAAATCTAGAAAGCCTATCACAACAAATAGAAATAGGAAAAAGAAGGATACAAACCCTAACAACATCTAGGGCTAGGGTGCTGGCACTATTCGAAGTAAGTCAGGTTTACCAAATGATTTAACTTTTAAGGGATTTATAAAGTGTAAAACCCTAGGTTGTTAAAGTGCTAAAATAATAAATTAAGGAAAAAATATAGCAATATTAATAGCCTCTAATTTATACAATAATTAATTTAACTGATTATTCTCTAAATAGCAAATGAAGTATAAGAGATGTACCTAGATGAAAAATGACTCAGATGGACAAATTACAAGTTGGAAATTGGTATAGGGATTATGTAAGGTGTTGTGAACAATAATGAGGACTCAAAAAACCTCTTGGACAATAACAAAGTCCCTTAGATAGTAGAGCACTATGCTAGTGTCCTCTATGCCACACTAATGTCCTTTTGATAGAGGGGATAATAAGCTTCTACGTGTACCTTCACTTAATTTTAAGGAATTTGTGATTTTGTGTATGGATGTCGGTTTCTTTCATGTTCCCTATTTTGACTGATTCATTGTGAAACCCTAGGCCTTCATGTTTGTTAGGGTATTTGAGGAGCACAAGTAGAAAAAGAGTGGCATTAGTAGGGTAGGTTGGACATGACCTCAACACCCCATTTGTTGAGAATTGCATACATATCAATCCCTCGAAAGGGAATCAATCCCAATACAGTTCTCCCAATCTAAGTGCTAGTGCAAGTGCAAGTGCAAGTGAATGCTATTATGAGTACCGATTTGAATGCTTTAAGTGTGACTTGAGACTAGAAATCTAAGTAATATGAGCTCTAGGCTATTATAGATGGGTATATGCAGAAGTAGGGTAGAATAGGGATCAATGAACTTGATTTGCAAACCTGTTTCATAAATTTTTAACAAGTATTTGCATCTAATTTTCATCTAGTGGATAAGTGAATGAAAGTGGTCTATATATAACATTCTGGTGCTTGTCAAAATGTGAAATAGGTCTAGGCTGACCCCAGTATTGCTTTAAGGAATAGAAAGCTATCTATTGGGGGAGTAAGGAGCAAGGGGACATTAGCATTGCCCTTTGGTTAATAGCATAGTGTGGTGTAGTCCAAAGGACTGTGTTATTATCTAGGTGGCAGGAACTAGCAAAAAAAGAGACCTGGGTACCTAAGGGGTGGATTAGTGCTACTCTTGGTATATTTTGGAATGGGTTGGACTCTCATAAAAGTTAGAAAATGATCAAGAGATCCCCTAAGATAGGTATGGGGCTAAGCTGAGGATAATGTGGTTTCAAGTGACATTGAACTCAAATGACATTTTAGATGATTACATAACCCTTAAATAATCAAACAAACAATGGTACCACTAAGACATAGTGGTGTTGCGAGTGCTTCTAAAACCATAACATGGTTGCACTATATGAGTGCATCATGCTAAAATAATCATAATTGGTGCAATGTCAATGATGATCACCACCACAATCATACACAATAACACACACACATGGTATTAGGTCATCACAATACAAAACAATGCATAAGGAATGGTGGAAGTTTACATTTGATTCTCTCTCACATTATCTTATGCTTGTAAACATGTATGTCATTATTGCGATGGTTCTCCATGTTTTTCCATTCTCATTATTAACTCAATTTTTAGGTTTACTTGCAATCACACAAACAACATCAACAATACATGTATGTAAAGAGTAATCAAAAAAACTATTGCACCCACCAAGACAAGGCACAACGCTCATGGAGACAACTTCAGATGGTAGAGTGGGAGGAATATCCCAACATAAAATTATGCATAATGAATTAAGTCAACCCATTTAAGGTTCATGAAATCATGATCGCTAATCAACAACCTAATCCTTACTATGCCTAGGTCAAAGCCTATGTGGATTCAAGTCACTAAGGATCCAACCAATTTACCAAGTCAAGCAATAACATCTAAACTCACGATAATAATTAAGCTTTAGAAAGAAGTAACCAACATTGCTAAGGCTCACACTAGAGAAAAATTCGAGCATTCATTATTGTCGATTAGATCTAAACAACAAATTGAGAGGGTCACAATACAATAAAGGTAAAAGACCGATAAAAGAAATTATTACATATCAGATGATAACACAAGTAATTAGACATGACACTTAAAACACACAAATAAAGGTGAAGTGGAATATATGACAAACAAAAATCACAAAGTCAATCAATAATAATAGAGACATAAAATAGTGATGCCTTAGGACCTCCACATGATTTTTTTCTTGTCGGGGTCTTTTCGACTATACATCACCTCTTTATTATTTTCTCGAGCTACGAACATCTGCCATAGAGCCTAGCTCATGAACCTATCCCTACATTCACCAAATACATCATCCATAGCGTTTGAATAATAAAAATCAATATCATATAATAACATAATTATGAACTAAACAAAATATAAACATGATATAATTGAATCAATGTAATCGTCTATAACAACATTGGTCTAGAACATAGCCAATAAATGTGATATCAGAATATAATGTTTATAACAATCAACATATACACTAAATAGTCAGCTAATATCAAGCATTAGGTAAATATCAATGTATCATATGTCAACTAGAACGTATAAAATAGGCAGGGTCATAACATCCCCCCCTTCTTAAAGAAAAGTCATTTTGGTGTCAAATTTAACAATCAGGATAAGCTACCCAAAAGAGGTTTTAACACTCCTTCCACAACTCATAAACATCATTAGTGAAATATCAACTTAGTAAATTTAATCAATTGTAGCTAAACTAGTGTCATGCCTACAACATACTTATATGACCCAATAATAAGAACAAGGGGGATTACTGCCTATTTACTTCTTGTCATGGTGTGAGGATATAACAACCATTAATAATGGAAATGTTTAGCCTTACCTTGTTGATATCTCAATTATTTTACCACAAAATTAACAACACCAAGCTTCATGCTAGACCAATAAGACACGTCCTTTCATCTCAATGTCCCTTTTTAGCACCAACATGATCAAAATGGGGTGTTGTATGCACCATTTTCAGCACATGATTCTATGAGTATTCAAACTCAGGTACATAATTTTATATTTATACGACTCACAGGGAGATTTATTAAAATCAAAAGCCATTAACCACCTTTGCAATATGTTTATCAGCTTAGACTTGCTCTTATCTTAGCAGAGTTCATCGATAAACTAATTTTTTCAATCATAGTCCTAAAATTACCAATTTTCAGCCACCCTTATAGGTGTGTATTGTATTTATTCTGGCAAAACAAGCATTTTAGGCTAAGGTGATAAAACTTCACCTTAAAATGCTTGCCAACAAGAGTGTTTTTAGTACTTTTGAAGCATAAATTACAGCTGCTAACTCATACAAGATAGAGGCATTCATAACCTCTAGTTTATATATTAAACTTAGGATCATTAGTGTAATAATGAAACAATTTTTGGGTTTAACCATTCCTTTCCTTGTAAGGGCATGTCATCACAAAAATCTGTAACTTATATGACAATAATTACAATAATCCAATCAATCAGATTGTTTAATATTTTTTATAGATATGTGGTGGTATTTTCCACTAATGCATGTTGTGCCTTGCACACAACCTTATTAACATTCATCACATAATGTTGGTGAAAGACAACAACCCACAATCTTATGGTTATTTTTCATCCAATATTTATAGTTCATGGGTTAGTGTAGCATCCCGCACCAACCACACTGAACATCGAAGAATCCATTACAGGCATTCATAAGCAACCCTAAGGCTTACAACATGTTCTCCATTATTTTGAGCTCACACAATGGTCCAAGAATCCTAATCCCACCATAATTTTAATCATCATTTGAGGGCGTTCACCCGACTTTTATCGCTCTTTCAAGAGTGAAGTGGGTACCTAAGATTTCATACCATCAGATCCAGACTTCACATTTCTTTTTCTGAGCAATCAACATATATTTCAATCATGATTTATAACAAACCAAAATATTCATTCCAAAATATTCCTTCAGGTAAAATATAACATTACCTTGTTCACAACACATTGGCATTTTCAAACCACATGTGCATGTGATTTTATCAAGTACAACTTTACTAATTTTGCATAAAAATCCAATTAATAGGACCTATAGTGCTTCACAAGCACTCATTCCAATTTTAGATTTTGTCTTGGTTACCACCAATCAACCAAATCTGGCTTGTGCAACCAATCTTAATTAGTTGTTTACATACAACAACCAACTACTATTCTACTAAAGCTCATATTCATATCACCTAAGGCAAATTTGCCTTGTAGACAGCCTTTCCCAAACATGAACAACATATTATTACTAAGATATTTTACTAAACTCAATACCACTCATCACAAGTGTCATATCAGCTTACCATTTTTGCATTTGAGATTTTATCAAAAGCTAATGGTACAATAAATCAACATATTCACTTTTCAATAATAGAATATCATTTTAGTGTTGCATTTAGCTCACCTTTTATCATTCTCAAGGCATAATTGATCAACACCATAATGGTGTTCTTATTGGTTTGGGTTGAAAGCATCAACTATGACAACTTTTCCTGGATGGAAATCATGATAACAAGCATGTCATCATAAGTTTTATGACTACAGTATGGATTCCAGTGGTAATAAACCTTTATGCACATTCCAACACAAATTATTAGCATAACAGATTTGAAAATACTACAACAACAAGTTTTAACAACCCTAATAACCTAACATGTTTCTTTATATTGTCATAAAACAGAGACAACACAACATGCCTCAACATTCCTGCTAAGATATTCTCAAGTTTTTCCCAACCAGGCATTGATAGTGCTGGAAACAAAAAGCTCCAACATTATGAATATTATAATGGTTACCTAAACCCATCATCTGTTACCACATGCTCAGCTCTAGGGGTCTCATGTGTAACCTTTCCCAAGGAAGGGTGTGTTCCAATAAAGCCCATAATTCCATATCGATGTATCCAAGAAGGTTACCAATAACTATTTGTGTCTCATAGCTTGGATGGATTGCGATACTTGTTATAAAAAGTAATCCCCCAAGCCTTTTGACTTGCCCAAATAAGTTAGTATTATTCACCCCATTAAGCCTTCCAGGCTTGAGTCACACCCTTAGACCTCCTGAAGATATCATACCTCAGCATTACATGGTGGCTCATATATACAAGCCATCAATGGACACTAAGGTAGTCTTGTTTCCAATAGCAAGCTTTTATCACTATTCTTCTAATTGACTTATTTCAACAAGTCAATGGTTCACTAGGGAATGCTCGATTAATGCAATGTAATTTTGGGAAAGGACAAACTTAGCGAAGGCTCAAGATGAATATCAAAGTTTAGAAATAGCTCAAGTTTTGAAAGGAGATTGTTAGCTTCCATCCCTTTTAGAGTTATATAATAGTGTGATCCTCTATATAACTCAAAGAGGTTAAAAGCTTATATTAGGATCAAACTCATAATTAACTCAAGATGTTCCTTCACAAGTAGAGATTCTAAGCTTTGCTAATTTACCCAAGTAAATCAGATACTCTTACCCTACATAGCCCTCCTGATTTAAGACAAACCCTTGATATTCCCAAGGTCACAATGTCCTAAGCATCTAATGATGACTTGCCCATACAAGTTAACAATATATATCAAACATTATTTCCTTTCTTCTAAGAGCAAAGTGGATATCACTAGCCTCCTGTTGACTCGCCCATACAAGTCAATAATCAATAGGTGATGCTTGCCATGACGTAACTTGATTTTAAGAAGGGTTAACCCAACCAAGGCTATGGGTAGGTGTCACAATGTTATTGCAAAAAATTATAGATTTACACACATCCATTAATTATAAGAAATGCGAGAATTCCTAGCACATCAATATTGCAGGACAAAGAATTGTCTTATTCAATTCAAGAGGCTAAGTGCCTTTATAAATATCATGTCTTAACCTTATTTAAATTAAATAGTTCATTATTCTCGTGTTATCAAAAATTCTTATCACAAGATCTCTTAGAGTTTCAATTTGGTAAAAGCTAATGGTAAGTACAACATGATTTAGTTTCAAAGCAAACCAATGTTTATATTACTTTACAAGACTCAAAGATTACTATTCCCTATTCAAGATATATTGAGAACAAACTATTATACTAGATGAAACAACCCCAAAAAAGAATTTATGTAATTGATTATCAAAGCGTGAATAAAAATGCATGTAGGACCCACTATACAACTAGTAAATACATTAGCAATATATTTCTCTCATACGCATATGCGTACACTGAGAACCATATGAGATAGACTAAGAGTACTTAACCAAGGGTAAACAACCATAAAGGATGCTATAAAGAAGTATGTTTCCCTTAGAGAATATGTAGTTCAGGGTGTATTAGTGTGTAAGTGCACATGGATAAACTTTGAAGTCCATATGTGGCACTCAACTTCCACAAAGGACCATTTAGGGGTCCTTAACCCTGCTTAAGTGTTTCATCCTCCTCATTGGAGTCTGTTTTATCATTTGGGTGTTTGTATATAGTTCTCCTCTTGATGATGCTAGATAACTAGGGTGGGCAATCATATGCACCCAAGTCGTTACTTAGCTTTAATAAATTTACAAGATGAGAATGAGATTTCATTATCCAAATGAGATAAGTTGTGCTTATGTCTATGAATATAACCATCTTTCACATTAGAAATAATAAAATAATTACACCATTGAAACTACTATTTACATGAAAAAATTACCATGGAAGGATCATTTATTAGACATCCAAAGAGGCATTCATAATTAATAGTGCTAGAGGTGTTGCAAGCATTTGAATAGGTGCTACCCACTAAGATTGCATATCCAAATCTCAGGTTCGGGTCCTTGCACCCTAATGCCATTAATATTAGTCTTTAGAGTTAACCCATGCTTAAACAAAAGGCGCAACCATAACCTCATACATCAAATCCTTCAATTAGTAAGGCAACCTTAACATTAACCAAAATGATTCATGATTATCCATACCAATATCTTCCATTTATACATGAAGAGTAAGTGTATTCCAGGCATGAGAATTGGTGATACCAGCTAAAGGTATATAACATCATCCTTGACTTATAGGGTCATTACACCATTCCCCTTAAATTGTTTAAGCTTGATATTTCAACCACCTGCTAATTACAATGTGTAAGATATAACAACCTCATTCAATAATATTTTCAAACTCAAGATAATTTTTCATATTTATATAACCCAAAACTAGTTATCAATTCATTATTACATGGTAATCCTCTATCCATTTAAGGGACATTGAGGTGAGCCTAATTATTAAACTTAAGGCCAAATAAAGTTTCGTCATACCAAACATAATGTGCAAGTCATAGTTTTCTTATGTTATGGAAGCCATATCAGATTAAGGTTATTTATGCAGGTAATTAAGATTACTTATTATTATAAGGCTGAAGGATAGTGAAGTAAGATAATACAACCCCACCTATCAGAAGGTCCCTGTTGTCCACCAATACATAACATCTAGCTTACAAAATCATAAAAACACGTATATAAATAAATTAGAACAACCTTATTAGGAATGAATAATCATGGATTGTAGTCGATTGGGTTGGGTGCTACTTACCAATGATTATAAAATGAATCCATGGCTTAGATCTTCACACCCTAATGCTCCATATTTAATATTAGAGAATCTATCACAAGCTTAATCAATTAGAAAGACAACTCCTTCATTAATAAAGAAGCCATTCAACTAATCCCATAAATGATTCAATTAAGAATGATGAGTTGTAGTAAATCAACAAAATGAGTTTATAAGGTGATCATATGTTCAATACATAAGGACTTCATTGATAGCATAAGTGTTAGGGTGTGGAGTTAAAAGCTTCAACTGTTTGCACACACATGAAGAAAGGATGCTGAAGAACCAGAGCCACCGGCGTCGGCAGTATGACCGACGTCGGTCAGATGCAGTGGAGAAGGAGACCGGCGACGGCAGAGAGTCGACCGACGTCGGCAGGACCAGACAAGCAGGGACCGACGTCGGTCGCCTATGCGGTCCAGAACTGCTGTTTACGAACAGTCAGTGAGTTAAACCGAGTGTTTGCATGCTAAGAGACTATTTTAAGTCGCGAGCTGTGTGTCTAATTTTAGTAGTTAGAGGTCTATTTTTGTAACCATGGATTTCTATTTAAAGAACCATGAGGCATGTATTGTAATCATCATATTGATCAAGTAAGAGCATTGAAGCAAGCAAGGTCAAGGAGATCTACAGGTGTAAGGTCAAGGAGATCAGCTATAGCATTCAAGGAGGGATTGTAACTCAGGTTTTAGAGTTGGTTTTGTGTTGAGCAAGAGAGAGAGGGAAGAAGGTCTTGAGGTGTGGCAAGCCTTTGAGGTGGAGGAAGAAGTGGCATCTTCCTTATTTGTATTTTCTTCTAGTATTATCTAATACAATTGTGTGTATTGTCTCTCAAATTCTTTGCTGTCTCATGTTTTTAGTTTCTTAATCATTCTGGTATAATTTCCGTGTTCAATTGCTCATATATAAGTAATCAATTGTGCTACCGTTGGATAAGGGGCCTCCTAACAGTTGGTATCAGAGCTACGGTTTCAAGAAGCAGGTTATTGTTTTTGATTATAGGTCATTCACAGGGTTTTATGATTGAGTGGGAGTTCAGCAATGGCAGAAGAAAGCAAGCTACGAATGGAGAAGTTTAACGGCAAGAATTATCAACACTGGAGGATGCAGATTGAGGACTATCTATATCAGAAGGATCTGTACTTACCGTTGGGTGGGGTTGCATGCAAGCCCACAGATATGAAGGATGAAGAATGGAGTGTTCTTGATCGGAAGGCTCTTGGTTCCATAAGGTTGAGTCTTGGAGCTTCTGTGATTTCCAGCTTATCACAGTGCAAAACAACGGAAGAGTTGATAAAGTCCTTGGCAAATTTATACGAAAAGCCCTCGGCTTCTAATAAGGTATACCTTATGAAGCAGCTATTTACTTTACAAATGCAGGAAGGAGGTTCGTGTTAGGATTGTGGAGCTAAAAGCTTCACTGATGCAGACATGGAGGAGGTTGCAGAATGAGTTGCTAAGTGTCAGAAGTGTTTGGCGTTGGTCTGGCCAACCGGCGTTGGCAGGGTAAGACAGGAAGGCAACCGACGTCGGTCATATATCGGCCGGCGTCGGCGATTCCCAGGCGGACAGGGACCGGCGTCGGTCGCCTGTGTAGTTCGACTGCGAGCTATCTACGGACAGTTAGCTAACGAACCAAGTGTTTGCATGAAGAGATCTATTTTTAGACTGAGAGCTGCGGATCTAATTATTGTAATTAGATGTCTAATTATTGTTTGGATGAGATCTATATGATAGACTCATGGTTGTATTGGAAAAGAGTGCTAGGGAGTAAGAGAGCATAATTATAAGCTCCTTTTGTGTGTGAGGTAGAGCAATGGTGCGTTCCTCCTAGTGCCACAGTACCAGGTGTGTTGGTGCTGGATTGGAGAGCCAGCTGGGTTCTTCAGGAGTGTAGGATCTTGGTCACAGTTGCATGGCCTATATAGGAGATCTACATGGTAAGTAAGATCGTTGATCTGCAGGTGTATGTGTATGCAAGGTCGAGGTTCACAGGTGAATAGAACCATTGTTTGATTTGCAGGTGTGCAAGGTCATACAGACAGCAACACAACAGGGAGCAGTATCAGGCAGGATCTACTTGGAGTACAGGTGTGTACTCGGATAGAGCAAGAGGAAGGCAAGGGAGTTCCTTCCATAAGTATGGTCTGTTGAATTGCAGGTTGTTGCAGATTCATGGGAGATCTACTTGAAGTACTTTGAGTACTTGTGGAGCACGTGGAGTGCTTGTGGAGTGCGTGGAGCACTTGTGTTATGCGTGGAGCATGGGAGGTGAACATCAACTCTGTATTTGAGTTGGGTGTTGTGACCTGTGAGAGGGAGAGCTTTGGGGAGAAGATTTACTGTTCACTTGAGGTGTGGGAATCCTCTGTAAGGTGGTGGAGAAGATGTGGCATATTCTCTATTGTATTCTTTTCTGTATAAAGTGTTAATACAAGTTGTGTATTGTCTCTCATATGCTGTGTTATTCTGAATTCTAGTTACTTGGTGAATCTGGTTATTTCCGCATATTAAGTTGTTTGAAGTTTGGTAATCAATTGTATGTTTCCGGTTTCACATCCTGACAAGTGGGATCAGAGCATGTTTGTTGTTCTAGATTCCTGACAGTTCGGTACATACTCATCTCAGTGATTTCCATGGTTTGGTAAACCAATTAGCTTCAGTCAACATTGTTTTTGATGATGAGGTAAAGGCTCTCTTGATTTTATGTTCTTTGCCTGAAAGTTGGGACGGTATGGTTATGGCAGTAAGTAACTCCGCATCTGCTTCTAAAATCTTAAAGGTTGATGATGTTGTGAGTGTGATTTTGAATGAAGAAATACGCAGGAGAAGCACAGGTGAATCATCAGGGAACGCTCTAAGTGCGGAAAGCAGAGGAAGGCAAAAGGAGAAGATTGAGCAAGGGAAATCAAGGTCGGGAAGGAGATCCGAGTCTAAAGGTATTACCTGCTGGTTTTGTGGAAAGAAAGGACATACAAAGGAGTGTTGGTTGAGAGATAAAGAGAATCAACATGCAGGTATGGAAGAAGCAAAGGACGCAAACATTGTGGTACATGATGCTCTCATACTTTCTTTGGATAGTCACGTAGGATCGTGGATATTAGATTCTGGTTCATCTTTTCATGCATCTCCAAATAGAGATTTGTTTCATGAGTATGAACAGGGAGATTTTGGAGTTCTTTATTTAGGGGATGGTATGCCTCGTCAGATAGTTGGCAAAGGGAAAGTGCAGCTGAGATTGCAGATTGACAACACATGGGTGTTGAAGGAGGTCATGCATGTTCCAATTCTAAAGCAGAGTTTGATTTCTGTAGGAAGGTTGGGAGATGAGGGATGCACAATAACCCTCACAGCGGATTCTTGGAAGGTTACCAAGGGAGCACTTGTTTTAGCAAGAGGTAAGAAAGTAGGTTCTCTTTATCTATCTACTTGTACTACTGATTCCACTTCTGGTGCAGATTCGAAGATGTGGTCTATTAGGCAGGGTCACATGAATAAGAAGGGAATGGAAGTTCTTGACTCAAAAGGTATGTGTTCAAGTTCAGAAGGCATGGATAGAATTCATTGCAGGAAAAGGAAATTTGAGGCTTTTGACAAGAACAGGGATGTCTTGGTGTTCATGGAGGAGATGAAGGCCTTAGAACAGTTATAGGCAGTAAATAAATCTGAGCAGGGCAGCATGGATATAGATTTGATCCAAGAAGAGCTCGCGGATGAAGAATTCATCACTCACGGGAACACACAGGCACCGATGTCGATTACTTGGAATCGACGTCGGTCATCCAGACACCGGCTTCGGTCATGTGCAGACCAGCAGGGTCGGTAGGTCGGGCAGGAGAAGTCCGACGTCGGTCATCATGACCGACGTCGACAGGGGGGACACCAGCGTCGGCCAGGGGTAATGACGTCGGCAGTCAGGATCAGTGCGGGGAACCGACATCGGTCGGGAGCAGACTGGGAGTTGGCCGAGATCGGTCACTGGAACGGATGTTGGGTGGATCTATGAGTCTCAAACACCCATACAGAGGTCAGAAAAGGTATGTGAACCTCATATTCATTGTTCACCTTCTTTATATTGCTTATTGATAGTCGTGAACTAGGAAGATGGAGGAAGCAATGCAGGTAGAATCCAGAAACAGTGGGAGCTTGACATGGATGAGGAGTGTGAGTCCTCAGATTAGAGCCAAACAGGGACTTGTTGGTGGAGTTGTCAGCTAGATATAGAGGGATGGATTCCCGTTTTAGAGAAGAGAGTGGATGGACATCTGAGATAGAAGGCTATGGTATATGGTCTTGAGTTATGCTGCAGGGCAATGGAGGTTTGACCATTGGTTTTTATCTTTACCAGGTTGGATAATATTAGCTACATTATCCTGTTACTGTATTGTGTTACTTTTTGCAGGGTTGCATATACAGGGAGTTTTCTGAGCTAAGGGTAGAGTTGGTTCAGAAGTATGTCATGAAGAATTTGGGAGCATCAAAGTTCTTGTGGCATAGGTGACAGATATAGCATCACAGGTTTGCGTGGTGGTTGGTCTTCAAGGGTGACTTTGAAGAGGGATACAGGGCCTAAGAAACAAAATAGATGGTGTACAGGTACAGGTACAGGTTGCAGCTGTTTATCTCCAAGTGGGAGATTGTTAGGGTGTGGAGTTAAAAGCTTCAACTGTTTGCACACACATGAAGAAAGGATGCAGAAGAACCAGAGCCACCGGCATTGGCAGTATGATTGACGTCGGTCAGATGCAGTGGAGAAGGAGACCGGCGATGGCAGAGAGTCGGCCGACGTCGGCAGCACCAGACAAGCAGGGACCGACGTCGGTCGCCTGTGCGGTTTAGAACTGCTGTTTACGAACAGTCAGTGAGTTAAACCGAGTGTTTGCATGCTAAGAGACTATTTTAAGTCGCGAGCTGTGTGTCTAATTTTAGTAGTTAGAGGTCTATTTTTGTAACCATGGATTTCTATTTAAAGAACCATGAGGCATGTATTGTAATCATCATATTGATCAAGTAAGAGCATTGAAGCAAGCAAGGTCAAGGAGATCTACAGGTGTAAGGTCAAGGAGATCAGCTATAGCATTCAAGGAGGGATTGTAACTCAGGTTTTAGAGTTGGTTTTGTGTTGAGCAAGAGAGAGAGGGAAGAAGGTCTTGAGGTGTGGCAAGCCTTTGAGGTGGAGGAAGAAGTGGCATCTTCCTTATTTGTATTTTCTTCTAGTATTATCTAATACAATTGTGTGTATTGTCTCTCAAATTCTTTGCTGTCTCATGTTTCTAGTTTCTTAATCATTCTGGTATAATTTCCGTGTTCAATTGCTCATATATAAGTAATCAATTGTGCTACCGTTGGATAAGGGGCCTCCTAACAATAAGTTCTAAAGTACTGTCGGAAAGAAGACAAAATGATAACAACTATATGGTTAATAACCAACCCATACAACTTGTATAGCTATTGTAATTTTTTCATCAAAAAGACCCACCAATGAGCATAAGTAATTCAAATTCATGCCCAATAAATGTAAATGCCATTGATGTACTCAAACATGTATGAAATTAACTATTTACTAGTAATTGTTCCATGCAATAATACATGTAAGGGTTGCGTATATAATAACTGAAAATAGTCCTCAACAAGCTTAAATGCTAGAACTAAAGTTACAAGTAAAGCATAATAGAATTCTCATTTGAACAAAAGATCAAGACAAGTACTAACAATTATAAACAACTAATTAGGATTTGAGCATGCGACATGATCATTTAAACTGAAAATTTTAAGTATTTCCAACAACCACTAAAGAGAGGTAAATGCCAATGGTAAGATGTTTGAACCATCCAATATCAATGACACAATTGCCAGTATGAGGGCAACATCATATAACCATCCTTACTCCAAAGTAAAATTGGTTCTAGACAAGACCATTGAGATTATAGCTAACACTACTTACCTTTCATCCAGAAAGCAAAAGAAATTGCACGTGTTAAGAATAAGAACATAAACGACTGTACACTAATTACTCTATTTTTTTTCTATACATGTTGAAACATACAACCTAGAGTTAAACTTTTTGAACCTCATAAATTAGTACCAAATCCTCTTCTTACAAGAAATAAATGCAGTTTGATAAGTACTACTAGTATATTATTATTTCCACTACAAGTTAGATCCTTTACTCATATGGACACAATATCAACATGAAGAGAAACATAATAAATATCTCACATTTTAAAGGCCACAACTAAGTACCATCACACACACACACACACACACACACACACACACACACACACACACACACACACACACATGTGAATCAAATGCCTAATACATCACTACAATTAATGCCAAAGAAGAATATCTGATAGTAGGATATATGATAGTAGTTAAGATTAGATGATATGTCATCATTAAGAGTATCAAAAGAGGAATAAAGCATGCAAAAAAATATGAAGAAAACCCCTCATCACCAGTCCAATGAGTCCAACCCCATCCATCAGCTAGATGGTAGGGTTTAATTATTGGGTGCTTGGAAGAGGTTTACAACATGTCAAGAGGTACTAAGCCATTAATATAATTATACAACAACAATTAACAAGCACAAACTCACAACAATAGTGAAATCACAAAACATTCAAAACGGGGGCAATGCCAACAATGCCACAAGCTAAACCATACCAACACAAAACAAAATGTCACCAATTTGTTTCGAGGTCTAGTTCAACCATCTTAAGAACCATCATAATAAACAAGGATTAAAAGACAATCTCAAGCTAAAAGCATATAAACTCATAATGTGTTAATTTCAACACAAAATAGAAGTAACACAACTCATATGAGATTAGTGAAAGAGGAAGGATTCCCATCATATCCAAATCAAGAAGAACATCTGCTTTAACTGATTACTTGGAGAATAAATAGGTACAACTTAGAATTAAACTTTCCATTTGCAATAAATAATTCAGATCCTGTATATATTTGTTTCAGGTTCAAACGAGCATCAAATAATAATGTCATAAGAATCAAGCACAACCTATTATAAAGATCAACTACATGTAGTCAACCAAAAATATCCCAGTATGTACCATATGTAATCACCAAAATAGGGCATAAAATCATGGATTCAAGCCAAGATAAAAGCCAATGACTTAAAATTTCAGTTCATAGATCTAAGTTAGAAGGGTGTAGCTCAAAGGATGTCATCAAGATAATATTTGATAGGGTTTTTTTTTTTTTTTTTTTGGGAAAGCCAAATTGATGCATGCAATAGTTATCTACTACACCCAATAGGGCAAGAGAAGAAACAATGAAATTTCCCCTAGTAACACTATCTAATGCCCAAAGTGGAATAACATGATCAGGTCAATCATTATACAGGTTGTATATGTAATTTATCAACTACAAAAACTTGATTCACCCTTCCTAGGGTTAGCAAAAAATATTTAAAATGCCCCTTTTTTGTAGAACTCAAACTCCAAAATTAATATTTTTAAATTACACCTTATTGCATTCTATATTACATAATATTCCTTTATAAAAACATGACCAACATTCTATCCAAGCAATAATGGCAAGAACCCCAAATTGTGGTAGCTAGCAACGACTCAAAAATAAACTAAACCCATAATTTCATACAGGGAGAAATTCAATTTCACATTGGAGGTCTATCATGAAGTCGAGAGACTTCATAATGGACTTTCAATGTCCATATACAACTCCCTAATTTCAAAAAAGAAAACCCTCAAATTTGAAATGGCTAAATACAATGCAATAATAAATCCTACAGTCCAAAATTTGGAAAGATAAATGCTTACCAATGTTGCAGAACCATTATTAACTCTATAGCATATCACCAACAACAACATAAATCAAAACAATAACTTACAAGAGTGTAAAACTCGCTTATTTCCAGTTTTAAAAGCTGCCTTGGATGAAAAATGACCTCTAGTTTGGGTTTTCCTCCATTTTCTTCTTTGTTGTTTGCCCCTTTGAGGAGAGTCATGCATGGCCTTTTTTCTCCCATTATGGCCTCCAAAATTATTGTATTTCCTCCTCTTAAAACTAGCTTGTGCCCCCCTTCAAAATTGACTTGATCATGATTTTCCTTTTTTGAATTCCTTAATGGCTATCAAGTCTTGTCAGGATAGTTGCACCATGCACCCACCAAGACAAGACAAAACACTCATGGAGACAACTCGAGTTGGTGGAGTGGGAGGAAGAGCCATTATGGCCAAAATAAAAATGTTAAATGCCCACACTCTTACCAAGATCCTAACATAATAATTATGCATAATGAATTAAGTCGACCCATTTAGGGTTCATGAAATCATGACCACTAATCAATGACCCAATCCTTACCATGCTTAGGTCAAAGCCTACGTGGATTCAAGTCACCAAGGCTCCAACCAAATTGGCAAGTTAAGCAATAACATTTAAACTCACAATAACAATTAAGCCTTATCAATAAGCAACCAACATTGCCAAGGCTCACACCAGAGAGAATGTTGAGCATTCATTGTTGTCAATCAAATCTAAACAACAAACTGGGAGGGTTGCAAGACAACAAAGCTAAGGGATCAATAAAAGAAATTATCGCATACCAGATGACAACATAAACAATTCTGCATAACACTATAAACACACAAATAAAGGCAAAGTGGAATATATGACAAATAACAATCACAAAGTCAATCAATAACAGTAGAGACATGAAATAGTGATGACTTAGGACCTCTACATGATTTATTTTCCTATCGAGGTCTTTTCAAATATACATCATCTCTTTATTATTTTCTTGAGCTATTGACATCTGCCACCAAGCCTAGCTCATGAACCTGTCCCTACACTCACCAAATATGGCATCAACAACATATGAACGATAAAAAATAATATCATATAATAACATAATTATGAACCAAACAGAATATAAGCATGATATAATTGAATAAGTGTAATAGTCTACAATAAAAATGGCCTAGAACATAGCCAATAAACATGATATCAGAATATAATGTTTACAACAACCAACATCTGCAATAAATAGTCAACAAAGATCAAGCACTAGGCCAATATCAATGTCTCATATATTAACTGGAATGTATCAAATAGGCAAGGTCATAATAGTTAGCCACACCTAAATAGACAAAGCAGGTACCAATAGGGATACCTTGGTGTAAACTGTGCCAAAGGAAATGCCCTTGCTCAAGTTTAATAATTGCTTACTATACTTTGGCAAACCATCATCCACATGTATTTGTAGAGGAATTGAATTTCTAGTGAGCATTCTGAGCATCTAATTGAATGTGTCAAGGAGAGAGTAACTGATAAGCAAACTAGTGTTTGTACAAGTGGAAAGTGGTTTCTATAAGCACCTCTAATTAATCAAGCATGTAACGACTATTTAAACTCCAATTTCATGGAGGATCTCATCGAGAATAGCCTTTGAATCTCAAAAATTGAGGCAAAATATATGTGATTCAACTGAAACTTGTCATGGTAGATAGGCCAAGGAAGCCAATCATGTTACCATTTGTAAAACTAGTATGGAATTACCTTTATTTCATTTTAAAAAAGTCTGGGACTCTTAACCCAAAGGACCATGGCACTTGAGACCACCAAAGGGAGTGAGAGTTCACAAAGAGTTATGTTCTAAAGCCATCTTCATCCCAAATTAAATAAAATTTAATCAATTCCTAAGGTTTCCAAATAATTTGAGCCACAAAGGACCATACAATCTTGATAGGGACATAAGTGAGCAAAAGTGAATGAATACCAAGTCCTTTTTACATCTTCTTACTAAAAACTCTATTTAAAGTAACGATATAGCAAAATCTTTCAAACTTACTCTCAATTTTAATATGATTTTAACTACAATTTATTGATTTTTTTTTACTTTTTATTTTTATTTTTATCGAAACCTGCTTTTACATGGATTAGATGTACATAATGCTTCTTTGGCTTAGTGTTAAGTACTGAGGGGTATCTATTCTACCAAAGGGGTATGATCCCAACCTCATCCCTTTTGGCATCTCTTGAGATTTGTACTTTGGTGGATGGCTAGTCAATACCTTTTACACCATCATCCTCACATTTGGATTACAACCCACTTGATTAAAAAAAAAATATATTTCACATCACCCTTGTAATTAATTAATTAAAAATAAAATAACTTAATAAAGTGTTCATCTAAATGATTTAGAGATTTTTAAACAGGTTTAGTTGGGAGACCTATAAGACAAAAAGAATCCAAAGAGGTTGGAAGGCTTTATACTCACTGCAAAACAGGGGTAGGTATGCAAAATTACACGACAGGAGAACCAAGAGAACGTTGTTCGGCCTATTTGTTACACCAATGGTCTTAAATGGATGTTAAGTTTAGGGTAGCAATGTGTTTGATCTAAATTAGAGACAAATAGAGAGAACCTAAAAATATTTAATCACAAGCAGCCTCAAAGTCAAGGCCTTAGTGCTATATGAGATTCTATTAGCAGAAACATGTACTTTCCCATTAGAAGCATCAACAATGACTCAAACATTAAGTTACTTAAAAAAGACACAAAACATCTAGAATCGTTGATGGCCCAAAATGGTAATCGAAGAAGAGTTAAGCAAAATAAAAAACTTGTGGATAAAACAAAACAATAAATGGATGAGTAAGTGGGACACCAACATGCAAGAATGTCTAAACACTAATGACAAAATAAAAAAAATATGTGAGAGAGAAGTTCAAGACAATGATGTGGACAAAACCACTGGGAAGGAAGAAAACATACCACATCAAAGAGTTTAACTCCACATGGGAGCATGAAGAAAAGACATACATAAGATCAAAAATCAAATGGAAAGCAAATATATTGATTGCACAGTTGAAAACTAGCTCAGACCATCTTAGATGTAAAACCGATAGGTGAATAGTGTCCAAAGAAGAATGAAAAATGAGAAGATGTTTATTTTGTGACAAAGAGGTAGTGGAGACAAAATAACACTTTATTATAGAATTTGCAACTTATAATGACATTTGCATCAAATACAAAGATAACTTAAGGCCGTTTGACCCACCGATGAAGATGTTTGGCTCTCATTGAGCCCACCAGGGATCAAATCTTGCTGCTAGCAAGGTTTAGACACCCGATACGAAGAGTCAAATGAATGAAGATAGGATCGTGCCCTGGGTGATTTTGATGACATGAATACCCCTTAGTCGTTGCTGCTTCGCTGAAAGAGTTTAATTCACTGAATCGGATGTTTGCTTGCTCATATTGTAAATTTGCTACATGTTTACTTCAAAACATGCGCTAAAAGGCCGACATTCATGGATGCAAGTGCTCCAAAATTATTCTCAATCAAAAAAAAATAAAAATTTAAAGATGGAAAACTTCCCTACTTATTTAAAGAAGAAAGATTAAATAAAACAACAAATTTTATAATCAAAATCCATAATAAAAGAGTAAACATCCGATTTTTTTTTTTTTTTTTAAATTTTTTTATAAGATCAATAGAACAGCGCTTATATCAAGGTTTGTGCTAGTACGAAACATTTCTGCGCCAACGCTTGGTGACATAAACTTTACGATCTAGTAGACGTTATTAAAATCTTTCTTTCATTCATCCAAATACATGCTTTTATCCAAAATTTTGCCCGGGCGGACGTCGCATAGCGCTTCCACTGTTTGAAACTCGTACGTGACCTGCTCAAGAGGATCTGCTCAACTTGGAGAGCTGCGTGCGTTCAAAATGAAGCTAAAACAATTAGAGGGATATTTGGGCACTCTTCAACAGTTTTCAAATCCAAAGGTACCCTCCATTTAGGCCCATATCTCAACCTGCTTATGCTTATTTTTCTGACTTTTTTGGCATTTTTTTCTCAGCCATTTCGCGAATTTCATCTACTATTGTTTTGACCCAGAAATCTTAACTTACAGAAACTCGCAATGAATTTAAAACTGCATCGACCTCATTTCTACCCTAGCTTTTCCATAAACAATCTAGCAAATTTGTTTTAAGAATAAACCCGAAGACTTCAATACGGTAATTCTTATAACATAGCAGCCGGCAAACATGGATGCACTGAGACTTTCAAACTTGTGTTACAGATAAATCCCTGATTTGAATTACAGGTGCAATTTCGTGGACAACGCACTAGTTACAGAATTTAATGTGTTATGAAAACCAAATTGAATTTGACAACTAAAATTGGAAAACAAACAGTATTTTATTGCAAATGAGAGTTTAGACAAAGAGAGATATCTCTGTATAAGAGATATGTGCCTTGAACTCTATGTTCTTTCTTCCATGGTATCTACTTTATAGTTATACATTGTAGAAACCAAAAAGTTGCTAAAAATAGTAAATGAAGGGTTTCAAATGGAAACCAAAAGGTCACCCCATATGGAGATGAAATGTATCCATCTTAGAAGTGGAATTGAACAGCTAGAAATGGACAACTAGTTGAATTTTGGTTGATGACATTCCTATTTTAGTAGTGTCACTTGCTGGGGTCTTATATCTTTGACCGTTGATTGGAATTTTAAACCGTAATATGTGTTAGAAAGCTCATGAAGAGAACTAATATAGATACCCCAAAGGAATGCCTTTGACAACCATTATGGGTCATCTGATTGAATTTGTGGGGCCAAATTCTGCCTGAGAGGGCCCCAAAAATGCAGAAATTCTCAGAGTTCTGCCTAGAACGCCCATCTGGATCAGTGTTCATTCTACTGTTAAACCACAGTTTGACAGACAACTTTCTACTCAATTATAACTTTACAAAATGTTTAATTTTCTTATTTCTTATTAATGTCTTTTGATCCCAATTTTTATCTGTGTTGTGTTTGAAAAATAGATAAATTTCCCTTTGCAGTTTAGCTTCCAAGGGTGATAAATACTCTGCATCTTCATTTTCTTAATAAAGTCAATCAGTATTAAAATCCAAAGGTCACAGACAAACAAGATGATTTTGACTGGGAAATATTATAAGTTTTACAGTCAGACGGTTACTACAATCAGCTGGACACGATTTCCACTTCAAATACAAGCCACTGAGAAAGGATCAATTGTAATATGTGCCCAAAGTCTACTTTACTTGAATGAGCACCAAGGTCTAATTTGGAAACTGCTAAAGTTGAGACTGCTTGAGTTGAGCCAACCTTGAGTTTTTTTGTTTGAGATGCGCAGGATGCCTTCTCTGCATCTTCGTTTTCCTGTATTGACTGATCAACCTAAATTGACATTAAAATTGTAGCTAAATCTACACTAGAATTTTTTATTTGACCACGGGATAGCAGGGGCATGTTACAGACTCGAACAAATCGATGACAATTAACTAAGCTTAGCAATACCTTTTTCGCCAAAGTTATTGAGGCATCTTTATACGGGAGACTCAATAAGCCCTCATCCCAATCACAATGTTGCAAAAGCATACCAAAGTTATTGAGGCATCTTTATACGGGAGGCTAAAGATAAGAGATTCCATTTGTGATCAACTGTCTCACAATGCTGCAAAAGCAGTCCATCAAACTATGAAAAAGGACATCTTATGCTGTACATCATACAGCTTACATAGCTAATGAGATAAATAACTAAAAAAGACAAAAGCCTGGTGGTTGCCATCATTTATTCTCCCAACAACTAGACATCTGACACATGACAGATCTCAAGACCTTTACCAAACACAATATAAGATGAAAAAGCAACAGAACTAGAAACCATTAGGAAGCCTTCAGATGGCACCCATACCACCAGCAGCACCATTATCAGGGTCTGGATATGATGGTCTCTTCAGCTCATCAGGAAGATTGATGTTTATGTGTTCCACTACTATCTGCTGAACCTTTTGTACAGTGCAGATTCTGCCTCTTATTTCTTGGAGCAATGCAACAGAAGTGTTGAATGGGCCCTCATGAAAACCCTGTTATCATGAATATCCATATGAAGCTGGAAAGATGTTCATACTCCTGCAACAAGAGACTCCGTTGCCAACCTCTGGACAATCCTTGCACATTTTTGCAGGCTCCTGTAGTTCTCAAAGCTGGCATTAAGATAAGGCCTGATTTAAAACCAGTCTCTTCTATCTTGTCCAATTGTCAACCAATCAAACAGATTCTAGGCAACATCTCACATTTGGATTTGTGATCTTATCCATGGCTTCCATCTCGAAATATTCTTCCAGATTATCCGCTGATAGATCCAATTGTGGAACTGGATGCTTTCCTTTACCGATTCTGGGCAGAGAGCCTAAAGTATTTCTCACCAATTGTCTACGGATTCTTTCAACGTCTCTTTGGGCTGCCATTTACTGGCTATAAACCAAGCTTTTTGTAGGGTAAGTTTGGATCTACAACCTACTGTACATCCTAAAGATATCTCTTGGCCACCTCCTCCACCAGGCATTTCCCCACCCGCACCTGCTGCACAAGCCTTTACTGTAATAGAGAAGGATATTTCCACAGGGGCAATAAGAGATGATCCCATTTTATTTTCTTAGACTTTTCTTTTGCAATTTGCAGTCACAGGCTTGTCACTGTTGAATTTCCTAAATTTGAGAAGAAATTTTTGCTCTCTAGATGTCCAAGATGGTGGACGCAGGCTGATAGAAAACAATTCTGAGGAATTTCTGGCATTGCATTTTGACCAAACTTCTTCTGTCAGTTTTGTTATGGTGTGATCAAGAAATATGGCTCTTAAAAACAAACTGAAAATGTCAAAAGTTTCAGACCAAATTGGGAAAGGATTCTTCAGTATCCAGTTCAATGCCAAGGATTTTAGAATAACAGGCATTCCTTGCCAATATTCTCTCAGTAAGACTAAATTTTTACAGAGCCCAAATACAATTCTGGGAAATACCGACCAGAATGAGAATGCTTAAAGGTTTTATGAAGTCTACCTTTTTGCCGTGTTTTATTTTCCATCCTGGGTAAGGTTTGACTAGGTCCCTTGTAGACTGACAAAGTTTCAGATTGAAGATTTACTGATGAGAGAAACAGTGTTGAATGCTATTGCCAGAGGTGAGCTGTCTAGATCAGTGTATTAAAAAACACGGGGGTACTCACGAAAAAATGTTTTTTCATAGTCTGCAGGGTATATGGCCAGTTACCCGTGGGCCGGTTACTAGGGCAAAAACCGCGGGTTTCGATTACCTGCCGAAAACCGTGGTTTTTGACCTGGTAACTGGCCAAAAACTGGGAACCAAAAAAATACAAGTTAAACCATGAAAAACAAATCGCGATCCATGGGTTTTTATTCCACTGCCGTCGTTTTTCCCCTTTGCTGCTTTGCTGGATGCATTTTGCTTGTGCGTGACTATGTCAGCCGTTGAGTTTGAGCTCCATTCACTGGTAAGCTTTGCCATGTTTCATCTTCAGGTTGATCTTAGTTGGATTCCTTGGTTCCTAGAAATTGTTGCAAGGCATCCGAAGCTCATTCTGGCTCCTTCAGGTCCCATTGCACCCTTTTGTGCAATCTTCCTTCAAATCACAGATCTCTTTGAGGCTATATTCCTTTACAAAATTTAAGTCATGTCTTATCTGGATCTAGTAGATTCCGCTGCCTGATAGTGTCGTAGCACTTTTACTCCCAGCTTACAAAATTCAGGTTTTACCGCTACAAACAAATATTTACAAAATTTAAGATTTAGATGTAAACCTTGGATGCAAGGTCAAAACTGGGCAGTTACACTTAGAAACCTGTTTCATTGGTTGTCTGGTTTTCATATTGTGTTTTACAGGATTGATCACAGCTTCAGATATTAAGTGAAGTTTTGAAGCTGTAAATGAAAATTGATTACTGTCTCGATTTGGTTCACTTAATAAGTTAATTGCATTTGCCGGCCTTGTAAGAGTGCAGTGTTAGATTGCACAGAAGGGTGCAGTGGGACTTAAATGATTCTCCACCTGAACTTGATAATACAAAGTTACTGAGTATAAGCTATTAACTGTCTGGACTCCTGCAATAATAACTGTTTATGACAATGAGTTATGTGTTCTCTGAATCTCTACAATCATTTCTCTAAATTCATTTCATTTTTTTATGTATTTCACTGTATTTTATGAATTTATATATATTTTTAAAGTAGCGATAAAAGTGCTGACTAATTGCCAAGTCCCGAGTACGGGTCACAATTTTTGGTTGCCAAGTAACCGTGATTCCCCTTTTTTTCTACTATGGTCTAGATACTTGGTTCTGAGATTTCTGCTCCAAATTTTACTGCTTTCCTTACAAACCCTTCATAATATCTTAGCCCCCAAGACTAGTTTCTGCTTTCCAGCCCCATTCTCCCTCATTCCTTGGGAAGAAGAAAGAATTCTTTCTAGGCATAGATCTTTTTGGGGTCTTCTGCATCATTTCACAGGAAATATATTTGTATCTTCAATATACAATTCAGAACCGAGGCTAGAGTTTTAAGGATGGTTATTATGCAGGCATTTATTGCTTGGAAGGAAAATTTCAGAAGCTGAGTTCTGGCAGCCAACAATAGCCATCTGCCCTTCGAATGGGATGCTTTAGATTGAATTCTGTCCATTAGGCCCTTGCACAAATCATGGGAGTATCTCCTGTGGAATAGTGTGATACCAAGATAAGACTTGTGAAGGGGACAGCTTCAAACTCCAAAATTCTGCCAGATTATTTGGAAGGCCCGTCTCTACATTTACATAAAATATTTGTGACTCCTCTTTGTTAATCATTTTGCCTGCTGCTGTCTTATGCAAGGCAAGGATGTGTTTAAATTTCATTGCTTCTTCCATGTTCAGTTTAGTCAGCAGTAAGGTGTCATCCACAGATTGAAGGTGTGAGATATTTCTGATAGCTGAAATGTTCTGAATACCCTGAAGCTGGCCCCTAACTTGAGCCACACGTAAAGCTCTTCCCAATGCCTCCCTTGGAACTATAAAGAGGTAATGGGAGGCGGGTTCTCCTTGTCTTAATCTGCACAAGGCTTCAAAGAAACAAGCATGGATGCCATTAAATAGGATTAAGAATTTACGGTAGCTGTAGCAATTTCTTATCCATTGCAATCTGCACAAGGCTTCAAAGAAACAAGCATGGATGCCATTAAATAGGATTAAGAATTTACGGTAGCTGTAGCAATTTCTTATCCATTGCTTTAAATGGGCCGAGCAGCGAAATTAAGTCAACATGTAGTCCCAAAATTAACCATTTATCATTTCATAGGTTTTGGTCATATCATTTTTTATGAGCATTCCTTATCTTTTTTGACTATGAAGGGAATGGAGAACCTCATGGGCAAATTATGATGCCGTCTAATATTCGTTTCCTGACCACGAAACCTCCCTGCTCATCTGATATTACTGCTAGGAGGACTGCCTTCAGTTTATTAGCCATTACTTTGGAGATTGCCTTGTAGGCCGTGTTTCAAAGTGAGATTGGACTAAATCAATTAAAAACAAAGGTACTTCTTGCTTTTTTGGAATTAATACCAAAAATGCAGCATAAATTTCCTATGAGTGTGGATGATTTTTAGGTTATCCTACTTCCTCAAAAAGGTCTTGTCCCACAATATGCCAAATTTTCTGAAATGACCCTGTTTAGAAGCCATAAAGATTTGGGGACTTTTCTATCGCCTTTGAAAAGATGGCTTATTCTACTCTTTCCACTTAACAGGAGCCATGAGGAGATTATTATTTTTCATTAAGAGATGATGTTTGGAATATTCTCTAAAGGTTTATCGTGGGCTTCTAACCTGTCCTTCCTTTCCTATGACTAAAGGTTCTTATAGAAGGTAACTGTTTCCTATCTAATTTCCTCATTGCCGTCTATGTGGTTTCCTCATTGTCTTCTATACATGGCAACCTTGAAGGCCACTCTCTACATTTGTATCATTCAGTGACTCTAAGAAGGCTTATGACATGGTTCTCCATGAGGTCTTAATGAGGAAATTATGGGCTGCTGGACTAAAGGGGAAGGCCCTCCACTTCATCCAATTGCTGTATAATAGTTCAATGGTTCTGGTAAGGTATGAAGCTTTGGTTTCTTTTCCCATCACAGTTTGGAGGGGAGTTAGACAAGGGTGTCCATCCTCACCAAATCTCTTCAAATTTTTTATCAATTATATCATGAGGGATCTTCAAGGTCTAGGGTTCAATATTATTGGCTTGCCAAAGCTTATTGCCCGACTCTCAATTGTAGATGATTTGGTGGTTCTAGTAGTGTTTATTGAGGAATTGAAGGAGATGCCAAGGACAATCCATGCTTGGGCAGAGAAGCGAGCATTCAATGTGGTATTGATAAATGTAAGGCTATGGTCTGATTAGGAAGAATGAAAAAGGCAGATTTTATGATTAGAAATGGCAAAATTGGGTATGATGGCTACAAATACCTTGGCATTGAGACTAATTCAAACTTTTTTGTTAGAAGGTTTGTCCAGGAAAGAGTTGAAGTTAGGAATTGAACTCTACATGGACAAAGACACTTTTTAGCGTGTAGAAGAGTTCCCACTTGTTCTAAAGTCCTTGCTTTTTAAGGCATTGATATTCCTGGTGCTCACCTTTGGTGCAAAGGTAGTGGGAGTGTTTGATGATAACTTGCAGGGCTCTTCTCAAAGGGTTGTGGTGGAAGGAATCAAATGTGTTTATGGAAAGTCATCTACTTCAAATTCATAGGGGCAACTATTTTTCAAAAGAGAATCTAATATTGTGTACAATGCAGGGCAGAGAGCTCAAGCCTGCAATAAATATAAGAATCTCAAGACGTGGATTGCCAATTTGGGTAACAACCTCCCTCTTAGATTGCGAGAGAGATGGAAATGGGTACATGGAACAACTAACTGGCTTGGAAGACGTTCCATCAACCCAAAAGCATAGCAATTGAGTGAGAGCAGAAGCATGGGATAAGTGGGGCAGAAAGTCATATTCAACGACTTTCAAATCCTACAAGGATTTCAATTTGAGGGAAACTAGGGACTTCATAAAGAGGGCTGAAAATTATGAGTTTTTTTGTGTAGTGCTGCTTGCTGGCTGCTAAATGCTTAGACCTCTTATTCTTCTTTCTTCTTGTTCCTTCTCTATCTTCCTTCCAAGAACTTCAGCCTCTATAATAAATAGGTAGGGAGAGAGTGGATCTCCTTGCCTTAAACCCCTTGATGCTTGAAAATATCCAGCAGACAAGTTATTAACAAGGACTGAAAATCTAGGAGTATTTGTGTAAGTTTCAACCCATGTCACCCAATCCTGTGCAAAGACAAACTTCTTTAGAATTTTGTTGAAATTTTTCCAATCTACTATATTATAAGCTTTTTTCATATCTAGTTTTATTATCATTCGTGCCTTCCTGCTTTTGTGGACCGAAGGAATAGTTTCATGACCTAACTGGATCCCATCTAGTATATGTCTTCTTGCCACAAAACTTCTTTTTCATTCTATAATGATCTTGTGCAATACTTTTTTTAATCTATTTTCCAAATCTTTTTCTAAAATTTTAGGATTTGAATATCATACATATATTGGCTATGAAGGCATCGAAGAATTCCTCATTTTCCTTGTTTGGGATCAAGGCTAGGAAAGTATTATTCCGTTTTTTCAAAACTGAATTTTCCTTTAGGATTCTTGTATTGCTTCCGTTACCTTTGAGCCCACAAAATGCCAAATTTGTGGAAGAATCCTGCTTGATATCTATTCTGACCTTGGATTTTTCTGCACCTAGGCCCGTCAGTGCTTTTCTTACTTATTCTGGATCCACTTCTTGTATTAGCAACTTATTATCCTCTTCTCATAAAATGGTTAGAATATTTTTTCAACATTTACGCTTTATTTTGTCTCTTCTTTCCTTCAGTTAACAGGGTTCTGAAATATTTTTGAGCTTCTTTTCTAGTTTCTTGATTGTCTTGTCTGATTTCTTTTTTAGAGTCCTTAGCTTGCTTATCGTGTTTTTGTTTCTTCTAACTACTATTGATTGATAGATGAATTGTGTTTCCATCTCCTTCCCAAAACCATTTTACTTTTGACTTTTGTTTCCAAATACTTTCTTCTGTTCTTAATACCCACTAGAGCTTCTCTGTGTTTTCTTTCTCTTCCTGCTGCAATTCCTTACTCATCCCTTCCTCCTTTATGTCTTTGTGAACTACTCCCATTTCTTTATTCAGGTCTTCATTCTTTTTAAAGAGATTGCCATAAGTTTTTTTTTGGTTCAATTCCTTGTTGGTCTCCTTGACATACTTTGGCTTCTTTGTCAATTTATACCATTTTGATCCCCTTAATCTAGTCTCCGCCATCCTTTTAGCTTATGTTCATTTTTTTTGGGTCATGGGTCCACATCATCTCAAATATTAAAGGGATACTTGCTGGTTTTTCATCGACTTGAATGCTTGGAGATATTGGCCAATGCTCTGAGCTTGATTTCATGAGAATATTTGAATACATCTTTTTGCCCAATACCAACAATTTTAGACTTATTAGGAACCTATTTAACCTTTCTTCTATAAATTGGCCCCCTTGTGTTCTAGTGCTCCAAGTTAATTACCCTTCATTAGCTTCCACATCCCACAAACTCCATTCATTGCAAAAATAAATGAAATCAATCGTAGTTGTTCCTACAGGGTTGTTTCCCCTTTCTATTCTCTTGGATTTAGAGTTGCATTAAATGTCCAGTAGCTTATCTAGTTTGTATCCATACACTTTTGTCGAATGCCTCCGCGTTCTTCCCAACACTTCTTTTTCTCACTATATTCCATTGGTCTATATACATTTGATAATAAAATATGTAAGTCTCCAAGCAGATCCTTGAAGATTATATTTGGGAATTATTTACCTGAATTCAACTTGACCCCTTTAAACTTGTTAGGATTCCATAGTGTGGCCAAACCTTTGGTTGTTCCTTCTCTTGCAAGACCCTCCATACTAAGTTTTTAACTTGGGTGGATGCTTACTCATCAATCTTAGTTTCTTGAAGAAGCATAATAATTGGGCTCTCCTCTGTTACTAAATTTTTGTTTTTGACCTGGTGACACTTAGGGCAAAACACTTGCGCATGCTTCTTAACATCCTTCGAGTTCTAACCTCAACTGCAAGGGGGGGCTCCCTATAATGTCCCCATTTTCGAATCACTTATGAACAGGTACTGAAGACCTTTAGTCTACTTTTCTCTTAGACTAAGGGATCACTTTTGGGGTTTTATTTTATTAATTAATTATAATTGCTCAAATAGTGATTTTTATCATTTATCCAGATAAGACAATTCTAGTTGATTAATAAAATATTTTAAAAAGTGGTTTTTACCACTATGGTAATTAAAAGATAAATAATTATTGAATTATTGCTTAAAAGTAATTTTAATTACTATTTGTTATTAAGGTAATTAATTTAATATTATATTGGTAAAAGAGGAATGTCGGCTTGGGAGATGAACAAAAAAAATAAAAGATATTTTAAAAAGTTGGCGAGGTCTTATGAGGTATTTTACCCCCCAAGGTGGTTCGCCTCCCTTTGGAGGGTACAAATACAAGGTGGAGATTTTATTCTATACATGCTAAATATTATTTTGTGAATCATCATGCTTGAAAAATGATTGGGATGTATGCCCAATAATTGCTCTCACGATTTTGAGTTGATTTATCAATATAAAAGGTGTTTTTTAACACCACCTTACAAATGAATATTGTGTTGCTTGCCGTAGGAGTGGGGCGATTTGCCTTGGTGATCTTTGGAGAGGGTTTTGAGGACAAATTGGGTGTCCAATTGTTCAAAACTAGTTGCTAGAATTTATTGCTAATTTTTTGAAGTGTGGCATTGAGTTTGTTGGATGATTGGTAAGGTTTTTCAAAGGTTATTTGATTGAAAAAATAAATAATAATTTTCTAAATTATTATTTGTTTATTTGACAGAATTTTATGGTGAATTAGACTTCATGAAATGATGATTAGGGCTTAATAAATAATTTATGATTTTTCCTAATTGTGGCTATTTGGTTAGGCAAGCTTAGAAGGTTCTTAAGGGTGCCCTAGACCCTAGTTTGTGAAGAATATTTAATTTTGATTTTATTGCAGTCTTTTGACTTGGGACGACTTCACTTGGAAGGTTGTTTGGTCACTTTGGGTGCCTTAGAAAGGAGCTGAAATTATAGAGATATTTTTGAGATTTTTCTAGGATAATTGCAAGGGTTTGAGGAGGATTTTGGAGGGAGAACAACTACTGTTTTTTTGAGAAAAATCAAATATTTTTCAGCAAGCATATTTCAGAAATTTATCTTCATTTAAGTGGAAAAAGGTACACTTTCATTAATTTTCAGTTGTTGCTCATATTTGCATGTTCAGGGTGAATTAAGGTTGAATCAATTACTGCAAATTGTCTATTTATCCCTTGTTTTTTGGTGCCAAGGGTTTGGTGAGATTGGGTGTGTTGAAGCTTCATTTTTCAGCTAGGGTTGATTGATTTTTCAAATTTTGGAATTCAGAATTTATTTGTATAATATTGGGATTTTAGGGAAAACCCTTATTTAGTCTTTTAGCCCAAAAATGGGGACATTACAGTGATATCAGTGCACCGATCTGGTTCACTTGTGAGATCTTATGTGTGCAGAGTTGGATGCAAGCAAATAAAAGTATTGTGTATAATCAGAGAAGAGGAAAAGCCATGGATGACCAAGGATTTATTTAAGAACAGGTTAAGTTTTTGTGGGGCTTGATCAAAGAAAGCCAAAATGATCTTCAACATACATTGGGTATGCAACTTGCAACTATGTTGAAGGCTACTTTAGCTCCAAGCAAGAGTCATCCCTTCAATGGAGACGGAAATTCGAGTGACAATGAGAAGGTTTCCACCAAACCTCCTCATAAATTATTCAAGGCTACTATTTTGCAAAGAGAACCAACGATTGAGATTGAGACACCAATATGTGACCCACTTGATACACGCCAACAAGAGTATGCAGCTCTTAATTTTGACAAACAAGCACTCTTGTTTTTTCATGATTATTGTGCGATAAAGAATGGAACAAAATCAAGAGGACCAAGCATGCAACCCTATAAAGATTTGCAACAAAGGTTGGGTGAGGTTTCTCTCCCTAATTTTGATGGTACTGATAAACTTCCAGTGAGACCGTGGTTGTAAGAATTGGAGACTTATTTATCACTTAACCCCATGTTTGAGGATGAGGCTCTAAAATTCGTCACACTACACTTGGAGGATGTTGCTTATGAGTGGTGGTTTCATGGCATGATCACACAAGGCCATGAATCTATTACTACATTGGAAGAATTTAGCAAGAGGACAATGGAGAGGTTTGATAGAAGAGATCCGAAAATCCACTTTCGTGAGTTGGCACAATGCAAACAAGATCATGATGTTGAAAGGTATGTTGCTGATTTTTAAAAAAATTCCGTCATGGTACCGGATGTCGGTGAAAGAAGGTTGGTTGTTCTCTTTATGCAGTGTTTGATTGAGCCTTCGAGAGGTTTGGTAAAAGCTTCTAACCTTCTTTATTTCATTATCCCTATTGACTTCTCATCCTTCATTCATTAAAACTCCTCTATGTATCCTTTTCTACCACAACCTATCTCACTTATCCCTATCCCACTTGCCTTACATTTTTATTTCACATCCCCACACATACTTTTTTGTATTCGCTTGGATGATTTTGTTTAATTTCTCCAAAAGCTTTAAAGAAGTTTTCACTTGCATTCATTCCATGCGTATGCTCTCCGTTTCTCACCAGCAACGTGTCCTAGGGGAAACATTTTCTAAGCATGCTGTATTAGTAAACCAACACATAGATATCCCAGTCCACATACTTCTTTCTGAGGTCTGCCTTCCTGATCCCATCTTTACTCCTTTCCAGTTGCGTGACACGTCATTTGTCACACACCAGGATGAAGATAACAACATGGATGGATGACGGTATTGTCCAACAAATCTTCACAGTTCCACATTTTTCAGTCATAAACAGAAAAGACCTGAGTGTGATTAGATTACAGATTTGTTTTGACTTCCTCATGGGGACACAGTATGGGGATCAAGGCCATCTCAAAGTGGAAGGGTGCCTTTAGATGGTAAAGTGGATGATCTTTACATGCTTTTTGTTATCCCATTTAGCTCTCAAGCAGTCAATAGGAATGAGCCATCGAGAATCTTCCCTCTAAAGGCCAAACAAACTCAAAATGCATTTCTCAATTCAGTTAGGTTTAAAGAGGGAGCCAAAGTACAAGAGCAAAGCCATCATTCTCCCTCTCTTAAAACAATTTGCAAGATTTGTTTCATGATTTGCAATCACATCGACAGCATTCTGCAAGGACATTCATTAAAGGTTTTCTTGCAATGGGTATCAGAAAAATCCCTGGTTGTAAATTTAAGGCTACATATTCACAAAAAAGGCAATGCAACTGCTTCATGAGTGTAATACAACAAATTCAGACCTATCAAAAAGGATTCATACGTTAAAGCAGCATGACAGCCCAACAGAAGTGACAATCTCTCCAGTGGAAGCAGAAGATAGAGCAACAGCTGATCAGGATAGATGAAGAGGAGACAGACAATGCTAGTCCTCAAGCTGTCACATGCCAGGTGAATTCAACCCATGCCTTACCCCTCTTCCCAGGTGGATCCCACATTTGTGCAACTGGTCTTACTCTAAATTCTGATATGCATTCTGCTAATAAGTTCAAACCTTCTCCTTATTCCAACAGGGTTTATTCCTTTGATGATTTGTAAGGGTTCGTTGTTATTCTTCCTTTGACACTGTACAAGCCATCTTGCACTTCAATTCCCATCACCACTTTGCAATAGAGTCCCTGTTTTACTTCTAAAATATCAGTAGGATCTCCCCTAACCAACAAGAATCACTATGGGACAGACAATCAGGCCATTCTGTTGACCAAAAACTGTGAAAAATGAGCAATAACATGCTACCATTGATAATCAGTCCCATTCCCCTTCTCCTTCTGAGAAAGAGACCCCCAAAGGAACACCTGCAACCAGCCCTGCCAAGTCCCCTCTGGCTGAAGTATCCAAAATTTATGAGGCACTAGTCAAGGCTATTCTCAAACTGGGCAGCAGTCTAGATACCCTGTTAAACAAATTCGGTGATAATACTGTCATCCCCCTTATGAGTGACTGTGTTGTGATTCACACTTCTTTACAACTTTAGCCAACTGCTTTGCAAGGCCAAGAAATTGAAGGAATTGAACTATTCGGCAAACACACGGAGTTTCAACAAATTAGGCTTCAAATTTTGGAACAAGGCCTTCTTTTTAATCCTCTCAGAAAGCTTGTTGAAGGATTCGTTGCCAATACTGAAGAACCTTGCAGAGGCACGAAGAGGACTAGACACAATGCCAGCACTTCATCCTTCTTTCAACCTGCTGCTTCTGATTGCCAAGTTCCTGTTCTTCATCCACGAGTCTATGCACCCACAACTCTGAAGGATTCGTTGCCGATACTGAAGAACCTTGCAGAGGCACGAAGAGGACTAGACACAATGCCAGCACTTCATCCTTCGTTCAACCTGCTGCTTCTGATGGCCAAGTTCTTGTTCTTCATCCACAGTCTATGCACCCACAACATCATCAGGGGGGGCTACCTGAACTACAAAATGGGGTCTTTACAAACGAGACAGACCAAATTCAAAAGGAAAAGCTCCTAAGTCTTAAAGTACTTTTCAAAGGACATGCACCTCTGTGAGCTGATCTCAATGCAGTTCAATTTTGCACCTGTTATAAATGGCAACAGGATATCCTAGTTGTCTACTTTCTCCTCACTCTATGTTTTCAGTGTAATTTTTGGTATTTTATCAGGAATATAATAGCCAGCTTCAATAATATGATAGTTTACTATATTCAGCTCTTGGGTTATATTGTAATGCTCTTTTTTCCCTTATAATTTGGTCTTTGACTGATGACATCCAGTCTTATGCTCTTTGAATGACACCTGTATCCTCTTATGACGTGTATCATAAGATGGATGATTTTTTGTAACCCTGCTTCTAATATAATAGATTTTAAACTCTTATTCAAATAAATTTAGAGCTGATTCTAAATGATAATGTATAAAGACAATATATTGGAAATATTTTGCATTATTTAATTGATTGTTCATTTTTATTTAGTAAACATTTGTCTTGATTATGTGGTTCCATTTACAATTATGTGTATTCTTAGTTAAAGGCTTGGAGATGTTGATTATGATGAATACATGATGCTTTTGTTTACTGCAAAGAGATAAATGATCCAATTGGTCTTGTGATGTCATTTCTCAATCAAAAATTTATAATCCATCAAATTGCATCCACACAAGTTGAAAAAGGATATACCAGCTTCAATATTTTTTTATCAACTCTTTAGCATATAATTGAAAAAATTGCATGGTTTTGAATATCCACAAGCTTAATTCAAAAAGTTCAATGAGGCTCGTTGCAAACTTGAAGAGAGAAGAAAACAAATGTCAAATTGTACACAGAAATGGTTGATCTTTTTCTTCTCTTAGAAGTAGTACATAGCTTCCATTTATATCTCTCATTTAAGAAGTGGCCTAACAAGGTTCAAGGTTCAAGATGCAATTTTCGTTATTGTTTTATCACGCATCAAGACTGATATATGATTCCTTAAACTCCCCACTTAGTGAACTTGAAATGAGTTGATGTCCTGAACAAAAGAACTGTGTTTGGTTCATATTTTAGAATTATTGTGTGTTTTTCCACAAAAAGAGTCTTTTATAATGTTCTCAATCTGTATGCATATCCACTTTCCTGTAGGAATTTGCCGTTATTTATTAATAATTTGAATATTCGGATATTCTTTTCATCTTTGCTGGCTTATGCATTACTTGTTAATGGTGCAACTAAATTGTTTTTTGGTCCACGTATGGTTAAGGGGCAAACATATCTCAATTATTTGCTTTTTCATTGTTGTAAAATCTGTGATTGTGATCTTGAGTAACTCATATCGTATGCATCTAATTGCTAACTTTATTTCTTTCTAGGTGGACCTTGAACAGTATCCAACGGGACCTCACATTGCATCACGGATGTTGTATATGGTACTTCTAGATATTAATCAAACTTAATAGTAAAGTGGATTCATGTCTTGTTGAATTTTCATTCTAACATCGAATAATTTAATTGAAGATATTGAAATGATTTGTTTTGATTGTTCAATCTCCGAATGGTTTGCATTTATAATTAATATTGTGTGATGGCAATGTTTTGAATCCTTTTTGTGTTAATGTAGTTGATAATATGGAAACCTACTGCAAAATTTAAAGCACGATTACGTTCCTGTGTATTTTTACGTACAAACTGGATTTTTTGTTGTCACTTAAATACTGTATTCTTGTCATAAACATTATGTTCCCCTTCATGCACTCTTCAAAAGCATTAAAACATTTTGTTTTTCTACAAATTCCATATCAGTATATTAGATTGTGCTTTGCTAATTGTGATACTTGATCAACCTTTGCTTCATTGAAATCAAACCAGCCCCAGCCTTACAACAGGCTTCTTGTTATGTTAGCCATTCCGATGTAAATAGTTTACTATGTATGCTTGACAACATGCCTTAAATTTTTATGTTTTGGATTATTTGTTTCTTGAAGTGGATGCGCCAATATATTTAATTTATTTTATCTTTAGATTATTAATACTTACTACCCGGACTTTGCTGGAGCAGCGACCAGAGCCAGTCACCGCCAATGTCAACTCTTCAAATCATGTTGCCATCCTATTGAAACATGAAGTTGTTGCTCTACAAAACCAATAAATTGGCCCCTAAGTGAGCTCTGCGCCATCTTCAACTCCAGCACTTGCTCCGGGAGCAAAGAATTACTCTTCTAGACAATCCAACTTGATCTTGGGGGTTGTTTTGAGACATGTTTGTCCCTTCTTGCTGAACATGGATCTTTGGGAAAGTATTTCATTATTGATTGGAACTCATTCATTTTGAGTTCATTGTGATATATGTTGCCAATCATTTGGACTGAAAATTCCTTCACAATGTTATAAAATACTTTGTAGATGTAATGGAAGTTCTTGTAGAGATAGGATCAGTGTAATGGTATCGTCTAATTGAATTTTACCCATCACTTCATGACTTCCCTCTCTCTCTTGAGCATCATGCCAAGCCATTACATGGCTTGTTCTGTTAGCAGATATAAACACTGAAAGAATGAAGAGAAATGAAGGCATATGGCATACTTACACACTTGTGTGTCTGTTTTTTATTAAGCATAAAAGAAGTTACATCAGTTGGGAAGGTGGATAACCGACCATTAGTTAATGTTTAACTAATAGCTAATTAATAACTTTATTATTCTCCCTTAGTGACCAAATCAGAGTCTACACCAAGTTTGTCCCAAAATTTTACAAAGTGGTACCAAAAAATTTAGTCATTACATTTATAACGGCTCTTTAGATATCAACTTGAAATCTTAGTCTTAACATTTTGTTGTTGTCCAATGTAGGAGCTTGAAAAAATGAAAAAGATGGCCAACATCAAAACAAAGATCTGATTGTGTCGACATAAGATAAATCAACTTGTCCACCAATTCTCATTAGATTGATTTTTTGACCGGTGATTAATCATCGACTGTTGATAACTTCAGCCTGACCTCCATAGTTCTGAATCTAGAATCTTGGAGATGCTGATCAAACAAAATATACAAGGCTTGTGGAGCTTGCTTAAGTTTGTACAAGGACTTAGTCAACCCGCAAACCAAATGATCTCAACCAAGTCCCTGGAAACCTTCAGGGAACACCATGTAGACCTCCTTGTCCAAATCTCCGTTCAAGAAATCAAATTGAGTTGCTATGGAGAGAAGCAACCAAAATGTGTCCATATTGGTAGTATGAGTAAAAATCAACTCTGCAATAGGAGAAAAATCTATTTCCTCATCTAGTCTCCACTGTTGGGAAAAACCTTTCGCAACAAGATGATCCTTGTACTTGTCCAAAGTGTCAATTTTGTCCAGCCATTTGAATCCAATGGGTTGTTTAACTTGTGGTTCAGGTACCATAGAAAGGTTAGAAACGAGAGCAAAATGACCATGCTTTGTTGAATTAACAACCTTTTTTCTGTCCTCTAAGCTAGTGACTTTAACTGAGGTGATTCATCCTCTTGCACAACTACCCGTGCATGTGACTGAGGATTTGCATCCTCCCACACATTCTTTGTAGTGGATATTCTCTTTACAACTAGTGCATGTAGGTTGATTGGAGTAGGGTCAACAACCCTATGAGGATTTTCCTCCTCTAGCACATCATGTATGGTGGAGTCTCCATCCACATGTGCATTTAAATTGATTGGGCAGGGTCAACAAACCTATTCAAACTACTTTTCCCAATACCCAGGGCAATTACTCTGCTTTGTTTTACATCAGACATAATACACTATTTCTTAGAGAAATGTACCACAATATTGGGATTTTCTTTTAATTGACTAATGGACAATGGGTTTTTATTCATGCTAGAAACTTACCTAATTTTCATTATCATTTTTCTAGCATTATTCAACATTATGCAAATATCTGTTATCCCCTCTATTGTATGTGACTAACCATCAACTAATGAAACTTAATAAATAAAGTTTGTACTTAAAATAAATTTGACAAACCAATCCTTACAACATGTGAAATGTCGGGTTGCACGTGAATTAATGAACCAATTGGTAGCACGATTGTTCGAGTATAATGCCATGAGTGCATATTTTTCCTCAAAATCCCGATCGTCTTCAACTGTTTTCACTTTTGCAACCTGACTGCTTTGTTGGGAAAGTGCATATTGTTGCTTATAGCGATCTTTTTTGACATGCCCAACCTTATGATAGTAAAAACACTTCATTTGGTACTTAGAAAATGAATCAACAAGGATACTTTTCCACTTCCCCTTTGACTTCACAACAAATGCACTCTCTGTTTGTCCAACACTAGACTCATTTTCCTGTGTCTGTCTGTGTTCCTTTCGCATCAAATAGGTATTAACCTGATCAAATGTCAGTGTTTGGATTTTTGTCATCAAGTGTAAAGTCTCCATGAAAGATTCATATGAGAGCATCAAGCTGTTCAAAATAGGAGCAACCAGATCATCATGATTCACCTTTTTTTTAATGGATGTGCGCTGGTCTCAAATATCTTTGTTCTGAAGATGTTTTGACAGGGACCCATCTTCAATCATCTTTGTGGAAAATAGCAGATTCTTTAGTTATAAAACCCAAATTTTCTCAGAAGTTTGACACTTATTTTTCAGCTTGGTCAAAAGGACACTTCCCGCAGTGGTATTCTGGACCTTAGGAATCATGTAATTTGACACAGGCAAGTTTAACAACAACAAGACCTCCTTCTGATGGTTGGCCTAATCAACAAAATTTGTAGTACGTCTTGCTTCAGTGCCTAGATCGGTTTTATCAAAATCACGATATTTCGCAATTTTTAAAATCTTATAACTCTAGACATTGTAATTATGCCCAGTCAGTTTATGTGCTTCCAAAATAATCAAATTTTGAATATTGGCCATGACTGCAAATTGAGACAAAAAATTTCAAATAGATCCCCATGGAAATCGAAAATTATCGACAATTGTGATTGTAGTCTATGTAAAAAACATTTCTCACGCCCTTTCTGTTGTAAAATTTCCCGTGTAGCACAAATTGCAAATCACTTGGAAATTGTGATTTAAACAAAAGTAACAAAAAATACCACGAAAAAAGTACGTTTTGTCTGAAGGTATGAACAATGTCTTCTCTTGCGATTTTTGTGACTATCTTTGCCCTAACTCGCGTCAATATGTAGATTGTAAATTTATGTCAAAAAATATAGACATCTGTGTTGTTTTTTTCTCTACCTTAGATGCCAAATCATGACCTTTGCTTTGTACTATAAATGATGATTTCTCCTCTAGTGAACCCTAAAAATTGTGACTATATTTGTTCTCTCTGCCACGATTTGAATTTGTATTGTTCATCCTCTACCACAATGTCTTTCTTGACATCTACAGGTTCGCCTAGTCATGCCCTAACACCTTCTGCAAGTTTGCTTACTATTGTCATGCTTCCTTCGAGGTTTTCTATGAAACTGGTCCGTCTTTCATGCCTTGGCCTGCTTGTGTCTTCCTTCACAATGACCACGTCATTCTTATTGGTTTTCTTCTGTCTTCCTTGTTTAGTTCTTCCTTTGCCTTCGAAAAATGATTAAATTCGCAAAAAGAATGACTCACAACCTTAAATTTTGACCAACTGGGCTGTCCTTGTCCACAATGTCCTTGCAGATTTGTTTCTCTGCAAAAATTGCGACCAGTCTTCAAGGTCTTCAAATCATGTACTGCACGTGAACACACCTTCAATTCTATAGGTCATGCCGCAACAATCTGCTTAGGGCTTCCTTGAACCTCTTATTCATCTCTTCACAGTTTTTACTTGACTAGGGCTTCCTCGAACTCTTGTGACTTGTTGTTCGTACCCTTTTCCTAGTGCATCCTCAAACAGTGGCTCTGATACCAATGTTAGCAGATATGAACACTAAAAGAATGAAGAGAAATGAAGGCATACTACACACACTTGTGTGTGTCTGTCTTTTTTAAGCATAAAACACGTTAATGATAATTAGTTAATGTTTAACTAATTGCGAATTAATGACTTCAAGATGTTCAGCTTGAATTTCCCTTGTCAAGTTTCACTTGTGTATGGTGTCCTTAACACATTGTTTGAGAGAGATTTGGGAGGTGTTTTGTATCACGAGGTTGCTTGGAAAACTTGACCCAAACGATCACTGAGACAGCTGCTATCCATAGCAAGAACCTCAATAAAGGTGCTTGCTATCAAGTACAAAGCCTATGATGCCACCACGCTCGAAGCAAATCAAATGTTGAGGTCCTCTTTGCCAAAAAATCAGTCAGCTTTGGAAAACCCTAGGATATGTTGAGTTTTGACTTTGTTGAAATGATTTAATATTATCGGGATTTTATCCTTTATATTTTTTATTTTCATTAATGTAGAGGGTAGATAATTTTTGCTTGGTAGAGAGTATATTGTCGTGTGCCAACTTTGGAGACTTGGTTTATTAAAATTTGACTATCCACTTCTATAACTAAGTGGGATATGTTAAAATGTATGGTCTTCTATAAACCTGTAATCAAGAATATGGCTTCAAGTTATTAGTGGTGGTGCCTAGGGAGTGTGGATAGTGGGTGAGAAAAATCCCCTTTGGATCTCATATGAGCTCCCCCCTACCCAAGCAGGTTCTAGATTTTTCTTGTTTTCCCAATCAACGTTAAGAGTGAAATATGGTTCACGTTGTGGATGCCTGACTCACTTGGGTGAAATTGTAAATCTCGGCGAGGAAAATGCCATATCCTATGGTTTGCTAGGTCTAGCATATTGTTAATAACAGATGGCGAATCTAGCTTTATAAAATAATATTTGAAGGTAATTGGTAATTGGAGGCTTTTTGTCTTCAAATAATGGCAGTTCCTCTCCAAAGAAATTGCTAGATGGGGAAGAAAGGGATGATATTGTGTATCGTCTTGATATACTTTGACTATGAGATTGTGCCCAACCAAGACGCTCATAATTCCTTTATTTCTTTGGATGGTTTCCATGTGATTCTAAGCCAGATGGTGACCTGCTTCATCTTGCAAAGAGAGATAATTGATTGTCTCTGACTGGTTTAGATAGTTAAGACAAATCCCTAGTCTAATCCAACTTTTCTTAGCGAATGTATCTGAGGTTATTTCTTTCAATGAAAAGCCAAGTATGTATGCTCTAAATATTTTTCAATAGTTGACTTTGTTGATTCTCTTCATGAAGAAAGGACATGTATGCAAATTTGGCTGTACAGTTCTTGTCATAGCCTTGTCCCCATCCAAGACTGTCTACCATATTTGATATGATAATCAATCTACCTTGCAGTTCCTGAATGATACTTGTAACTCTTTTTCCATAGGTGTGTTTGAACTGATACGGTTCAAATATTTCAAAGTGACGCCTCTTATGAATTTGGGGTTTGTTGGAGTCTTGTAGATTATCAAAAACTTTGATTTTAACCAATAATTCTAGAATTTGGCTTATTTTTCCAATAATCCTAGGTTTCCCCAAGAGTGGAATAGCCATTCCAGTTATTATGGAAAAGCATTGCTTTCTTGCTATTGTTATCATCTTAAGAGTTGCATACCTTGCTTGAAGTGTCATTGAATTCGAGATCCCTAATTTCCCAGATCACCTTTGAAGATGATGTCATCATTATTATTTTTGATATATTTATTTATAATGATATGACTCCAGAAGTTGTCTTTCTGAATGTAGTTGCCATGCTAACTTCATGGAAATTGCCTTGAATAAATCAATATTGTAAATGTTGAGGCCTCCCATTTCATTAAAGTTTGTAAAATTTTCAAGGAAATTGTAATGTCCCCTTCTTGTTCATAGCCATTTTGAGTTACCATTAGCTTATTCTGGTTCCCGTAGGCTAAGTGGATTTTGGTTAGGGAACTTTGGCGACCTGAGATGAGTTTCTGGGTTTTTTATGGGTTTTTTCTAGTAGTGATGGCTATTTTTACTAAGTTACCATTTTTAGTAATTTACTATCTTCAGTAAACTTACTATTTTTAGTAAGTTAGAGTTTCATTTGAGCCAGTTTGGAGTTTTGGCTCACTTACTATTTTTGGTACGTGCTATATTTAGTAATTGGTCTCGGCTCCTATTCATTAGTAGTGTAGAGTTTCCATTTTTGGTAGCGGTGAGTTCTCTCAATGGTCAGAGTTATTATTTGTTTATTCATTACTCAAGTTAATAAAGTTGCTAATTGAATTAAGTGAGAATAAACATGGGTTATAAAAGACCCCCCTTGGCCTAGTTGAGCAATGTTGTTTTAAAAGAAGGGACAATGTACTTTATGTTGGACGCCCCCTTTGAAAAATATTTGGCGATATTTTAAAAAGTTAAAGATAAATGTTTAAAAAAAAGAAATTAAGGTTGGGCATGGAGTTTTGAAAGGAAAAAACATTTTTCAAAATAGAAGTTGCCTTAATCCCTCCCTCATCTTCTATTGAATCACTCTTTGAGCTCTCATTTGGACATGGAACTTTGGCAACTTAAGGAGACTCTGCTGGTTTTTTTTACAGAACACAATTACTGTTGGTTGAGGACGAAAACCCTCATCTCATGTTGCTGGTTTTGGTGGATTGTGACCCACCCTAGCTGGTTGGTGTTTGGTTTTGAAGTTTACAGTGTTTTATCTTGCTGGTTGAGCATTTTGTCGTTGGATAAATGAAAAATTTCACGGTATTCTAAGTGGGTTTGGAGCTTGATTTTTGGTGTGTAGGTTTCTTCATTTTTGTGTGAGTCTGCAGCTGTTTATTCTGTTTTTTCTGAGGTCTGATACAAATTCCAGAGGTCTGAAAACGGTTTTTTCTGAGCAACTGGAAAGTACCAAACTGAGCATAACTATGTGGTGCGTTGGAAACTCCTTCTGGGTATTCTTTCATTGGCTTCTGTTTGGCTGGGCATCCCCCTTAAGCTACTTGTTGGATTTTAATGGCGGAGATGTGATTTATGGAAGCCAATCGCCCCCTTGGGATTAGTGTCACTTCCATGGAGTTTGGACAACGAGCATGAAACCTGATCTTTGCTTTTCAATGGTGAAAATCTGCAGTTAATGGAGTATTTTCAGGTCTGATTTAAGATTGAAAACTATCTGATTTTGATATTGAGTGCAATGACATATTGTTTAATGTAATTCTACCTTATTTTCCTTGCAATTTATGAATATATCAATGTATGTGCTCAATGTGACGAATGGACACAAAACTTAAAAACCCTTCTGCATCTTCCATCATATTCTAAAAACAATACACACAAAAAAAGAAAAAAAAAATCAGGGGCAACCATTCCAGTGGTATCAGAGCAAAGTTTTCCTGCCAGCCTATTGGGGTTCTAACCTTGCCACAATTCTTCAGTTGCATGCCAGAATTTCATTAGAAGCATCTTAGTTGAACAGTTTGGTTAATTGGCTTGTTGAAGTGAAAGCATGGATTGGCGACATAAATTCCTACCCAAGGAAGAAGATCCCATCCAAGAGCTACTGTTAAGAATACAGAAGGAAAGGGTAAACTATGAAAGTGAAGCCACCAAAATTCTGGATGAGTATCAAGAATTTCCTGATGAGATCAAAGACCAAGTTTCCTTCGATGGTTTCCTGGACTTCATTGTAGTGAGGGACCCTAGCAAAAATGGTTTGGTTAACTACATAAGAAGATCAAGGAAGAAAGGAGATTCACAAGAAGTATTTGCAAAAGAAAAAGATGAATCTAAGGCAAAAAGGGTGGTAACGAAAGAGCTTGCTGATTTCTACATGACAAGAACATAAAATTCTAGAGTTGAGCCCAAATGTGAGGAAGACAAACTATTAGAACTTTTCTATGAAGAAGAAGACTTCATTAATCAAGAGGCATGTATGACAAAGCCCCAAGAAAACTTCTTAGGAGTGCATGCAACTACCATTGATGAGATAGTGCATGAGGAAAAAATAACAACAACCTAGGATGCATCGCTTGAGCTATTCAATGAAGTTGACACTAGTACCAAGGTTGATAGGGTTGAGATCAGTAATATACCTTCAGATGATGGGCTCGTTGAAGGCAAAGAAGATCAAAACAGCTAACATTGATGATTCTTTATCTCTTTACAATGATGGTGACATGGGTGGTTTTTGGTTTGACTACCAGACTGAGCTAATGGAGAGAGATACTTATGTTGACATCAATAGTGGTGAGTTAGAGAGTGATTTATTCACAGAGACAAAATCACAGGAGGAGCACAATGAACAAAGCAATCAGCCTTTCAATGCATGGGGTCCGGGTGTGTTGACACCTAAGTATGATGGGGATCCTACATGGGATGAATTCATTTTTGATCATGGTGATGTTCTGATTTTAGAACACAATGCATGCATGGAGGATGACATTAATGGAGTTGATTCATTTTTTGAGAACAAATCTGATTTATCAGCACATGCAGCTAACTTTGAGCAGAGGTTTAGTGACTTTGATGATGTGGATCCACAGTCTACTGCTGAAAATGGGAAAAATCAGGGGATTGGAGAAACAACCACTCAGGAGGTACACATTGAGCATACTCTTTCAAATAGAAAACATCAGCTCATAGGACCATGGGATCCAGGGGTTTGGGCACCAAAGTATGATGAAGAATCAGTTTGGGAAGAGTTTTCTTTTGATCAAGCTGCTGCCCCAACCTTAGAGCATAAAGTATGCAAAAAGGATGCCATAAAGGGAATTGATTTTGAAAGGCATGATCCTGAAGACAAATCAGAATTGTTTTTGCATGGGGTTGATTTTGATCGAAGGCCTAGTGACGAAGATGAGACAAGCTTTGAAGAAGAGGCACATGAGACTTGGGGAAGCCATAGTGACACCATTGCAAGATACAAAGGAAATTCTGATTTTCATAAGCATTATAACAGCAAATCACTAAACTTGTGTGGTCTTGACATTAATGAGGAAGCCTGGAAGAAACAAGTAATGGTGTCAGTTGAAAATGAAGTGCAAACATTATCTAAGTTGGATGACATGAAGAGTTTGTTATCACTCTGGAGTGCACCCTGATTGAAGGTATGCAAGCACACCCTCACTCTAGCGGATACAATTGGAACTTTTCAGAGTGAGGGTGACTCTTTGATGAGAAGAACCTCCAGAGAGGGCTGGTTCCCTTTAGATTTTTTCAATAAATTTGACTACTGTGATTTTTGGGGTGAAAAGGGAGAAGGAAACTGAAAAAGAAATCCTATCTAATGAGGTGATGCACTTGAATTGTTCAAATCCTCTGAAGTTACTGAAATCAATGTACACATATAATCAAATGAAATCTATAATTCTGTCCTTAAGCATAAATATTTCAGATGAAGGGTTGAAAACCTCTTCAAATGACCTGCAAAAGGTTGAGATAGAGAGATAGGTGAGGAAGGGACTTGCAAAAGGAGAAAAATTTCACTTATACGTTGATGCACAATCAAATACACACTATTCTTCTGTTCAAACTCTAATTCAGAACATAAATTTCTTTATTGATCACTGGTCCAGCTTACAATTTCCTTCTTCAAACTTCAGGGATCCTTCTAAATGGATTGATTAAGCCAATAAATAAGCTTTTCCAAAACCTAAAATAGCCTTAAGTGTAGTTCTAAAAGGGGAAAGGGTTAGTCTTGGTTAATTAACTCACGACTTAACACCTTTTACAATATTTAGAATATTCAATAAATTTTTTTTCTTTTACAAAATTGCACGCCTTTCCAAACTTTGGCATAGAAGTATGGTGGTGAAGCCAAGTTTGAAAGGTTAATTTTTAAAATAAACATGACACTTTCCAAAAATCTTCAAACATGCATGAATCCAAGGTGGCGTAGAAGTATGAATGGTGGGCCCATTGAAAGTCAAACTTCTCCTTTGCATGGAAAACTATGCCCAATCTTTAAATAAGGAACTCCATTTGATTTGTTTGAAAGCTGAGCTGGAGGAAGGGATATTCCCATTTGCATGAAAAACAAAGATGTGTAACAAGCTTGTCTAGTCAATTCCAACTCAAGACTAGTGAATCTCCAATGGTCTCTACTTGCATGCAAAGCTAAGCCACATCTTGGATGGAGAACTCTGCTGGAACTGCCTGAAACGTTGAAAGCTTTGGATTGCATAAAAACCAAGAAGTGTGATTTCGATCAAACAGTCAGCTGAAGCTTTGACCAATCCACTATAAATAGCCCTTACTTGCATGGACAAGAGTCTTATTGAGTGAGAGATATATTCAGATTGAATTTATTTCCCGGCTTTTTGTTCTCGGTTTCTTTGTTTTTGTGCATGCATTTCTTTCAACACTTATCTGTTTGTGGCTTTTGTCTTTATTTGCCTGGTCTTTGCTTCGGACAAAAAGTCCGAAGGAATTGTCCCATTCGGATTTTTCCCTTGGTTATTTTCTCGCAGGAAAATTGTTAATTTCCTTTGGACTTTTCTACTTAGTTATTTTTAGCCAATTGTTTGCCTCAGACAAAAGTTCGAAGGAAATATTTCCTTTGGGCTTTTTGTTTTTCCCACTTCCTCGCGGACAAAATGTCTGTGGGGATTGTCTATGACTTTTCCTTTTGAGATTGTCTTTCCTTTTCTGAAGGAATACCTTTGGTCAAATTGTTCGAAGGAATTGCTTTCTCTTCTGCCCATTTGTAAGTGACCTACCCTTCGGAAATCTTGTGGATGAACTTTCCCAAAGGGCACATACCCTTCAGGGTTCTTGTAAAAGTCCTTAGAAATCATGAAATGAACCTTCCTGAAGCACAGATACCCTTCGGGTTTCTTGAAAACGTCCTTTTCCGAAAATGCCCTTCGACAACTTGGAGATGCCCTTTGGGCTTTCTATAAATGTACTTTCCCGAAGGTTACATACCCTTTGGGTTTTCTGTGATGGACCGTTCCTTTGAAAAGAAGCCCCTCGGAATTTTGAACTAGCCTTTTTGCCTTTCGAAGTGACCCTCCGGACTTTTCTTTTGAACTTTCTCGAAGGGTACGTACCCTTCGAGATTTTTGGAATGAACCTTCTCGAAGGGCACATACCCTTTGGGATTCTCGAACTGCACCTTTTTTCTGCGCTTTGTAATTCTTTCAGACTTTTTGTAGAGTCCTTTGAAATCTGCGTTTCCCTCGAACAAAAAATCTGAGGAAATTGTTCCCACTCTGAGCCTGAAGAAATTTTGAGAAGACAACACTTGGAAAAGAAAAAACGTGGAAAAAAGTCCACTTGGAAAAAAATTTGAAAAAATAAACCTGTATTTTGCTTCTGATCCCTTGCTTTTAACTGTAAGTGAACTTACAACCCTGTAGGTTAACTTTAAGGATGGTTGTAACTATATTGACCAGTAGATTTACTTGAAACTTCTCTCTTAATATATATCCCTTAATGCCTGATGCATTAGTTGCCTTGTCACAATGGCCTCCAAACCCTAGATTGAGGCAAATATTTGATTGGTGATCAAACTTGACTGTAGGTAGCTTTGTGAGTTGTAGGTGGCCCTTAGATGGATGGCCTAATCGAAGAAGTGCGTGTGAGCATTATTCACAATCCATCATGCATCATGTATGTCTATGAAGTGTCTTTAGCCACCAATCAATCCTTCGCTTTAACATAGTTCTCTCATTCAGTGAATGTTTATAGGAGATTGCTGTAGGGAACATTTTCTGTAGGCGTAATGGCTGTAGCTTGATTAATTCTTCATTGGCTCTTATCAAGGACTCAATAACTATATGTGACATTTTGAGTAGAAGATATGCTTTTGAACTTGCTATAGGTGTCTTGCCCCTGGAACACACTTGATTGTGTAACATTGTTGTAGGTCTTCATCATGACTGTATTTGATACTTCGACTACCTACATATCCCTTTGGTCATGCCTTTAGACTATAATTCACAAGTTTGATCAGCTGTATAGGGGATTTGACCATTCTGGGGAAAGTTTCGAATAGTAGGGGTAGTAATTTGGCCTTGACAGGTCAAATTACCAACAGAGTCTTGTTGAAAATCTCATCTAGAAGATACCAAGAAATCAGTGTGAACAAAATGTTTCCTTCGCTGTTTTGCAAAACATTCATAGCACAATGGGGGACATGAAATCAGCCTATTTGAATATGATCAAAGATAGAGATGTGGTTACTAAGATTGTGGATAAGGCTATATCTACATCCAAAGAATTAAGAGTTAAGGTTGAAGAGCTCACCACTGAGCTTGAATCAACAAAAAATTCATTGGGAAACATCCAAACTGCATTACTTGAAGTAGATCAGCGTTATGTGGCCAAACAATTCAGGGAACAAGAGAATAGAGAAAGGACTAAAGAAATCAAGCAGGTAATTGAAGAGCTTGATAGCATTTAGAAAGATTTTGATCTTATGCCCTTCCCAAAGGGATCAGAAATTGGGAGTTTGGACCAACAGAGGGATTGGGTTGAGCATGAGGATGATGATAGCATTCAACCAGTTGATAATCCATTGTTTGAGATGGATATTGAGTCTTCTTTTGGTAATCCACTTTTCGAGTTGGATGATGGAGCTCTTTCTGATTCCAGTGATGAGATAGCAGTCGATCACATAATTTGGGAACTAGGGACAGTCCCCAGCGATATGGAGTTGAGTCAGAATTGGAATTGTGAGCCGAATTTCAGTAGTGATACCACTGTCCACTTTCCAATTAGTTTACATTGGACTACAGTTCATGTCACGCAGATGCATTTGCGGGCTTTTTTAGACCGGCAGTTGAGATATTGGTGGTTTGCATTGTTGGGTAGATCTGATCTCGTCATAGGAGATGATTTTTCAGCTACTTCCATACTTCCAACTCCTATGTTTTCAGGGGGATTGCAAATTGTTGATCGCTGCCCTTCCCTTTCCACATTGATGATAGTGACTTCAGTCCATGGGTAGATGGATTTTGAGCTCTTGCACACTGTGGTGCAGCCGATTGTGGTAGATTTTCCGATATGCTGGGTGTGCTGGAGTATTTGGATTTTTCCCTTTGACACTTGGAGGTTAAGTGTCTTTGATACCTTTCCAGTTTGTGGCAGCAGAGGTTTTTCCTGGATGACTAATTTTAGAGATTATTTTGCTAATATCTTCTTTACTAGCGCCTTGATAGTGTTTGATCAGCGTCATTTTAGGGACGACATAAGCAAATATGTTGAGGTTTATATATTATGGTTGGGAAGTTTTTCTTTTTCGTTGTCCAGGATCGAATCTGGCAAGGAGATTGTAGCTTTGGACTTCACTGAGATGCCTTGGCAGGCTATGTCTTTTGGTGAGGATTTCAGTCCTTTCAGGGATTTCAGTATGGGATTTAATGGTGATTACTCTTCAGGGTTCCAGGAGAGGAGAGTGCAGCATGAACATGATGGTCAGACAGTTATGATTAGAGTGGCACAATGTCAGCATTGGAACCCTGGGATCACATTGGGTTGTAGACCAGTAGTTGTTGGGAATGAGAGAATCGATGATGACTCTCCTGAGCTTGTTCCAATGGTGCCTTGGATTGGTTTCCGAGAAGAGCAATTCTCCGAGGGGTTGATCAAGCTGTTGCAGCATTTGATTGCTTTTCTTATTGGTGGTTTTCAGGGGGTCTCTTGTGTTGGTACCCTACATGACAATGCCTTGAGAGGATGGTACTACAGATCTCCTAGGTTGACTTGGGACCTTGGGATCGTTCTTTGTTTTAGTTTGGTCCAGTCTTTTGAGTTTTGGGTTATGTTGCGATTGCTTGAGGACAAGCAATCTTGGGGAGGGAGGAATGTAATGTCCCTTTCTTGTTCATAGCCATTCTGAGTTACTGTTGTCAATCAGACTCGCACCCTTGTGAAGGTAGTGTCAGGTCTTCACAGTCTACTGAAACATAGAAACAATCCTAAGTTGTGGGTGACCTAATCAGTGGATTGAATCTTTAAATTGTAAGGGTTAGCTCCCTTTGGTGTATCGATTAGGATCTTACTACTCTACGCTACAAACTCCCTGGAAAAAGGGAAAAAAAAACTTGAAAAGAAAATCCGATCTAATGATGGTGATACTCTTGAATGATTGGTTGATCCACTCAATTAGAGCTCTTAAAAAACACTGATTTAGACAAGAAAAACACTGAACCTTCAACTCCAATTGACCAATATGCATAAGTATTTCATGAAAAGGTTTAATCTGATGATTAAAGCTTGAGGGAAATGATGGTTAGTGTCTTTTCAAAAACTGTTGTCAATCAGACTCGCACCTTTGTGAAGGTAGTTTCAGGCCTTCACATTCTGTTGAAACATAAAAACAATCCTAGGTTGTGGGTGACCTAATCAGTGGATTGAATCTCTAGATTGTAAGGGCTAGCTCCCTTTGGTTTATTGATTAGGATCTTACTACTCTACGTTACAAACTGCCTGGGAAAAGCGAGAAAGAAAACTTGAAAGAAAATCCTAATTAATGATGGTGATACCCCTGAATGATTGGTTGATCCACTCAATTAGAGCTGTTAAACAACATTGATTTAGACAAGAAAAGCTCTGAACTTTCAACTTCAATTGACCAATATGCATAAGTATTTCATGAAAAGGTTTAATTTGGTAATTAAAGCTTGACGGAAATGATGGGATAGATCTGATTCAAAACACTAACCAGCGACTGGCATCCACTGAAACTTCGACCAAAAGATGCTAGACACAGAGCATGACCTGCATAAACTGATTAGCTAGTAATTAGGTAAGAATCAATACTTGTCAAGGAAGAAAAATCTATCACTTAAGCAAATCACTGACAAAAATACATTATACCAGTAGCTGGAAATTGAAAACTGTCATTTTATTAATATAAAAAAAGGTTATAATTCAGTTTTTGCCAGAATTTGATCTTGTCAAAAGAGAGATACAATTCAAGGCTGAAAAACCAACTTATATAGAAAAGGTACAACCAGCGAAAAGAGTGCCGCTGAAAATAGAAGAGAAGTTAACTCCAATTCAACTTGTGCTGTCCAAAGATTTAAAAATAAATCCCTTTGTCTTATGCTTGCATGAAAACTCCTTTTGGCGATGAAAAATGGACGGTGAACTAATCTCCTTCATTCATGAACAACACGCTAATTTGGATGTCTAAACTCAAGCTTGAACCGACTTGAAAGCTGAATTAGAACGCGAGAATGTCTTCTATTGCATGGAGAGCATGAGTGGATGTGACACTTGTCAATTAGTCAACTAGAGCTCAAAAGTAGTCAACCTCCAATGGTCTTTACTTGAACTGCTGGACCGTTTGGAAGGCTCGGAATGAACAAGAGTGTGCATGCATGAATTCAATGTTAAGCTCTCCAACGTTAAACTCCTTTCTTCATGCAAACGAGCCTCTGTTTTTAGAATTGAAGGTGTCGTGTTTGAAATGGTTACATATCTTGGACATGTCTAACCCTGTTTTGGGCCACTTTGCATGCTGTAGAACGTGTTCACCTATTTATTCGCTGTTGACATCTTTTGCATTTTCTGGTTCTTCGTTTCTGTGCATGTCCTGCTATTTGTATTTGTCTTTTCTGCGGACTATTCTTCTGTAGGTATTTGCCTCGGGCTTTTGCCTTTCTTGTTTATTTCCACGGCTTTATCGGTTTTTGCTTATGTCTATTTTCACTGTCAATATTCCATCGGACAAATTGCCCGAACGAATTGATTCGGCCTTCTTGTCTATCACTTTCCCCTCGGCCTTTTATTTCCTTTGGGCATTTGTCTTCGGACAAATTGGTCGAAGCTTATTCTCTCTGGCATCTCCTTTCTTTCGGGCAAATTGCCCGAAAGAATTGATTCGGGTTTTTGTCTTTGTCTTCTTCCCGTGGACAATTGTCTCTGGCTTTGCTTGAAATGTTCTTTTCCAAAGGGCCATAACCTTTTGGAGATTTTGTTTTGAACTTTCTCGAAGGGCACATACCCTTCGGGATTTTTACAATGGTCCTCGTCTTTGAAAATGGACTTTCCCGAAGGGAAAGTGCCCTTTGGGTTTTTTGTATTTTGCCCTTTGGGCATTTGAAAAAAGGTCCTCTTGCCCTTCGGGCTTTTTGAGAAACCCTGCCTTCCGAAATGTGCCTTTCGGACTTTTGTCATGGTAAACCTTCCGAAGGGATTTCTTCGGACTTTTGAAAAGTCCTTTCGTCTTTTTGGGAATGGACTCTTCCGAAGGGCTAATAACCCTTCGGCTTTTTTGTTTTGGACTTTCCCGAAGGACAAATGCCCTTCGGGTTTTTTGAACTGCACCTTTTCCCTTTGTCGAACTACCCTTCGGAAAAAAGCAAGTGGATCACTAATTCCTTAGGGAATTTTGAAACGGCCCTTTAGAAATCTTGCAAATGAGCTTCGGGATTGTTGAAAAGGTCCTCAGAACTTTTTTGAAATGGCCTCGGAAAAATTGTAGAGTACCTTTGGAACTTTTGAAAAGGACCTCAGGATTTTGAAAAATGAACTTCTCCGAAAGTTGAAATGGCCTTTTCTGAGAAGAACCCTTATTCCTGTAAAGCCCGAAGCTCCTATAGAATTTGCTCCTTTCAACTGCTCTAGTCAACATTTGTTCTTTCTTGCAAAGAACAAGACAAATGAAAGAAAACCCCCTAAATCACCTAGACAACCTCAAGCCTTGTTAACCATGGATTTTCAAGGATTTTTCATCAAGGGTGGCAATTTGATCTGTGGGGTCAAAATTGTCAATAGTTATCATTAGCCTATTTTGGTTCCCTAGGCTAAGTGGGATTTGGTTAGGGAACTTTGGCGACCTGAGATGAGTTTTCTGGGGTTTTTTTAGTGGTGACGGCTATTTTTAGTAAGTTACTACCTTTGGTAAATTTACTATTTTTAGTAAGTTCCAATTGAGTTTCATTTGACGCAGTTTGGAGTTTTGGCTCACTTACTATTTTTGGTAAGTGCTATATTTAGTAACTGGTCTCGGCTCCTATTCAGCGGCAGTACAGAGTTTCCATTTTTAGCAGGGGTGAGTCCTCTCAATGGTCGGAGTTATTATTTGTTTATTCGTCACTCAAGTTAATAAAGTTGCTAATTGAATTAAGTGAGAATAAGCATGGGTTATAAAAGACCCCCTTGGCCTACTTGAGCAATGTTGTTTTAAAAGAGGGGACAATGTACTTTATGTTGGACGCGCCCTTTGGAAAACATTTGGTGATATTTTAAAAAGTTAAAGATAAATGTTTAAAAAAAAAAAAGAAAGCAAGGTTGGGCGTGGAGTTTTGGAAGGAAAAAATGTTTTCAAAATAGAAGTTGCATTAATCCCTCATCTTCTATTTAATCACTATTTGAGCTCTCATTTGGACATGGAACTTTGGCAACTTAAGGAGATTTTGCTGGATTTTTTCCAGAATACGAGTACCGCTGGTTGAGGACGAAAACCCACATCTCACGTTGCTGTTTTTGGTGGATTGTGACCCACACTAGCTGGTTGGTGTTTGGTTTTGAAGTTTACATTGTTTATCTTGCTGGTTGAGCATTTTGGCATTGGATAAATGAAGATTTACACAGTATTCTGAGTGGGTTTGGAGCTTGATTTTTGGTGTGTGGGTTTCTTAGTTTTGATGTGAGTTTGTGGTTGTTTATTCTGTTTTTTTCTAAGGTCCGATACAAATTCTAGAGGTCTGGAAACTGCTTTTTTCTGAGCAACTGGAAAGTACCAACTTGAGCATCACTGTGTGGTGCGTTGGAAACTCCTTTTAGGTATTCTTTCATTGGCTTCTACTTCGTTGGGTGTCCCCCTTAAGCTACTTGTTGGATTTTAATGGCGGAGATGTGATTTATGGAAGCCAATCGCCCCCTTTGGGATTAACACCACTTCCATGGAGTTTGGACAACGAGCATGAATCCTGATCTGCATTTTTCAATGGTGAAAATCTGCAGTTAATGGAGTATTTTCAGGTCTGATTTAAGAGTGAAAACCATCTGATTTTGATATTGAGTGCAGTGACATATTGTTTAATGTAATTCTATGTCATTTTCCTTGCAATTAATGAATATATCAATGTATGTGCTCAATGTGACGAATGGACACAACTTAAAACCTTCTGCATCTTCCATCATATTCTGAAAACAATACACACAAAAAATAATAAAATAAATCAAGGGCAATCATTACAGAAGAGGATACTTGGATCTATCTTCAAGGCATTTCAAGATATTTTTTTTTTGAATTTTATTAGGATCTCTTGGGTCCCTTGTAGAATGGCATACATATAGATAGGCATTGTCTCTAAGACTGATCTCATAAGGTGTGCCCTCCTTTCTGATGTTAGCCCTTTATTGGTCCAACTTCTCAGCGTTGTTTTTTTTTCCTAATTACATCCTCCCAAATACAAGTACTTTTGGATTCGGTTGCAACTGAAATCCAAGATATTTAACAGGGATATTGGTCTCTCTGAAACCCACCAGCTTTAATATTTTTCCTATTTTCCCTGGTATTGATTTTCAATATGTAAGATCCCTTGGCAAACAAATATGAGTTCTGAAGTTTGTTTCTAATTTACAACTTTACCCAACTGAAATTAGACTAAATTTGCAGTGGATATATTAGACAACACATAAAACTTGGATTTTTATTGGAAACCCTAGTTGGAAAAGATGTACGGCTGCTACTAGAAAGAGATTGTAGGTACTCTGGCAGTAAATAGTGGATAACCAAGGCTCAAACCCTAGGGCAGGTACTGGTACGGACGTCGCATGGATATGTACTTTTTTTTTGGTTGCTTTCCTTTTTTCTCTAAGCTTGCCTGCAAATTGCTTCAATTGGATCCTTCAAGTGTGGCGCTGAATGGCTGAGCTTATTCGTTGTAAAGTGAGTTTTAGAAGTTGAATTGTGATATCTTTAAAACATAGATGTGATCCCTGTGTGGAATCACCCTTTGGGTATAAGGGTTTTCATCGCCGAGCCCTTTCACTGGAAGGTTTTTGTCCTCTGTGAAGAAAAGTTGAACAAGTACTGCTCAAGCTTGAAAAGTGTTTTGAAATTGATTGAACTTTTATGATTTGCTTTCTCTTCACCCAACCTTTTTATAATTACCTTATTCCTCCAAACCCTAAAGTAATTAAAATTACTTTTAATTTAATATTCACCTTTTTCCTCCTTATAATAATAATTACTTTTTTTTTTCCCTCTTGGCCTTTTAATTAATTAACTTTGGCCCCACTCAATTAATAATAATGACTATTTAAGTTGTAATTATAAAGTGATGTTGGAGAACCACTTAAAACATTATTATTAAATTATTTTTTTCTTTAATTGAAAAAGGGGACATGACAACATACTTTCTGTTTTTGTGGAGTTGACTTCTTGTCCCGACGCTGATTTGCATGTATGTAGAATTTGTTGCAGATGCTTGATTTCCTTCTTCAAAAGAGTGAAAACCAAGATAATGTCATTGGCAACTGGAAATTGGTGTGCGGTTCATCCAAGTCAATCGCTGGGAGTCCATATCTGTTTTGTTCCTACATAGCTTTTCACAGGTTGTGATTCAACCCCTCATTCTTGATGATCAACAAGAGATGGTGGATATCCGTGCCTTAATCCCCTGGTGGAATGGAAAGTAGGACCTATTGATTATTGATTTTGGTTGAGAAGTTAGGAAATACGGTGCAACTTTTGATCCATAGATTAAACTTTGGATGGAAACCCAACCCTGCCAGGATAGCCAAGTTGAGTTCCCAATTGCTTTTATCAAAGGCTTTTTCCATATCAAATTTAAATTAAACACCCGACTTCTTGCTTTCATGCAGGAAGTGAACTATCTCTTTTTTGCCATTAGTTGTTGACCTTGGACAAATTCTGATTGGTCTAATGATATGATATCTGGGAACAATGTCTGTAATCCGTCGGCTATAATTTTAAGATATAAATTTGTAGATATTTATTACATAATGATATCAGATGGAATTCTTCTAAACTTTCTACAATCAACACCCAAGGGTTGCCATTCAAGCATATGAGGATTTTCTTGTTCTGTCTCAATCCTTCAGTGGCTTTGAGTACACTTCTTTGAACATTTCCTAAAGTTCTTGAGAATCTTGTGAGTTTTGAAACTATCTAGTCCAGACACCTTATCTTTGACAAAGGAAAACATGGCTTGTTCTAACTCTTCTTCCTCAATTGGATTTGTGAGCTTACAGTTTTCTGAATGAGAGATTAGATTTGAGGATGAATTGCAATTGTTTTTGTTGAGCGGATGTTCTAACTTCACTTGCTTCTCCTAGTAGATTGGAGAAGAGGTTTCTGCTTGGAGGATTTCCTCATCCTTCCAACTTTGTGCCATCAGGGAGATAGTGGACAGTGCTGTAATATCCCCAAGAAGGATTGCTGAATTCAAGGAGAGGTGCTGCCATTTCACATGAAGAAATCGTTGCCAAGGAGCAGCGCTGCCATTTAATACAACAGTCATTAAACTGATATGAACAGAAATGTCAAATGGAATTGTTGTTGGTAGTGAACGGAAGTGTCAAATGGAATTGTTGTCGGAAGTGAACGGAAATGTCGATGAAAATGTTGACGGAAATGTCAACGGAAATGTCAATGGTTACATCTTTTGGTGAAGAGGTGCCTCTTAGATGGGATGCCTCTTTTGTGAGAAGTTTTTAAAGACTATATAAAGGAAAAGAGATGAGAATTATTACAAGCATCCAATATGAATTCAATCATGTAACTTGTATAAGCGTCATGCTATACAACCACTCTCAAGGATGAAAACTTTTGTGATTATAACAGCTCAAGGACGAAACCCCTTGTGGACTTATATTTTATTTAATTTATTATTTTAAATACAATATTTATATTTAAAAAAAAAAAGGTTTCCCGAGAAAATCAAATTATTGTAAAATATTTCGATTTGGAAATTACAGTGGCATCAGCGCTGTTTTTCTTGCCAACCTGTGAACCATGGGGTCACTACATAAGGAAATTATAGACAGTTACGAGTCACACAACATCCTTTCTACAGAGATTCGAAAAGAAATCTCTTTTTCAGACTATTTGGATTTAAAAGATTCATGGAATGGAAATAGGCACTATGAGGAAGATGAGTTTGTGAATTAAAATTATGACATTGCTAAATATGAAGAGAAATTCAATTTTCAAGAGGTCCCAGAAGAAAGGAAGATGACAAATTCCATGATTGACTTCCCTATCGAGGAGCAAACGACTGAGGCATCCAACGTTGAACTAAGGGAATGGCCAAACATATTTATCCAAGAAAAAGTTGATATTTATGGAGACTCGTCTATTGGGAAGAATGACATAAAAACTCTAGATATTAGAGATGAACACGAGTTATCTATTCAAAACACTAATAATGATGTTGATGTGTTGTCTACGTCAGAGTGAAGATAAACTTCAGTCTGTGCAAGAGAGGTCTTGAGGATTGTTCCCCGAACACAGGGTCTAAGTTCAATAAATCAATTGATTATCTAATTAATGCACACTATCAACAAGAGATGATGGGCTACAGTCTTAAAAATAAACAAGATGGAGAGTGAACCAAAATAGTTGATAGAATATGGAAAAAAAGTCCACTAGATAACCTTGATACCTTGGAAGACGGAAAATCATTAAATGCACTTTACTTGTTGAAGGATACCAAAGAGACTTCCAGTGATATTATGGATAACAAACAAGACTCTAAATGTGCACCTTTTCTTTTAGATTTCCTTGGCTATCTTGGAGTAATAGGAAATTCACATGTTGAACATGGAGAGTCCTTGGAGGTGTGCTTAAAACATTCAGAAATCAATAAAGGCAAGCAAGCTATAGCTGTTAATCTTGGAAATGCTGCACTTGAGGGCTGTGACCTAGAGATAAATTACACACAACCATCCACAACAAAAAATGAACGAGAAGCTGATTCCATGTCTGCTTTTTCGGTAGGAGGGGCTCAAGTGATATTGGAAGAAATAAACTATGATGACGGGCTATTAAAGGATGTTGATGAATGGCATGCCAAGGATGCTGTGAGCCTAACAACCGGACGGAAAAGTCCAAATTTGTTCATATTAAATATAAAGGGTTGTGTATCCATACATCAAGCTATTAGAGGATGTAGGTCCTCAAGCGTGGATTTTTAAGGAGATTGAAGTTATCCATAATTCAAACTTCATATTCCCAAAGTTACAATATCGTGAGTCTCAACAGTTTGAACTTGGCTTTGCATCTAAAATGGTTAAACCTTCGTTAGTGTATAGGGAAGAAGACATTCATCATGGGAAGTTTGTATTCAAAACATGGGATCCAAACTTAATATTAGAAAGTTTAAATTTCTTAAAATCACAAAATATGCGAGTTGACATAGTGACCCAATCATTGCCCTATGAATTGTCAAATGTCCAACATAAATCAGTGTTTGGTGGTCTTTACATTGGTGAAAACATTCTATTTTCTATTTTAGAGGAAAGGAAAAGGCCCTTGTTGAGAGACTCCACTTTACATTTGCCACTTAAACATAATTATATGCCGGAGCATTATTTTACAACAAACTTAATTAGCATGAAGAATTTCAAACAAAACCTTGAAATTTCAAAATGAGTAGTAGATGATCATCCGATCAAAGTATGGCATCATGAAGTAAATACAATTCCTAATACAGAGGCCTACTTCATCATAAACTGTGATAATATATTAGGGTTTTCACTGGTAAAGTCCAACATACTGCGAGAAATGTATGCTTCACTATTCTTGGATGTTCTTCAAGAGATTTACGTGGCTCCGTTAAATAGCAGAATTTGTGTGTCTGGAACCTGCATTTCTAAAATCAAAGATATATGGTTTGAGCGAAAAGCTTTTGCTCTTAGCATTTAAATTTGTCAAAACATTTCAGGCCACAGAGGGAAGTTCTGATTTTGTAAGAGGGAACAGAGAAAGGAGTTATAAAAATGCTAGTATGGAATCTAAAACACACTCACAATATTTGAGCAAACTACCCAACAATGATAACTAGTTTTCTTGCCTCCTTTCATTGTTTTTTCCAGACATGACAACATTTCTCTCAGATTTGTTTAGGTTTATCAATATCATTGGTCTTTGCCATGGTAAACTATCAGAGGCAAATGTTGATAAAATTATAGATTCGTTTGAAGATACATTTGTATCAACATTACTTGCACAAGTTCTGGTCAGTTATCAAAAGCTAGGTCTTTTGCATAGAGCCCAGAAAGTAAAGAACAAAGTTATTAAGAAGAAGTTTGATATGAATACTTCTGTTCAGATTATTTTCCAACTAGATCTATTTTCCATGAGAGCACATGCTATGGTAAACCTGTTTTGGTATATTGTTCACGAGCCATTTTACAAAGAGCAGCTAGGATATTTTGTTTGGTGTTCCCCTACAGTCTATCATAGTCATGTGGGATTTCATTTCACAGTTAAATCTTCCAAGCATAGCTCACTATATTTACCAGAGAGAATAGATTCATTTCCCCCGAATTCAAAGATGCAACCGTATTCCAACACAATTGAATTAGTTGTGAAGTCTGGTATATCATGGCTGCAAAAGGATTATCAGTCTGATAATTTTAATGAAGCTAAGTTATCTACAAAAGACTACATATATAATGTATGTGCTATTGAATGTGCAGGAATTTATTTATACATTTATATTTTTCTATGATTCTGAATAAGAGAAAATCGTGGATTGAAGGATTTATGTTTGCATTCCATGGAAATTCTACATGTACTTGGTACTCTATCATAAGGAATGGCTTAAAGGGTTTGCGTAAGATAAAGTACATGTCTGCTGGAAATGTTTGCATCCACCTCTTGATTGACAAGAGCTATTCATAGTTTTTCTGCTATCCTTTGCTGTTGAGTGAAAACAAGAAACCTAAAGATTTTAGAGTGTTGGTTCTTTGTAAAATTGTCTCATGGAAAACATATACAAACCTTTCTGACATTTTGGTGGTTCCCAATGAGATTGAGGTTGTCATACGGTATTTGCTCATGTGGAGTTCATATGATCCTTGTACTTTTGGATTGTCAATAGAAGATGCAACATGGGGAGCTGCCTTACATCTTGAACATTCCAGTTTGCAATTGCTTGAGGACAAGCAATTTGAGGCAGGGAGGTTTGTAATATCTCCAAAAAGGAGATCACTGAATTCAAAGAGAGGCGCTGCCATTTCACATGAAGAAATTGCTGTCAAGGAGCAGCGTTGCCATTTAATACAACAGTCATTAAACGGATATGAACGGAAATGTCAAACAGAATTGTTGTTGGAAGTGAATGGAAGTGTCAAACAAAATTGTTGCCGGAAGCGAATGGAAATGTCGACAGAAATGTTAACATAAATGTCAGACGGAAATGTTAACAGAAATGTCAGGCGGAAATGTCAACAGTCACATCTTTTGGTGAAGAGGTGCCTCTTTGATGGGATGCCTCCTTTGTGAGAAGTTTTTAAAGACCATATAAAGGAGGAGATGGGAATTATTACAAGCATCCAATTATGAATTCAATCATCTAACTTGTATAAGCGTGCTGCGTCATGTTATACAACCACTCTCAAGGACGAAAACCCTTGTGATTATAACAGCTCAAGGACGAAACCCCTTGTGGACATATTTTATTTAATTTATTATTTTAAATGCAATATTTATATTTAAAAAAAATAGGTTTCCTGAGAAAACCAAATTAATGTAAAATATTCCGATTTGGAATATTACAAGTGCTGAAATTTTTTCTTTGTTTTATGGTCATGGAAAAATAGTTCTACTATCTCCCTCTTGTATCTAGAATCTAGATGGCTCAAGACTTCTCTCTCTAGAAAGCATTCTCTTTGGCTTGGAGATCTGAAATTTGTTGTGTTGGATGCTTCTCCTCTATTTCCAAGTGATGGATGAATTATACTTTTTTAATTTGAGCCTGAAGCTCATCCAGTCTCTTTCTTGTTTGGTCCAGTTGTGATATTGCCAAAGATTGATGTAGTCAAGATTTTTAGATGTTTGATGTGGCACAGTTTTTTGTAGACTTCCACCTTTTCTTCTTGATGTTTATTGTTTTGAGTGATTTTGATGTTTGTTCTAGCAATCTTACAATCAGAGTTGTGCAACGATTGGGTTTACATCGGTTCTGACTAAAAGTGACATGATATGATTACTTATTTATACAATCAGAGAATTTATAGGTGAAGGTGTTGTGAAAGGTCCTCAATCATAGTAGCATTAAAAGGAGAGTGGAATGCATTATGGTGGTATTTTAGAAAAGGTTGAAAATCCTTTTGTTTAAATATAGCTGTTTTAGTTGTTGGTAATGGAATTGTCATTACGGGCTATTCTATGTTTAGCTTTAAGAAAACTAGTCTATGGTCTGAGTCAGGTTCCTGGGTTGTCCTCAGTTGTTTTCAATTTGGTTGACTAACAGATTCAAGGAGATAACATAGTGTATGGGGCTGTTATCATTATTTTGAATGCAGATAAATTGTTGAGAATTGGGCCAATGATTGAGAATGTTACAGATAATTAGCTCACAATTACTGCTTAATTCAACTAATTCTTGGCCAGGATGGTTCTCAGTGTGGCTTTTAGAGTCTGAACTGAATTTTACAGGGCTTGATTTGAAATCCTTCACCTTGAAAAATCTTCTTTTTGGCATTTGTCTATGTATTCGGGGCATGCATGCTTTGCAATAAGAATACATATACATAAGGAATAGAACATATATTACACATAAGAAAAATAGAATAGATAGAAAAAAAGGAAAGAAAGAAATTATATTAATGTCCACAAATGGCCAAAAGTAGGTCAGTTGGACACGAGAATAGAGAATAGAACATATATTACACATAAGAAAGCTAGAATAGAGAGAAAAGAAGGAAAGAAAGAAATTATATTAATGTCCACAAATGACCAAAAGTAGGTCAGTGGGACTCGAGAAAACATCCAATTACTATAGAAAGTGTTAGGGTAAAACGACCCTCGGATCAACGATTAACTACATAAAAGAAGAACAAAAGCACTGAAAATAAATGAGACCATAAAACCCAACGCAATAAATCCTCAGCCCATGGTTTGGGGTACCAGCACAAATAGCCATGTGGGGAGAGCAAGAACCCCTAAAGAGGATGAGTTGATGAAAGCTGGAAAGACTGTATGGCAGTCCCGTCAAACATCTTTGACCGTGACCAGGACAAAGAAATCATCTGTGTCATTGTCTATCACTGTGAAAGGGCCAATGTAGGATCTGATAATGCTCATCAGGGAACATCTAGCCAGGTTGGGTAATACCAGAAGGAAGCAAGGCACTCCCCCTAGAATCCCTCCTAACATCCAAGGCCGAAGAAACTCCCGAGGAAGCGAAGAAAATCGTAATGTGTGCTGGTCCCTGCGATCCGGGAAGAGGTTGCGAAGGAGCAGATCCATGACGCCAAGGAGTAGATCCATGATGCTGAGCAGTGGTGGATCCTTGTTGATAAGATCTAGTGTGTTGGGGCCCCTTAGTGGTAGTGGGTTGGCTTCTCCATAGAACACCTTTGTGGATCCAATGCCATTCTACCTACTTATCCTAGTTTTATAAAGTAGAAGTGCTAGCCGGGAGTATAGCCATTTTTTTGAGGAGGTATAGGTCCTTGTAATATGCTTAAAAGACTTATTTATGGATTTTGAATAGACACCAGCGTCAAGGGGTTTTAGCTATGCTCCCCTTGGTGGTTTTTTTTGAATTGTATATATAGGCACTGTACTCTTTATCCTGTCATTTCAGTCCTTGTTCTCTAGTTCTGTTCAATATGGAAATGTATGTTAGCTGTTCTTTATTTACTTTTTTTTGAAAGAACATATGGACCCAAACCAGCTTTACAGTCTGTCAGTTATCTTGAAAACATTCTTTTTGTTGTTATAATGGAATTCTTCTCATATTTTTGATATAGTGTTTTTGTTTTGTTTTATTTCATTTAGTTTTGAAGACTGCCTAATATGTTTGCTTCTCTATAGTGATTATTATGTTTATTATTTATTCATTTAGGAATTAACGTCCTTTTTTGGTTTTTTTATGGGTTTCCCTTATGATGGAGCATTACAGGCTGAAAATACGTTTGGTGATATAATGGGTAAGACAGTAGTTGATCTTGGTTGTGGATGTGGCACTTTGGGTGTGGCAGCTATGCTAATGGGTGCAGAGTAAGGTCCTCTCCTTATCTCTTTCGCTGTCTCCGTATGTCTATGCAGACACACATATAGGAGCATGTACATGGCTGGTATAAATCTTAAAAAGTAGCGATTGAATGCATGTTTATGAAGATGGTGTTTTACACTTTTATCCTTGAATATCTATGCATATAATCTGTTCTAAATGTCATGTTTTGAAATATAGATTTACCTATCGAGATAATCTCCTTCTATCTAATGCACCTGTTGTAAACAACCACAATATGAAAGATGGATATAATCTGTTCTAAATATCATGCTTTACTATATTGATGTACCTATAGAGATAATCACTTTCTATCTCATGTACGCGTTATATACAAGAACAATATGAAAGACACATTGGATAACGGCAGGAAATAGCTATTATTTATGTAATACCTTGCAGGATTTGTGCACTAATGGAGTTAAGTAAGATAATATAGGCTAAACAAATCAACAAGATTGGGCATACAGCATAGATGAGTCTAGTCTTCAACCTCAAATATGTTAAGACTGAACCTTGAACATGCTGAGAAAGTCAGGGGAGAAAACATCAAATACATTGCAAAGCCAAGCAAGAGAATGTACACATGGTGAAGTATGTATGACAAGCAGGGTTTAAAGAGCAGGGACAAGAGTTCTATGCCATTAGTGCAATTTCAATAAAATAATTGGATGTATACTTATGAGTAGATGAAAGAAGGATGTTATACTAATCTCTAGATGAAAAATGGTCAACGGGTTTACAAAAAGTTGATAACCTTCCAGGCCTATATCTGGTAAGAAAATTTCTGACTTTTTCCTTTAGAAGGAAAGGATGCACTAGTCCTTCCCACAAATTTTGAATAGGTCCGTGTATTATGGTTTGGAGGACTTACCAAGACAAATCTCCCTTGTAGACGAGTTTATCTCTGCCCGCTCTTGGTTTGAATCAGATGTTTAGGACGATGCACAACCCGAGGATTCTTGGATACCATAGTTTGAGAATCAACATCAAAACAATGAAATGAGTCACATTTCTCTTGCCGTTGATAATTATAGGATCCATAATCTACTGCTAAAAATATTCATTGTGGGTTTTGGTAAAGTCCTAGACAAAACGCCATAATGCCATAGAACCCAAATGTGGTTGATTGGTACTTAGAATTAGAAATTTGGGATGCAGCAAAGTCTTATGAAGCAAGTTTGGGGGGTTATTTGTGCTGTGTTTGGATGGATATCAAAGAGGGGACCTTAAGAAATGCACACAAACTAAAGTGGAAAATTAAAGAGTTTGTCTTGTATGTTTTTTCTTAAAAGTTTCCAAGCTTAAAGAGAACCTCACAATTATAGAGTAATCCTTTGGTCAGCTGAGGAACTTGTGTGGTCACCAGGGCACACATACATATTTGAAACTATTTTTCTAGCATTACGTGATTGCAGGAATGCCTGGTGTGTTCCTCTGTTTTAGGTCACAATTCCTTAAACATGGGTGATGGCCCAGGGGTGCTTTCCCTCCACATGACCAAGAATTAGAGCAGGTATGTGAAAAACAAAGAGTGCAAGGCAGCCAGCGGGAGCAGTTGAAGAAGAATGCCTGAATGTCTCAAAATATCTGCACTCTTTATAATATGTCAAAGAATTATTGTCATACTCCATGCCCATGAAATATTCAGCCATTAATAGGCTACATGACTTTTCACTAAAAAGTCCAAATAAACATGATTTTATGAGCAAACACGAAATGAATAGATATTACCTGTTAATGCTCGTATCTCCTTGTGAGTTGATTCCCACTTGGACATTTCCAATTGATATTAATGCCGATGCACATTGGTCTGGTGAGCTGCAAGGAGATCTTCTGGCATGTGGTTAAATATAAAATAGATGACTATTTCTAAAATCTATTTCTCATTATGATCGTCTGTTTTGTTATTTGATCCATACCACGGAGCCTAGGATGGTGGCACAAAGGATAACCCAATAAACTAGATAGTAATCTATTGAGTTATTGTATGAACATGCAGTAGAAACCGAACATGGTAAACCATTACACATTTAGAAATAAGAGATAGAAAAAGAATGCTAATCTATTCAATGAGAAATGAATAGGTATTGTACATATGCATGCAAAGGCGAAGAAGGTTGAGAATGAAGATTCCCATGATTAGAAAGGGGGGAAATGAATAGGGTTTGTATATATGCGTACAAAGGCCAAGAAGGCTGAGAATGAGGATTCTGGTGATTAGAAAGTGGGAAACACTTCCTAACTGATTTGCCTATATTGGGAATGCAGAATGCATTAATGAAACTGATTTTTTTATTTGTTGGCCTTGGTTCAATTGGATTTAATTATATAATTACAAGAAAGCAGTTACAAAGTGAACAACTAAAAACCGTCCCAACATCTGCAGTGTATGACAGTTCAACTCCTTGTAGGTGTAATGGTTTGACTTCCTAGTGTGCACAGTTAGGGGAATCTATTGACATGATGTGGGACCTGAAATGCAGAATGACATGGCACAATGTGGTGCAAAGGTTTCATGTGACATGAAGTTCAAAGTTGAGCCTGATTTGCACAATATGAAATATGGTTGTGAGGCAATCCGAGGTGTTCCAATTGAGTTGGGTGTCATGAGGAGAAGTGGGTCAAAGTGTTAGCTGATGGTGTGGAAGTCTGGCATCATGAAACTTGGTGCTACATGGTTTGGTGCGAGACATAACACAGAGTAAGAGCGCGGACCTATGTGGTTGTGCTTGGATCATTCGCTCTTTTTCGAAGTGATAGCCACCATTGCGTCTTAAGTCAATTGCAGAAACTGAATTTGAAGTTGCCGAAGGTTGTACCACTTATGTTGATTAGTGTATTGCCTTGCCTTAACCACCCTGAACTGTTGATGCATGCCTTGGTAGGTGCGAATAGGTGTGATTTCAGCAGTATTATCTTTTGGCACTGTCTGTAAATATTCAGGATCCAAATTTGAGGGATGTTGAGTTGTTGGCTCAAAAAAAAGGTGGAAAGTATGGCTTAAGGAGTTCCACATTGACTATTGGATGTCGTCCAAAGTATTGTGGCAGATCAAGGACAAATGCGTTCACCTGAGTTGTACACAGTATGGTGAAGGACCATAGCGCAAAGGCTTGACATGTTTATGCAGACCCTTGAAGCATTGTTTCTAAAGATGCCATCGGATTTTATCACCCACTTGAAGTTATGAGGTGTGCAATGTGTATTGTGATGCTTTTTCTACTTATGTTGTTGGCACAAGAGCATCTATTGAGCCTGCTGGTGAACTTGTAGAAACTTTTGCACTTTGTCTACTTCGTTCTCTTGTGATTGCGACTCTATGCTTCTTGGCATGTGGTAGGCTATGTCAATGGCTAATGCTGGCCCGAACCCAATATATGTCTAGAATGGACTATGAATTGTAGAACCATTAAGAGCTGTATTGTAGGAATGCTAAACAAAAGGAACATTATCATACCAAGTGCGCGAAGGTACACTCTTGTACATGCACAGCAACTAGACAAGAGTGTGGCAGAAAACCTGTCTTTACCTAGTTGTTTGAAGATGGAATGATGTAGACGGGTCCAATTTATATCTAACATGTCCCACAAGGTATGCCAAAAATGACCAAAAAACCTCATATTGCAGTTAGACCCAATGGATGAAGGTAGTGAAAAGTGAACCAAGGAATGATTGAAGAAACATGTTCTTTGGTGTTGTGATGTTGTTCTTGCACACAATTATGATAGCCATCTTTAAAAACCTATCCACTACAATGAACACAAAGTCATTTTGGAGCTTTGTTAGAGGTTGTCCAGACAAGAAATCATGGTAATAGACTCCCAAGGTTTGTATGGAACCTACAAAGGTGTGTATAGCAAAATCTTCTTGTTTGTTAGTTTGACGATGCAAAAATAAATGCAAGATTTGATATGTGCTCCATGGCTTTGCATATATGAGGATAGAAAAAGTGTTGTTGAAGTGTTGACAATATTTTGGTAACACCAAAGTGACCTGATGCTCAGGAGTAGTGCGCCACCCAGATCGATCTTTAGCAAGGTGTGTCGGTAGGAACATAAAGATGCCCGAGCCTGCAGAGAAGTTGGTTGGATATGTAGAAATTGACAACCTTTTCTGCATGCAAACAATATAGGTATGTGTGAAATATTGGTCTGTTGCGTAGAGGTATACCCAGTCAACAAATTTGTGGTTGTGAGTGTTAAGCATTGTGATGAATGCCTAGACATGAGGGTGGCTAAGGTAATCCGCTGCCTTGTTATTCTTTTTGTTGTGTTTGATCACTAGATGGAATTGCTGCAAGTATGTCATCCACTTCATATGTCGCTTTCTCTAGCTTGCTTTATACATGTAGAAACTAAAGCTGCTCATGATCTAAGTGATTGATAGTCTCCTTACACAAGATGTAGTGTCGCCATTTCTTGACTGCTTGCACGATGGCATATAGCTCTTTCTCGTAGGTGGGCTAGCGTTGAATCGTGCCATTGAATGTTTGAGTGTTATGCGATTGAATGTCCATGCTGAGTGCATAATTTGATGCATTAGTCTCAATCTCAAAGGGTTGGATAGTGTCTGGGATGGCCTGGACTGGCTATTCACAAAAGTGCATCTTGAGCCCCTCGAATGTGTGTTATTGTGTGGGTGTCCACTAGAATGTAACTTTGGCTCACATGATCTGATTGAGTGGTTATGATATGTGCAAGAATCCAAGGAGAAACCTGCGCTAAAAATTAATAAGTCCAAGAAAACTCCTAAGTTTTTTGAGATTCTATAGAATCGACCAATCTTGGATTATCTTGATTTTTTCTGGATATATGGATGCTTGCGCAGTCAATGATGTAGTCTAGGGACTGGATTTGCGCGATGCCGAATGTACACTTGCCTAAGTTGGCTCATAACTTGTGTTGGCATAGTCCATCTAGGACGTGTGCTATGTGCTCAACATTCTCCTCCCAAGTCTTCCAAAAAATGAGAATATCATCCAAGTAGACGATGACAAAGAAGTTGGTGAAGGGCTTGCGTATGTCATTCATTAGGCACTTGAATGCTGCTGGCGCATTGGTCAAATTGAAAGGCATAACCAACGATTCATACAATCGCTCCTTTCAGTTCAATGAAAAACCTTTAGGATGGATTGGAACCTGATGGTACGCTGATTTCAGGTCAATATTGATGAACTATTGTGCACCTTGGAGCTGGTTGACAAGGTCATCAATTCATGGTAAGAGATACTAATTCCTCACCACTATCTTGTTGAGTGTGGGATAGTTGATGCACATGTGCCATGAGCCATCTTTTTTTGGCTCTAGGACTATCGAGCTGCCACAAGGAGAATAGCTATGGCATAATCTTGCATTGATGAATAAGCACTTGAATACGGTGTTGAATCTCATCATTCTCCCAAATAAATTTTAGGTACAACTACTTCTTTGGTAGGGGAGATCCTGGAACCAAATCGATCTGATACTTTATTGCACAATGTGTGGGGACTTCTTTGGGTTTGTCAAAGACATCTCCATATTGCTGCAAATGATTCTCGAGGAGTTGTTGCTATGATGGACATAGAACATGGAGTGTTGCCAATGCATGCTTGCTTTGGCATACTTGTGCTTTTGGACAGACCATGAGCCATAATAAATTCTATGCACGAGAAACAAGCTTTTGACATTGCTTGACAGAGACCGAAGTGGCTTTGGTCTTCGAAAGAGAATTCAAGATTTTGAAGATGTGTTCATTGAATCTGACAAACCAGTGTTGTGGTTTAGTTATGTAGGTAGCAATCACAATTACACGTATGGGTTGCCAAGTAGAATGTCACATACCTCCAATGGTGCTACGTGACAGGTGACCATATCACGTATGGGCTTGATTCCATAAACATATATTTGTGCTTAGCTTGAATATCTTTACCTTGACGTAGCCATCCCAATGAGTATGGTTGAGAATGTGCTTTAGTGGTAAGACCTAGACGTTGAATTGCATTTTGCAGAATATTGTTTATTTGGTTCCCATTGGCAATGATGACATGAAGGGGCTGACTCTTGTGCCAAAACTTGTATGAAATAAGGGCTCTCATTCCTCATACGTTTCAATGGTAGAGATGTTGGCGCTTAAACAAGTAGCATCTAGATTAGTGTCTTTTGCTTGTGCGGGCCCTAATGTAGATTGTACAATCGAGGATTGTTGGGTGTGACATTTGGAATAGTTGTGGCTTCTTGTGTGGTGTCAGTGGCACCTTTTATCCCCTTGCAATAGGTTTGGGGTTGCTCTTGCATGTGACATTGTATGAAGAGATTTTTTTTTGCTTCATCGTGCCTTTGGCTTGGATCTTGGTAGTGTTGTTATATACTTGCCTCGTGTCGCAGATCAAGAATTCCATCTTAGAGTAGATATATGGTGAGAGTGCATTGATGTAATTCGACACCTTACATTGCTTTGTTGTGTTTTCCTATAAGTGTTTAAGGTAATAACGTATTCAGTGTTGTTCTCTTGAACCGACTGCTTCTTATGTTGGCTCAATTTTTGAAACTTCATGTACTCACCTTTGTAGTGCTTGTGGGGGTAGTATTCTCTACAAGCAACAATGACAAACTTATCCCAAGTTTCAATGGAGTTGTTGTCATGCTTGCATTGGGCGTTGTAAGATTTTACATTCTTGGTCTCTTGTTATGAATTTTCCAATTTAGTTAAATTTTTATATGATTAGCAGTTGCTAGTGAAAGTTGTTTTCCTTCCGATGGTTTTGAGGTGGTGAGGCTCAGGTATGAAGCGCTAACCCACACTTATTATGATACACGAGTTCAAAGTTGGCCTGCAAAGAAAAAAAGAACTATCAAACTCGTCAATTTGACGATTGGCTAGATCGAGACGTTGCCAACCCCATAAATAGGTGCAACACCAAGATTTTGGGAAGGTCTACTATTCTAGTCCAAGGACATTTAACTAAAAATTTATGATGGGATAGGGTTCACTTTACCTCTAGTATAGTTGGAAATTATTTGTATGTGGAATGTGTGCTATGGAAGAGCATATTGCAATTTGTAGAATAAGAACAACCAATATACTCCATGTTATCCATTGGACGAGTTGGTTCTACATACTTGTTGAGCTGGGTACCCCTTCTCTTGAATGTACCACAAAGTCGACATCCTTGTTTGTCAGATGTTTGTCTAGTCAAGGCAAGGTGGTGAGCACCATTACAAGATAGGGAACGCCTTCACTTGTTTGAAATTAGAGGGTGTTTTAATTATAGTGGTAGGAAGTGCAATTTACAATCTTAGAGCTTTGGATTTATATGGTTCTGCCAGGCTTGTGACTTGGGCTCAAGCATTTGACAACTGGCTGATAAAAGCTTTGATCAATGTAGGTAGATATATGCTTTATTTATGCATACTTTTTAACTAGATTAGTCTTCTTACTTTTTTGAGACTTGCTTTTCTTTTAACTTATTTTTGAGTAAATTTCAGTTTCTCATTACAAAATTTCTAGACTTTGGTCTCGTCATTGTGGCCTGCTTCTAACTTGGAAAGCTCTTTAAATTTTTCCTACCTCTAGTTTGAAGCTCCAATCATATCGATCACGCTAGTGTAAGACCGGTGTATACATATTCAACGTTGTGAAGGTGATTTTCTTGGCAATAGTGAAGCGGTCGATGAAAAATTAGGCCTCTCACTGTTGAATCCAATCATCAAATGTTGTGGTGTCGATCTTGCCTTGGAACACATGGACGTCTAGATTGTCATGAAACTTGAAAGAGCCATGATGTTGAAACTGCATGTGAACAAGCAGAGCAAAAGAACAAGACAACGCGAGACGAAACATCTTCTTCATGATTTTGTGGAATCAGCCAAAGATTTTAGTGTGCTACTCCTTGAGGGCATTTAGAATGGGTTGATGGACCTTTGGGGTGTCATCAGAAGGTCTCTTCTGGGATTAAACCATCTTATTGCATCGGCATTCTTTCGGGTAGCCTAGTACAGGTTGCACTTCTTCATTTTGCTGGTGTGCATGAATGTATACAAGTATATGACTGACAATCCTTTTGACAAAGTGATGCAAGCATATACTTTGATACCAATGATCCGAACGATGGAGTCCATGATGGTGGATTGGAGGACAACCCAAAAAACTAGCCAGTAATCTATTAAGTTATAGTATGAACAGGCAATATAAACTGAACACAGCAAACCATTATATATTTAGAGATGAGAAATAACAAAATAGTGCTCTTCTATTTAGTGAGAAATGAACAGGTATGGTACATATGCATACAAAGGCTCATATGTTTGAGAATGAAGATTCTCCTAATCAAAAAGGGGAAAACACTTCATAATTGATTTGCATAGACCAGAAATGCAGAATGCATGGATGAATCTAATTGTATGTTCATCAACCTTAGGGTTGATTGGCTATAGTTATACAATGACAGAAAGAAGTTATAAAGTGAACTGTCAAAAAACGTTCCAATTTTTGCAATGGATGATGGCTTACCTTTGTAGATATGTGATGGTTTGAAGTCTAGGTGTCCACAGTGTTGGTGAATTTGCTGATGTGGTGCGTGCCCTGGGATCACGATTTGCCATGCATGGCATGGTGTGGAGGTTCCATGTGACATGAAGGTTTGGCATTGAGTCTGCTTTGTGTTGTATGAACCGTGGCTGCATGGCAACTCGAGGTGGTCCAATCAAGTTGGGTGTCATGAGAAGTGTGCCAAAGTGTTAGCTAATGGCGTGGAAGTCCAGCATCATGAAACTAGGTGTTGATGTCTATGTTTGTCGGCACCGCATGGTTTGGCGCATGACATAATGCAGAGCTGCACGGAGTTGGATTGACACGGTTGTGCTTGGATCATTAAATGTATTAAAAACCTCAATCATCGTTTTGGCTTCCTCTAAATATTGGGCTTTGGCAAGAAGAGTACCATCAAAATTGAATGAACTTGGGAAGTGTTTCAACTTCAATAGACTCAACTCATCTTTGCACTATTCTATCTTCCAATTTTGATGATAATTTATACGCTATAAGTGGACATTACTGATATAATATTGCATGATGCCTTTAGATGGTAATTGGTATGTTATGCAATATGTGGTAGGTGGTAACTCTTAACAACTTAGATTTCCATCTGTTTTTAAGTACATTGATATCTTACACTTTCTTATTTTACTCATGACGTGTTTGGAAGGCTTGCTGTTTGATGTTGGCAACTTGAAAGTCCTGAGACTACTTTCCAAATCCTCTCAGTACATACCTGCTTATCACTTGAGGCCTCATCCTATTCTCTAGGGAACTTGGAATTTGCAATCTCCCTAGTCTCGTCTAACCACATCCTATGAATTGGTTCGCAAGGGAGTGATATTCATTGCAACTAACTTCTTTTTTGATATGCCTGAAGGCATTACATGGAATCACTTAATTACATAGAATGTCAGCATCACCCATGGCACGATCCTGGCCTTAACCACTCCATGTCGGGTATCTAGAGGGATTTGTACCTTGGTGGATGGATATGCTGGCAATTTCTTGCTTATGATCAGTTGTTTCCTGCATTTGTATCACTGCATAGTGAGCTTTATTTGGGGTGGAGTTCATTGTAGTCAATGGCCTGCTGGTTCATGTTATCGATTTCCATTTTAGGAGCTGGAATGATTTTTGAGAAGTGCCTATGCAAGCAACCATGCTATTTTATTTTGTTACATATATTATTAGAGTTTCCCTTAAGAATTTATTCTAAGATCATAAGCCCATCTTCTAATTTGGCCATTCTGTCTTGAAGCAATAAGAACCATTAGTTGGCATCCATTTATCATACTTGAGAGTTCTAGGTTGAGTTTCCAATATTTAATCTTTCGTGGCTTCAAATATTCTAGACTCTTATTTACTATATCTCACTCTTCTCACTTAATCAGTTTGGATTCCCATTCTTTTAAGGCAAATCTAGTCTAACATATGTCTTAGAGCATTTGCACTCAGGTCACACAACACCATATCATGAGGATTAGAATTTGAGTCATATGTCTCCATGCATCATTGAACTAAATCTTGGTTTTTGCAAATTCCACACCTTATAGCACAAAACTTTATAACCATATCACAATTTCTTAACATTTTTGTATGTAGTATTAGTTTCATGATACCCTAGTGCAACTAGAGGACCTCAAACTCTCTTAGGCCACTGTAGGCATCGGAGGCGGCAAGCATCTATTGGACACAATTGATTGACACACAAATGAAGACAAATCAGTGGAACAACATTTTTCTTATGGTATTACTTCCAAAGTGTCACAATGCCCTCTATTTCAGTCTAGGTGGAGCAGATTTCAGTATGGAGGAAGTGCTCCTTGTTTATACATGAGTTAAGGAAGCAGCCATGTGATACTTTATTTTTTCTCTAAAACTAGGGTTTCATTGGCCTTGTTGTTAGGAGAGGTTTGAGGGGGCATACTCGACTTCTTCCTAAGGTTTCCCGGCTTGACCTCCTCAATCCTAGACATTCCCCGATGAGCATTAATAAATCTTGCATTGGACCTCTGACGGTTCTATATGATTATGTTGCTGGTTCCTCTTGCTCGAGCCTAGCTACAGTTGTGACATCATAAGTCTCTTGTCTTAAACTTTTACTTTCGTTTTCATTAGCTCCATATCTCATTGAGGGGTCCTTGGTTCACAAGGCTATTTGTACTTAATACTTAGTTCTTATGGTTCAAAGAGTTTTAGCCACTTTAGGTTTTACCCTTTTTGTTGTGATTGTTTTTTCTCTAGTACTTAATTTATATAATGTAAAGTCCTTTTACCCTAGTACTTTACTGTAATTGTTTATACTTTTTGAGTGCCATTGACCTTTTTGGTTATTTGTGAGCATTAAGATAATTTATTTCTTTCTTAAATGCTCAAAACAAGTCCTATGAATCATCTTTTTCCTTTGTATCTGGATTCTTGGGTGTCACCCATGATCTTATATTTACTTTAGGAAATTTTCCTCTATAAATTCTTCTACAATTATCTCTAGTTCAACTGTGGCTTCATGCTTACAAACTTGTGGCTAGACTTTTGCTAAAGAATGATCTTTATTAAGCTTTCCTATTTCAATTATGTTGTCACCAAAGGCATGTTTTTATCATTTGTTATCCATCATCATTCTACTCGGAACTTTAATCATTGTTAGATTTTTTGCCCAAGACACAACACATCCTTTGTTCGTTGTCCAAGGATGCGAGATGTCAACAACCTATTAGCTTTTGGGTGTCCCTTTTAATATGTTTAAATCCTTTGTTAGCTCATCTAGATATATGGTGGCTTTGATGTTCAGCCACATGTAAGATAGTGGGATGCATGGTTTTTATATCTAAATCCACCTTCAAGACAGCCATTTTTTAAAGTTCTAAATAACTTGTGAGTGTGAAACCATGGGATAGAAGCTGAAAAGGCACTTGAAGTTTCGAGCCTTTAGCCACTGGATGAGTTTCAAGTTATTTTGAAGTTTTTGAATTCCATTTATCCATGTTTTAAACCTTTGAGAACTGCAACAAATTTGTTGTGGGGTCTACTTGTTATTTGGAAATGCCACATGGAATACTATCACTGGCTTATTAATTGCTCGACATAGGTAGTGGGTTGTGGCCTTTAGACTTGAGGATTTAGAGTCATGAGCTAGAAGCTACAACGTTTTGGAGTTATGGGCCACCAAATGATTTCTATCCATCTTTTTGAAGTCGCACAACAATCTTTATCTCCTTTTAATTTTTTCATATTAATTTTAATATTCAATTCCACCCTTTTGGTGCATGACAACCTTTACATATTCCTTTTTTTGAAGTCACAAGCTACACACTATGAAAGCTTGAAGCTGCAGGCTGCCTTGGGACTTCCAATTTTCACTAATGCTTAGTGGCTTGTACACCTTATATCAAGATATAGGTCTTTTATCCACAATAGGGTGTCAAGCTATGAGCTACAAAGGCATCTTTTGACTAAGTTTACAATCTTCATCAAAAGGATGTGACACCATGATGATGTAAGTTGATTCCTTTTCTTTGTTGCTGTAATGTCCCCTTTTTCGAGATTAGAATGAGATTATTATTAAAATGGAAAGTATTTGTAAATACTTAAAACGTAAAAATAATGATAATATCTAAGTTGCCAAAAAATAACTTATGTTGGCAACTTTTCTAATTTTGACTTAAAAGGGGACCTTTTTGTCATGAGCAAGTTAACCCTTAAGTGAAAGTTATAAGGAATTACCCTTTTTAATATTTGAATTTCTTTCTCACTTGGAGTGCCTCTTGTTTTGGATTGAATTTGGAGGGAAATGATATAAAATGAGAGATTGAGGTTTCTATTGGGGCTATGTCACATTTTATCAATCAAAATTATGAGTTTGAGTACGAATTACTTGACTTGTTCCCATTGAAGACAAAAACCTTTATTGGAAATCTGAAGTTAAGGATGGAACCCCCTAACCTTCAGCTGGGCAGCTTCATTTCAAGGGTTGCAAAGCGCAGGATTGATCAGTTTGGGGTGTCTAGACACCATTTCAGATATAGCATAGCAATTGGACAGCATTTTGGAGGTGTGGTGCAGCCATTTCAAGGGCAACAATTCATTGTGGAGGCCTAACAAGGGCAGCGAACCTGTTTGGAGTCCTCTCCTAGGACGACGACCTCCTTTGGGGGTATAAATTGCAGTTTGTGGGGCAATTTACTAAGCCCTTTTAGTGTTTGAACATAGCTGATATTTTTATCATGATTATCAGCGCTTTATTTAATTCAAATATCAGATTTGAAGGTATTTTTGTGGTTTGTAATATTTCTGAATTTTGTGGTGAATATTTGATAAGAAAATATTGCAACTTGTGCCCTAAATTTGTATTTCTAGAATTGAGATTTTATGGTTAGGGTTTGGAACAAAAAGTCATAAATTGTAATTATTGTGTTAGGGTTTGCTATAAATTCCAATTTTGTTTAATTCTGTCTTAAAAGGGACATTACAGTGGTATTAGAGCCAAATTCTTGGCTAGCTATGGGGTTTTGAGTGCTTCATGCCAAACAATGATAGGGAAGTGAGGTACTACAGAAGGGAAAAGAAAAGGGGTCCAGAAAATCAAGTAGAAGATCAAGAGCAGCCAAAGCAAGACTTGGGACAGCCAGCGAAGGCATAGTGACATGGATGACTCAGATAGGGCTAGGTTTGAAAAAGTTACTCAAATTCAAGAGCGATTGACGGTGATGATGGCTGAATTCATCCAAACCATGAAGAATATGAATGGACACAGGGCACACAATGGTGAAGGCAGCACTTCAGGGACATACAACAACCCTTTCCCTCCACCAAGGGCGACAATTGGATCTACACAAAGGCCTAATCAACCCAACTTTCTTTGTAGAGAGGAAGTCATTCCAGAAAGGGAGTAGCAGCCTTCTATATAGGATGATATGGCTGCAAGCTATGAGGAATATATGACTTTTCCATGTGCAATCAAAGGGGAAATGAGACTTGTAGATTTCGTGGCATTGAAGAAAGGCAAGGGTGGTTTGAGGGTTGGTTATAAGCCAAAGAATTCCAAGGGAGGAATCAGAAAGCAAGATAATTTAGGTCTGAAAGAGGTTAGTGAACAGCTCATGGAGGCATCAACCATGCAAAATGAAAGTAGGAAAAATGTAATGATGGAGAATGAAGAAAAATCTGAGCTACAAGTAATTTTGAAGGAGAAAGCACCATTGGCTGATTGCCCTAGGAGTTCAACAAAAAAAGGGCACAAATCACAGATATAAGGCAGAATTTAATGATCCACCATCAACAACAAAAGTGGATCCTAGTGTGGAAATGAAACTAGCTACTGTGCAAGCAAGCACACAGGATGTGATAAGGACCCAAAGAAGATGTGATGATTGGCTAAGAAGAATGAAGGAGGCAAAGTTGATAGCCATTCAAGCAAGTCAACACCTAAAGGAATTTAAAGAGAAAGGTAAGCAACTTGAGTATCTTCCTAACAAGGATTTATTGTATCACGATCATACTATGTCCTTACAATATTTTGATCACCATGACAATCATTCGAATAATGAGAATAAGATGAAGGGTACCAAATGGAAAGATGATCTTTTCCAAGAAGCCCCTATCTATCTTCCGAGCATTCCAAAGATTGAGCTATTGCCATATGAGATGAAATCTCAGGACAACTATGGGAAGTTACTTGACAAGATTAATAGTGTGGAGGCAAATCTATCAAAGACTCCTACTTCAGGCAAAGGAGATAAGAATTCTAATTATAGCCCAAGGAATGATGGTCATGCTCCATATTCAATGCTCCATACTAAGGCGGTCCCAGATTGTTGTCAAGAGGGTCAACACCCTTATAATTTCAGTTCAAGTTAGGGTGGGGACAACAAAGACCTATTTCAGCTTTGCCATCATTGGGAGAATGGTGAAGGGATGAAGGTAGAATTGTCCTAAGAAGCCACAATGGGATGCACAAGGAATCAAAGCGAGCAACTATGGAACAATTCAAAATGCCGCTGATAACCATGCATTTAAGGCTACGTTATCGGATACGACAGTCTAGGGTCACGTAAACGCCAGGGAGCAGGGATACGGTACAAAGCGGCGACGATCCGTGGGGGATACGAGCAGGGAACGTCTTGCCCCCTGCGGATACGGTCAGCTATGTACATGGATGTAGCTGGCCGTATCCATAGGGGGCAAGACGTGCCCTGCCCGTATCCCCCGCGGATCCGACAAATAAAAAATTATTTTAAATTTTTTTTCACTTTAAAACGAATGTAAAGTGAAACTTTTGCCGTAGTAACCCTAACTTCCATCGCGTTTGATAAAAGCAAACATTCTCCACCGCATAGGGTAAAAGCAAATATTCTCTGTCGCATGGACGTAGCCGATCGTATCTGCAGGGGGCAAAAGGTGCCCTGGCCGTATCCCCCGCGGATCCGGCAAATAAAAAATTATTTTAAATTTTTTTCACTTTAAAAAAAACGTAAATTCAAACTTTCGCTACGGTAACCCTAACTTTCGCTGTGTTGGGTAAAAGCAAACATTCTCCGCCGCATTTGTTTTTTGACTACCTGTGTTTCTTCTTTGACTCAGGTTGTGTCAATTTGCGTTTGTTCACGGCTGCGTTCAATCTGCATTTGTTCACGGACGTGACTAAAGCTGTGTTCACCGCTCTTGTTGCCATTTGTTCTCCCTGCCGTCGCCACTGCGTTCTCTCTGTCATCGCTGCTGCGTTCTCTCTGTTGTTGCTGCGTTCTCCCTGCCGTCGTCATTGCCGTCGCTGCTGCTGTGGCCCGTCGCCCCTGTCGTCTGCCTCGATTGGTATGTGTTGTATGCCTTTGTTTTTTAAAATTTATAACTTCATTTTTTTCCATTGTTAAAATTTTTAATAAATAATAATAATAATAATTATTAATATCAAATTAATATTATATACTTATAATTTAACTTTTAAATATTATATAGTTAATATTTATTATTTAAAGACTTAAAGTCAATAGATTATATTTATAATTTATTAATTAATATTTAAACATTATATAGTTTAAATTTTAAATATTCTAAAATATTAATATCAAATGACAAATTATATAGTTAATTAATAATTTGAAAATTTTGATTAGATTTAATTTTTAAAGATTATAAATTTATAATTTATATAGTTTAAATTTTAAATTTTAAAATATTAATATCAAATTATATATTTAATAGTTTATATTTTTAATTATGTTTACAAATTTCAAATACAATGATTATGTTTTTAATTTTAATAGTAATTATTATTTTTTTTAGTTTTTACCATTAAATTTTAATAGCAATTTTTTATTTTTTACAAGGAACGATTTGTCAGAAATTAGAATGTCTTAGGGTGCAAGTGCTAGTTCAGTGGTGCAGGGGATAACCCCCAAATTTGATCCACGAAAGCCCCTTTGGAAGTTTGTGACAATATTGGAACAGATGCCTGGTGGAGTGTGTTTTTATTGGCTTTGCTTAGAGTGTAATGGTAAATTCAAGAGTTTGTATAGTCGAGTGAAAGCTCATTTGTGTGGGATTTGTGGCATTGGAATTAGAATTTGTGGTGGGCCAACCATAGGTGGAAGGCCAGGAAAGGGCTTGTCACAGGCAAAGATTGTTGTATATATCAAAGAGCAAGAAGAGGCAGATGTCGTTGTTGGGCAAAGATCGAAGCATCCTTTGAGAAAGAAAGGATCACCACCTGTTGATCTAGCTTGTGCTAATGTGGTGACCCCATCACACCCCTTTCTTGCTACACCCGTTGCGGCTGAAGAGGAAGAGGATTCACCTCTTGGTCGCAAAAGAACAAAAGATGCATGCCCATTGGAGAGGGCATTCCAAAATGACTCCAAGGAGATAGCGGAGCAGAGCATCGCGCATTGTATTTACACATGTGGGCTGCCATTTAATAGTGTTAGATCACCATACTGGTAGGAAATGGTGAGATCTATCAATGTTGCCCCTAAAGGGTTTGTCACCCCAGGTTATGAAAAGGTGCGCACCACCTTATTGACAAAAGAAAAAAAACACATTGAAGATGCATTGAAGCCCATCAAGGATTCATGGATCGAAACAGGGGTGTCCATTTTCGATGGATGGAAAGATATGGCAAATAGGCCACTGATTAATGTGATTGCAGTGAGCCCTAAAGGGGCAATGTTTTTGAAGGCCGTTGATTGTGAGGGGCAAGTGAAGGATGCACTATTCATTGCTAACATCTTGATAGAGTCCATTGAGGCAGTGGGGCCTTAAAACGTTGTCCAAGTTGTAACAGACAATGCTAAAAATTGCAGAGCTGCAGGCATGTTGGTTGAGGCAAGGTATGGACATATATTTTGGACACCTTGTGTCGTTCATTCCCTTAATCTTATGTTGCAAAAGTTGGGGACAAAAATTGAGTGGATCAAACAAGTCTATAAGGAAGCGAATGAGATCCAAATGTTCATAACCAACCATCACATGTTCCAAGCCATATTTAGGACCTCAAAATTACAGTTGTTGAAGGTAACTCTTAATTTAATTTAATTTTATAAGTTTGTAATTTGTAGTGTTTTTATTTTTGAACAATTTTTTAAGTTTATTAATTATTTGTTTTAATTTTGTATTAGGTTGTTGAGACTCGATTTGCCTTACACACCGTCTTAAGACGACTTGTTAAAGTGCGTAAGGCATTGACTAGCATGGTCATCAACAACCTTTGGGGTGTATGGAGGCAGACAAACAGTGAGAGGGCCACAAAGGTGAAAGGGTGGATTCTTGATGATGCATGGTGGGAATGTGTGGAGTATTTGCTGAGTTTTAGTGAACCCATCGTCAACATGTTGAGATATGTGGACATGGATCATCCATGTTTGAGTGAAATTTATGATGGGATTGACTCAATGATTGAGAACATTAAATCCATCATAAATGTCAAAGAGCAAGATTCCACGAAAAAGTTATTCAAGAAAGTGCAGTTGCATCTCATTGAAAGGTGGAACAAAATGACCACTCCATTACATCTTCTTGCTTTTGCCTTGACACCCAAATACTACAGTGCAGAGATTCTTTCTTTGCTCAGGAGGGTCGCACCATATAGGGATGTTGAGGTTGTCGAGGGATATAAGACAACATTCTCTAGAATCTTCCCTAATCTAGAGGTAGAAGATCAAGTCAGAGAAGAGTTTGTGCATTTCATATCCTCAGTGGGTCACTCCCTTGGTGCTATCCGTGACAAGTACAAGATGGACGCTTACTTTTGGTGGTACCTCCATGGACAAGCATCCACCCACCTTCAACCACTTGCAATAAAAGTTCTATTACAAGTAAGATTTTTATTTTTTTTACTCTACCCCTTTTTTGACCTTTTCGATGTTTTGTTTTAAGGTTAAACTTATAATCTTTTAATTTTTTATAAATTTTAATTCACTTTGTGGCTTCAATAGGTTGCAAGTTCCTCTTCAGTTGAGCGAAGTTGGGGCAGCTATGGCTTTATCCACTAAGTTAAACGCAACAAGTTGACTACAAAAAAGGCGGAGGTTTTGGTTTATGTGCATTCCAACTTACGTCTTCTCTCACATAAACAACCTCAATACAAGGGCCAACAAAGTTGTGGGATGTGAATCCAGAGACTGCTGATTTAGATGCCTCCCTTACTTACCTTTCAATATTTGACACGGAGCTAGACAGTGCTTCACACAACTTGCATAGTGGAGCTAGTGGGAGTGGCACTGTTGCTGCTTGTGGTTCTTATGAACCACATGATGATGAAGACATTGTAGGCGAAGAATATACTATATAGTGAACAATGAGAATGCTGATTTGTCCATCCATTGTAACATTTGCACCATGTACATGTTATAATTTATAAAACTAATATAAGTTTGACTATTGAATATTATGATATTTGGCATTGAATTATGAGTATATATTTTGTGGTTATTTAACTTATTTTGTTTCCTCTATGCATATTATGTGGTTAATTCTGCTTATATGGCTATATTTTTAATTTTTTATATGTATTTTTGTACGGCCGTATCCAGTTGTATCCAAATCCCCCCAAAAAAAAATCGTTGTCCCCGTATCCGATACTCGTACCTGTTTTTGTATCGGCAACTTAGATTTAAGGAGGTAATTCTGAATCCCAAGGTGGGAGGTGTTGAAGATATTCCAACCAATCTTCATCCAACAAGGGAAGGTGAACAAGTTGAGGACAACCAACAGTATGAAAGTGTTGTGGATTTGTTGCTTCCTACTATGTCATTTCAGATGTGTTGTCATCATGCACAATATGTTGAAAAGAGTGATCATATGTCAAGTTTGATGCTTCATAGTATATCACGACAAATTTGTGGTTATCATGGACAGCATAGTGAAAATGGTGATAGAGTGAAGAACACTTTTGAGTGGCAAAGGGTACATAGATCCTTTCATACAAGTTCCGAATTGCTTGTACATGAAAGTTTGGGATCCAGGTGATCTTTGGAGATACAAGAGTAAGGTCTTTGAGGAGTTCATTGTTACTATTGTTTATGAATTCTTTATCTCATGCATTTGGCTTGAAGGAAAGTTAATGAGGAGCCCTAGGAAGTATGTCAGGTATTCTAACAAAGTGGTGAAGAATCGGTGCTTACGATCCATAAATCACTCATTAGAGCCAAGTCCTACACTTGAGGACAAGGTGATGAAGAAAGTCACCATTGCCGGAGCAGTAAAATGCTTGATGTGGATTGGGGCAGATAATGGTGTTCGACATGCCATGGAGTTGAACATTGGCTGCCATCTCTCAAGGACTGATTGGAGATCAAGCTATAAGCAAATATTTGTTGAATTTTCAGTCAAAGAAGGGTTGTGTCCGGCCCCTAGATCATTCACATGGTTGAGTTTGGCGAAGAGTATCATGAATGGCAGCTGCTGTACCAATATTTTATATGCTGCCAGCAACAGTAGCGGTCTCTTTTACACTTGTATGATAGTCATAAAAGTATTTTCAGTCACATGGTGGGAAGGAGAACTCTAGGAGGATGTGTTTTTACAAAAAGACTTCACTATTCTGGGTTGTAGAGCTGTTGTCATCTGCATTTCTAGCCAACTCAACATTTTGTTTGCAGCCGTACAAGTAGTCCCAGTCATACACTTGAGTAATCTTCAGTTTGTTGATGTTGTTGAAGCATTTTCAGTCACTATATGGTTGATTCCAGCCCCTATATCACTGTATTTTCTGAATGTTGTGAAGAATTTAAAGTATGACAGCTATTGTTGTATTCTTTTTGCTGCTGTTTGCAATAGAACCAGCCCCTTAACACTTTTTATGACAGTCACAAGAGTGTTTTTAGTCACAAGGTGGAAGGATGTTCCACCTACCATCAATGGGGGATTGTTTGCAGCTGTTATAGTAGAGTTTCCAGCGACCACAATGCTGATTGTGAGTGAGAAAATGCAACGGTACTACTACAGCCATGCTTGGGGCAGCAAGAATGGACCTTTGGAAGTCCATCACATGAATGAAAATTATGAAGAAGATGCAAGCATTGGAGGAGAGTTGAACAACATGCCTATGAGGCACGATGGAGCAGTTGAAGGAGTGGTGTGGGGAGCTTTTGATTTCATTGACATATTTGTTCTATGTGTAGGTTTAAAAACTGGGACAATCATGCCACAAATTCCCAACTTCCACATTGCTATCATAAACATTTTCAGCCCTTACGATACTGCTATTTCATTGATGCACTTACTTCCAATGGCCTTTTCAGCTCCTACATGGTTCATACCCTTGATTGGGGAAAAATAATATCAAATACGTTGCTATTATGACATTTTCAGTGTTGGAACATTTGTTATCAGTTAGGTACAGCGGTAAGTTGGCACAAGTTAGGGGATCTTTTCGAAAGGAAGAAGTTGGGGAAAGGGTTCAGCTAAAGCAAAACATCATGGTGGCCACTCTGGCACCCTGGCAGCACCTTGGACATGTAAGAACAACCAATATGAGTGTTGATAAAGAGACTTTTACGAGTCAAAGAGTACATAGTTTGCACATGTCCAAGGAGAGTACAATTATCGAAGCACATGACAAGCATGAGTGGGAACAGTTGAGTTTGTTTTCAGTCCAAGCAAAGGATGAAGAGTATGTTGTTGCAGCAAAGGTGGAAGGGGTTGTTGAAAAATTTTCACACTCTGAAGAGTTCTTGAGGTTGATTTGCAATCCTGATATTTGCAAAAGGGTACAAGGAATGAAGAATGGAGCTTGCATTTGCTTGAGGGCAAGTGAATTTGGGAAGGGCGGACTGTAAGGTCCCCTTTTTCGAGATTAGAATGATATTATTATCAACATAAAAAGTATTTCTAAATATTTAAAAGTAAAAATAATGGTAATATCTAAGTTGCCAAAAAGTAACTTATGTCGGCAACTTTTCTAATTTTGACTTAAAATGGGGCCTTTTTGTTATGGCAAGTTAACCCTTAAGTGAAAATTATAAGGAATTACCCTTTTTAATATTTGAATTTCTTTCTCACTTGGAGCACCCCTTGTTTTGGAATGAATTTGGAGGGAAAAGATATAAAAGAAGAGGTTGAGGTTCATTTTGGGAGTTGTGTCACTTCTTATCAATCAAAATTATGAGTTTGAGTACGAATTGCTTGACTTGTTTTCGTTGAAGACGAAAACCTCCATTACAAATCTTAAGGACAAGAACTCTTAACCTTTGTCATGTCCCCTTTTTAGTTGACATCTTTCAGAGTTGATGATTACCCTATTATGCGACCCTCGTAGGCTGATAGGATGGATAGAGGGTCATGATAGAGCTTGGCTTGGCTTCGACTAGCAGAATTTTTCCAGTTGGCTTTCGTTCGGGCTTTTTCGGACACATTTGCCTGAGCTCTTATTTTTTAGGGGTATTTGACATGCAACGGAGCACCCCTGTTTTGGTATGGTCATGTGCGGAATCACTTCCTGGTTCACCAGCTTCAGATGGTTCGAGGATCGGACATGTATTGAGGGAGATATTAATATTTGATTGATTTAATTAAATATTAATTTTTTGGCTGATTTTAATGCCTTAGGTGTTTTGACCCAAGGGGGCGCTCATATTGAAGGGGACCGTTTTAATTATATTTTATAATTAAAATTTGTCTTAGACTATGAAAAATTAAAAGACAAAGGAAACCCTAATTTTAATTGTGAAACCCTAATTAGGGTAAGCGCACTTTTTCAAGGTTATAAGGGGTTCTCATTGGGAGGAGCGCCATTCATGTTGAAGACAAATTTTTTCTAAGTTTTTTTTTTGAGAAGACTGAGCCAAAGGTTCCAATATTCTTTTGCATTGGAGAACGTGCAATCTTCAGTGTGTGCGATTCAGAGGTTGTGAAATATCAGCGGATCTATTGCCAGGAGAGAGATAATTTCACACAGAGATTATCACAAAGCTTCACAGAGATTTATTTCATCAGGGTTTTGATCCGAAAATTATCCAGAACAAGATTATCAATTGTGGCGCAATTTTTTTAGGGTTTTGGAGTACAGTCGTACCAGGCTGTACTATTTTTGCTGTCATATGGAATCCGTACGGTACTGTACCAGGCCATACAATTACAGCAGGGGCATTTTCTCTCTTATAGGGCAAAACGCCTTCTTTTTGGAAAAATTGAAGATACCCTTTTGAGCGCCTACACTTCTATCATTTTTTTGTACCTTCAAAAGCGCGGAGAATGGAGTATTTATTGCAGCCGTACCGGCTGTACCAGATCGAGGGTTTGCTGAAAAAAATCAAGTTTTAACAATATTTTATATTATTTTGTATGCATGCAAGAGAACCTTTATTGTAATCATCTGGAGTGAATAATAAGATCAGAGATTAGCTAGTTAAAAGAGTATACTGCTATTTATTTATTTATTTATTTGAATTTATCTGGCAAAAACGCATTTTTATTCGTGCAAAAACTCAAAAAAATCAGAATACACAAAAATAGTCAAAAAAAACATTCAGTTTCAGAAATCAGGGAAACAGGGGTTTCTACAACCTTCAGCTGGGCAGCTTCATTTCAGGGGTTGCAAAGGGCAGAATTGATTAGTTTGGGGTGTCTAGACACTATTTCAGGTTTAGCATAGCAGTTGGACAGCATTTTGGAGGTGTGGGTAAGCCATTCAAAGGGCAATGATTCATTGTGGAGCCCTAGCAAGTGCAGAGAACCTGTTTGGAGCCTTCTCCTAGGGCAGCGACCTCCTTTGGGGGTATAAATTGCAATTTGTGGGGAAATTTACTAAGCTTTTTTCGTGTTTGAACATAGCTGATGTTTTTATCATAATTATCAGCTCTTTATTGAATTCAAAAATTGGATTTGAAGGTATTTTTGTGGGATATAATATTTCTGAATTTTGTGGGAATATTTGATAATAAAATATTGTAACTTGTGCCCTAAATTTGTATTTCCAGAATTCTGAAATTTTATGGTTAGGGTTTAGAACATAAAAATCATAAATTGTAATTATTGTGTTAGGGTTTGCTTTGAATTCCAATTTTGTTTAATTTTGTCCTAAAAGAGACATTACAATTGCTCGTAGAAAGATTGAATTTCTTTGAAAAGTTATTCCACTAGTGTGCTCCCTTGGACATACAAGATATTCCTTCAATGCATTTTTGTATTCTACCAACCATTTGAACCATAATGTCTACTAGTCCATTCGCATCTGTTACTCTTTAATTGTTTTTCAATATTAATAGGTTGCATGAGAGAATGAGATGTCTTTTTTCATTTTGCTCGGATCACTTGCCGGCACTTTGTATAATCTAATTGTCGCTTGTGCAAGACCCTTGTTTGGCAATGTTATCTATTTGTTTTCACATTTGGTCATCATCAGGTTGATTCTGTATAACATAGAGCCTTTGATGCCACTTTAAAATCTTTAATTCCCCTTGGCACCATAGGTTATATGTATCCCTGTATCGAGAGGTACAAATTGACTTGTTGGCCCTCAAAGCATGCACATCCGGATTCCAACGTTTGATGGAAATATTGTATCCATATCGATTATTTTATGTATACATTAAAGGATATTTACACTCCATAGTTTGTTGTGATCTTTTCTAGGATACATTTTTAAACAAACCCTCATCACTTTGCGCTATCCCTCAATTAATTCTATCTATGTGGAAAGAATATTTAAAAAATAATATACTATGCTGTAATACTAATCCCAACTTTACCCTCTTTTTTACACCATTGTCTAAAGAATGTGAAAGAGCAGTCTTTGCTTGCGAATTGGGATATACACAGTTTAACATGCTTACAATCAATCAATGAATGAGAACTCACATCAGTTCATCGAAAAATAACAAAAAACATGGACTAAGACAGATTGTATAGTCCTTACACACACTTGTAGGAACATGGACATGCTCAACCGTGCATAATAGATCAATACACACACTTTTGTAAACATAGACATAGTCAACTATGTGCGAATAGGGACACAATTATTTGTCAAAAATACTCATGGGATTGGGCCTCACCACACTTCTTCTATGGGAACTAGGCCTCAATGAAATCCTTTTTACTAGGAACTGGGCCTTAATAAACAACACTGATCTCATCTTCAGTGGGAGCTGGGCCTCACTGAACAACATCTTGTGAATTCTATTTACAAGGACAAGTTTACAATTCAATTCAGTAAACATTATCCTTGTCACTATTCTCGTGGGGAGGGTCTTCATTGTGTGCAGTAAGAACAATCTTCATTATCCCTTTGAGTGGTGGGCAATGCCCTTGTCTTTCCTCAGCTTGTGTCGAAATAGCTTCTGCTTTAGAGGCTTCTTTTGCTTTATAGTCTTCTTTGCATTGGTGATTTTCAAGATGTGGAAACCTCGATTATCAGTTTTTTTGACAATAGTTGTCTTCTTTATGGGCAATAGCCCCCTCAAGATGTGGGGTACCACTGATAGTGCATCCCTTTTACAGAGCCGTATATCTCTGTTTAAATATATTTTTCTCAAAACATATAAGGGAGTCACTGGAATGATAAACTAATGTTTCCTAGGGTTTGGAACACCCAAAAACCTCTAAAGCAAGTATTCACACAACTATGTGGATGTGAAAATAAAATTAAAAAAAGGACTAGGATTTCAAGGCATGATTATGATTAAGAAATGGTGTCCACGGACTTGAACTTTCAACCGTTTCTATATGGGTGGATAAACATTCAACATATACCAATTTCAGTCCCTCTAAAGACCTACGTTACTAGATACGCCCCCCTTGGTGATATGGATACAATATGTATCCGGCTGGGTATGCACAAGGTACCATAGGGGCCCTGCGGGTTCGCCCATATATGTCCTTGGAATATTCTGAGCGTACCTGTAGGGCCTTTGCCTGTATATGTCCTGGGATGTTCTGAGCGTACTCATAGGGCATTTGCCCGTATATGTCCTGGGATGTTCCGAGCACACCCGTAGGGCCCCTGCAGTACCCTGGGCATATCCTTGCACCAAAACAGTTTTTTTAAAACTTTTCTTTGCCGTCACTGCTCACTTTTCCACAGCCGATGCAGTGTGAACAAGATTTCCGCTATTGTGCCTGTGCTGCTCCGTCCATGTGACTCCCTGCTGGACTACAAAACTTCCCAAAACTAGAAGTTTCTCTCTATATAATCAGCTGCTATGTGCATTTGGAGAAGCGCACATTAACATTTGCATTAGTTTTAGTTTAAGGCAATGGACACATATATAGCTCGAGTCTTCCTAGCTTACCTTCTTCCAGCCTTCAAGAATGTATACAAAAAATATGGTGGCTGCTGCAGCATGCTGTAAAAAAACAAGCCATCAGGCTTGCCACAGACCCGTGCCTGGCTCGGGCTGCACATGAAATTACAGGGTCCATGTGGAGTCGAGCCCTGGACCTCCACCTACATAGAAAGATCATGAAGCAAGCCTTATCCTCCGTTAGATCTTGTTCTAAGCCCATGAAAAAGTGAATGGTATCTTGCATTCTACTGTGCAGGCTGAAGGGGGTCTCTCTCAAGCCCAAATATGTTGATGTTAATGTGAATGCAGTGGAGAGGATGGTGCGAGCATTGCAAAGGGTGATTCCAGGTGGCAGGGACATGGAAAGTATTGATATTCTATTCCAAGAGACTGCAGATTATATTGTGAATCTTCAAAAGCAAGTGCATACCTTGCAAGCTCTGTCTGATTTTAGCTCTAGTGAATATCTAGATCGGTGTGTGGAAGGAGATTTTCATAAGTGTAGTGCTGGAGGTATTTTCTCATGTATAAATAGATCTGGTAAAATAATGAGACCTTGTAATGATATTTTGTACTTGGGGCGTATCCCTGCGCCGAAACGGGTTTTGCTTCCATGGTTATATTTTTATTTATTTTTATATATTTTTGTATGGCTGTATTAAAAAATGTATCCAGGGCCAAAAAAAAATCGCCGTATCCACATCTGATTTATGTATCTTTAGCCGTATCCGTATTGGCTACTTAGCTAAAGACTAGTACACAATTTTATTTATTCTTATACCGCGTCTAGCAGCTTAATGTGTAATAAAGATTCAATTCTCCTTATTTAAAAGAGATGTTCAAGTTTGTGTTACTCAACCCCAATACTAATTTGCACCAGCAAGGACTTTGCTTATATCAGGACCGCATGTCATTTCAAATGTGTTACTGAAACTAATGAAAATAATAAAAATAAATAAATGAAGCAAACTCTTAAGCTAAGAGATTTTTACTAGCAGAAAGGACCTAGATAGTTTATGATGCCACAGTAATGGCTTTTGTCAGCTATAACGCTTGTCAAACATTAAGATAGGATAAAAAAGGTTTCTAACGCTTGTCAAACATTAAGATAGAATAAAAAAGGTTTCTAACACCAGTTAAATGCTTTCCTTCAGGCTAAAGGTTGCATTTCTTTCAATTTGTTTTGGCTTCACATAAGTCATCCAATCAGAGACAGAAGAAGAACAGGGCTCCCACAATAGAGATCAGATTTGAATGTTCAGATTTCTACACCATCAATGTTCTTTTCGTTGTGTGGTCCGCAACCAGATGAGATTTTTATTTTACACTGCCCATGGTCAGATCTGAAAGAAACAACAAATGCTGCAGGCCACTTCTGATCTCCTTGCACACAGGCCTTCAGTTCCAGGCTTGCTTTTACAACCTAATACAAATAACAAAATCTGCCTTGTTTTGTTGGGTCAATAATTTTTTAAACACCATAAATGGACACTTTAGTTTTTTGGCAATTTCAGGCTGAATAAAATCTTCAGATCTGTAATTACTAAATTTTATTGCACAGGCTAGGTCTCACAATTGCTCTAATACCAAATAATGGAAATATTGTATCCGTATCAGCTATTTTATTCATAATTTGAGGGATATTTATACGATTCATAGCATAGCAACAAACCTCGGACTTGGCAAAAAGTCGGAAATCCAGTTTTTGACTTGGAATCGGACTCGATAACAAAACTCAACCAAGACTCGGAAAATATAAATAATAATAATAGCTAATTTTAGGGGGAAAAGCTATTGAAATGCATCCCATATCAAATCAACTTAAAATACACTTGAAACCATGGTTATGAGACTCAGCGAGTCCTCCCCATCCGAGTCCAAATTGCCGAGGAATTGCTGAGTCTTAAGCATAATCTCTGAGTCTAGGGGCGAGTCTGGGGAGTCTGGTCATACTCGCAATTCTTGCATTTGGACTCCGTGATTTTGAGTTTTTTTTATTTTCTATTTTTTTAAAATTTTAAACTGTCGCCAATATTAAAAAAATGACACGAATGACTGATATTTTTGAATATGTGTTTATGATCAATCTCCATAAGATGCCACAGATTCTTTATCTTCATTGTGAGAAACCTTTTGGAACAATTAACATGTGACAGAGTATTGTTTGTTTCTCAAGATAAGCCTTTATTTACCTTTAACACAGTCTTTGTAATGTCTTACATGGTCCAAACCTGTTTTCTGATTGCTTCTGATATAGCTTGTTAATAGTAAATCAAGTGATTGGTTACCGTGCACATCAATCCAAAGAAAGATGCATCATTTGAGATATGGGCTTGATATAAATTTTCTACAAGGACATCCTACAATTCTTCAACGTGTTACAACTTACCAATAATCATTTATTTTTCATGTATCCATAGGACAAATCAGTGGAGAGTTTGGACAATATCAATAACAACTTACTTTGGTTATTGTGTTCCCCTCTTCATGCAATCTTTAATAGAAAAGCTCTTTCATCTTATACAGTTACATTTTGCTTAAGCTTTGTTTATCGTTATTCAATGTCGCTTTCCAAACATTTTAGCAGCTGGCTTGAATGCTTTGCTGCACTTTATACATTCACCAGTAACAGAATGCAGCCAAGACCGTCTTAGTTTTAACTGAACAATTGTATTATTTTTGAAACTTTTGTTGATTTGAAGCACAAGAAGAATGCAAGATAAAGGTTTTGTTTCTGCTTCAAACAGTCTGTAGATTGTAGCTTGCCTTGCTCTTTCCCTTTAACAGGTCTTTGGCATAACCTCTTTTCATTCAATTTCTATGTCAAGAAATGAAATTTGATCTTGTCTTGTTTATTTCAAATGGCATGAATCTGATGCTATCTACCACTGCATGTTAACTTCGAATATTCAATATTGCATTATTTACTTACTTTGTGTGTACACATGTATGCTAGATGTAATTGGTTAGTTTTGAGTGTATTTAAAGTGTATTAAATATGGAATGCATTTGAATATTTCCCCCCCTAGAATTCGCTATTTTTAATGGTTTTTTAAATTTGCCGAGTCTTGGCCTAGTTTTGTTGCCGAGTTTGACTCCGAGTCAAAATTCGGCTTGTCGAGTCCGAGTCTCGTTTCTTTGCTTGAAACTAATCAATTACATCTAATACATTTGTATACACAAAGAAGTAAGAAAACAATGTGATATTGAATGTTTGAAGTTGAATAGTTGAACAGTAGAACTTGAAACTTGAGAACTGATATTAAATAATAGTTGCTTTTATATTCGTAAAATTGCTTCTTTGTATTCAAAAGATGGATTTAGAAATACGGCGATGGCATCAACCAAAAATATAATATAAAAGATACAACTAAGGTTGAGAAGAACCTGCATTGCTCATCCTAACGCTAGATGCACCACATTGGACCCTGTGTATGCCAAGGAAATAGCTACAACCATTCTACTTGCCCTTGAGGTATTGACAAGATCATCCTCCACAGCATTTTTATCCTTAGATGTATGGGTCTACTCCTCCTCCCCTAACATTACAAGCTCCTCGCGATCAACTTGATCGACGCATGCATGATCCTCCTCTATACACATGGGGTTATCATCCTTGGTGATAGACTCAGATTGTGGATCATTCTCCTCCAACTCAATGGGGGATAAATCTTCCTCAATACACATTAAGAATCAGTAAGGACCATTCAAATATGAATTACAAACTAGATAATTGAGAGAGAAGCCATGATACCTCATCCCCTACAATCTACTTGTGGTGGAGGCGTAGGTTGTAGTACACAAATACAAGGTTATTTAACTTTTGCATTGACAACTTGTTGCACTTTTTTGGAGTGTATGTGCTCAAACATACTCCACTTGTGCTCACACCTTGAAACACTACATGGTTGGCTTAGCACTTGAATAACAATTCTCTGAAGATTCGAGAACTTAATGGAAATTTTTTCTCATCATGCATTTGTAATGATAAATATTAAAATGTTATAGGCTTCGATTAAAAAAAAAAGAAGTAATATTCAATAACAAAACGTGCAAAAGATTAAACTCAAACTTTACGTGGCCTAGTTGTCCTAGTTGCCTTGTAAATATCTTGATAAAAGAGATCTCCTAGTGCTTGTTTGTAGATTTCAATCTCAGACATAATCTTCACACTCCTATGTGGATTTGTATCATGTCATCAATGACCATGTATAGGCTGCTCATAACATCCTTGTCAGCGTTAAAGCTCTCAAGGAATTAGAAGGCTAGGTTCAAAAAGTAGGCACAAGCATGAGGTTGCCAATGGAGTTTTTTTATCCACCGTTGGTCAATGATATCCCAAATGGACTTGTACTTGGCCTTCACCGTGCCATACATAGTTTTTATTTGCTCTTTGGTTCAATCTATGCCCTCATAGTTTTTATTTGCTATTTGGTTCGATCCATGCCCTCATATATAGATCCCATTGCGGGATTTTCTCCATCAACAGCATGGAGGAAATAAACTAAAGGTTCCATGGCCTATAAAAAATAATTAGAAAATTAACTCTTTATCAAGTCTTAATTGTAATAAAAAAATAAAATAAAATAATGTTTTAAAATAAAGAAAATGAAAATTCAAGAAACTCAAAATGACTTATATCTACAATCTCCTATGTTGGCATTCAAAAGTCGGACTCATTGAACACCCGCTTCACAACATCAATCCCAACAATGGTCCTTGAGTAGAAATACTTGCGCCATTTCTTGCTAACAAACATTCGCTTCAACGAAGCTTTTGATTGTAGCAAAGATTGCAAGGTAATGAAAGAGGATGCAAAACAAGTTACACTAGGTCGGACTAGCTCCTTATTTTATGTGAACCCTCTTATTAAAGAGAGGACCCAAGCATGGTTGTAGATGTAATTGCAAATATTATGGCAATGCTCCACAATTAGCTTGACCCTCACCATTTTTCCTATATACCCTAGCATCAAATCATTGCAATTGACCGAGCATGGAGTCCTAAGATCAAGAGGTGCCTCTACATCATAGGCTACCTATAACATTATAATATACCACATTATTGATGACTACTTGCACCTCATTTTTTTCACCTACCTCTGCAACAAGTTCTTCCAAAATACCACATAGATATTCAATATTTTTTGTCCTCCCCGAGACATCAATTGACTTAATGAAGATAGTACCACTTGAAGAAGAAACCAAGAAGTTTAACAATGTTCTATTTTTTATTCTAGTCCATCCATTGGACATTATAGGGCAACATTTTTTCCCTCCAAATAACCCACTGCTCATTAATGATTGATTCTACATTTTCCACCTTTGACAAAATTCAGCCCCTTAAATCATCAACAAAGTCTAATTCTTTGATAGATTTTTCTGCAAACCTTTATCACTTTGCATTTATGCCTCAACTAATTCTATCTACGTGAATGCCTCAACAACCAATCTAAACATACTTTATTTAACCATAAGCTACCAATTCGGATTAGGTTTGGGGTTGCGTTTAACGAACTGGGTTCATTTGTACTACGATTTTTTTTTGCCTTGGATACAGTTTGGTTTCAGCCATACAAAAAATATTAAAAGAATAAAAATTATTTAATTTCTAACTTAATAAATAGGAAATTAGTGACATTAACCACATAGTATGCATATTAAAAAAAAAAAAAAAAAAACCAAAAAATACTAATCGAATGCCAAATTTCATGATAATCATAAATCTCAATGATAATTAATTACATCAAATTAATAATATTCATAGTAGTCTTGCTCTTCATCATGAGCCTCAAAATCAACATCATGATGTAGGACTGGCACTCTCGCCACTCCTACCACTCCCGCTAGCTAAGCTATGTGTTACCAAAGAAGTGTCAATGTTAAGTAATGAGTGGTGGCAAATGGAAGCATCTTGGATCTATTTCCCAATGCTTTGTCATCCCCTCGTAATTTGGTTAATAGTTTGATAGAAGGCACAAATTGGAGTGTATGTAGATCAACTGCGTGGATTTTTTTGCTGCTAGCTTGTTGCGCTTTTGAGTGGATGAATCTGTATATGCTCCAATTTTGTTCACAAGAAGATGAACTTACAATCTATATTCAAATTTATAAATATAAAAAGTTAAAACTTAAGTTTTAAACATAAATTTTAAAACAAAAACAAAGAGTTAAAAATTTAAAAAATAAAAACTTTACCTATGACAAGACCTTGATTGCAAGAGGCTGCAAGTTTAGTGATCATTGGCCATATAGGTACCACCACATATGAACATCCTTTTAGTCTTTGTCCTGAAGAGTACCAAGTGTATGACCTTTGGAGGTAATGAAATCTCCAAATTCGTTCATAACCATCTCTTCTATCTTAGGATCAAGGAAGATCTTAGAAAATGGCAACTTATGCTCTTGCAGCCACTTTGACATCCCTATATGGTGGCACCTTCTTTAGCAAAGGAAAGATCTCCGTGCAATAGAATCCAGGAGTCAATGCAAAGGCAAGGAGATGTAGTGGGGTGGTCTTTTTGTTCCATTGTCCAATGAGGATTGAATGGACTTGCTTGAATTTTTTTTCCTCGAGATCATGCTCTTTTGCATTAATGATAGCCTTCGTCTTCTCAATCATTCAGTCAGTGCCATCATATTTTTCTCCCAAACATGGCCTAAACTATGTTAGTGAAAAGGATCATACTTATAATGAGCTTTGTGAAACTCAACAAATAATCCACATGGGCACACCGATCATCATCTAAGATCATATCTTTCACTCATTGGGCCCGCTCTTTGCTTGACTCCCTCCATACACTCCACATGTGGCCGATGACCATGCTTCTGTGTGCCGCTCATTCCTTCACAAGTCATCTCAAGAGGATTGTGTTAGAGACGAATCTAGTCTCAACAACCTATTTAAAAAAAAAAGAAAAAACAACTAATGAAAATCTACTAGTTCTAGATTAAAAAATTTAAAAACAAAAATAAAATCACGAAAATAAAAAAATTAAAACCTATATGTTCCTTTAGTAGATTCAAAGTCTAGAAGGATTTGAAGTTGGCTTGGGCTAGGTGATGGTTGGTGCCAAACATTTGAATTTTATCAGCGTTGGCATACACTTGCTTGATCCACTCAATTTTTCTCCCCGTTTTTGCAGCACAAGGTTGAGCGAGTGGACATATCAAATTGTCCATAAAATTTGCCCATAACTCTCCTTGACCAACATCTTCGCGGCCTTGCAATTTTTTGTGTTATCCATTATATCTTAAATAAAATTTCTGAGGCCTCATCGTCTCAATGGATTTAAAGAGGATGTTGGTGATGAACTCGACATCCTTCACACCCCCCTCACAATCAACGACCTTGAATAACTTTGCCCCTTCAGGGCACATTGCAACAACATTGATTAGAGGCCTATTTTCTGCATCTTCCCATCTATTAGAAATTATGGAGACCCTTGTTTCAACTTACAAATCTCTAATTGGATTCAAATAATTCTCAACATGTTTTTTTGCCTTTGTCAATATGGTGGTATAGAGCTTCTCAAACCTTGGTTCTTCGTAACCTTTTAGGGCTTCATTGATCGTTCTTAACATTTCTTGCCAATATGGTGATCTGACCACAAAAATTGTATGAGATTTACCCTGATTGTGTGAGCTAACATATTGAATATCACAAAAATTTCATTTCCAAATACACCCCCACCACTTGGAACTTGCTCTATCATTGTCACATATTTCTAAAGCGGTGATTGTGCATCGATTTTGAATCGGGGTTGGCCCACGGAGATGGAACTTGTTGATATTTGTAATATATCTAACTGCAAGTTAAAAAACCAACACATAATTAAAAACAAACCCTAGGGAAACAACTTATTGAAAAAAAAAAGGTTAAGAAGTTTAAAACCTTATCTTGGCAGCAAATGGGCTCCTCAGTCAATGTAGAAAAATGATTAAAATGTTGTTTGATGAAGCTTCAACCCTAGATTAGTAATGGAAGGTAGGTATGCATTGAGAAAATGAGACGCGACTGCTTTTGGTTTTATCATTTGTGTTCTTTTATATTATGTTTTTGTGTTTCACTTAACTTCAAGAGTTTGCAATGTGTTTTTAATTATTTTTAATCGTTGCTTTAATGTCAAAATTTGAGAAAAAATAAGAAAAAAAGTAAATGTTTGTGGCTGCAAAATAACTTGGGTTAACTCGGGTTACCTAGTACAAACTTAGGCCATTTCCTAGGGGAACCAAACCCGTACCCAGATCGGGTACGTCACTAGGCAAGGTTCTGCTATTTTGGACGATTCGGTATCTTAGATTTAACCAAGAATATTATAAATAATATACTATGGTGTAATGCTAATTCTAACAACACCTTGTCTGTTAGTGAGGGCTAAGAGAATGATAAACAACTCGACATACACAAAATTGTCAAGAGAAAATGGGGACATGTTCTAGCTATAGTGCTCATACCTGTTGATGGTTGTTGACTAGAGGATCATGATTTAATTAACGGTTTTAAATTTTTTAAACAAATCCTTAACTTGCACTTTTGAGAATCCTTGTTAGGTTGTGAGGGCTTATCAGATCTTTGGTCTCAAGAATGATCAAATTATGCTATTTAGTTCGGGCATAATCTTATAAATCATAGATAAAAGTTCTAGTTGAGTAGTAGAGTGCATAACGGGTGGGGATGAAAATGCACAGTTCTATTTCTAGGGTTCCATATAAATCATTGATAAAAGTTCTGGTTTACTAGTAGAGCGTAGAATGAGTGGGAATGAAGATGTAAAGTTATATTTCTTGGGTGCTACATAACAATATATGATTCAATAGTTTGATTGTTCATTTTATATCAAGTCAAATTGGTTGGCGTGTTTAATATTGCCTTGTCCTATAGTGACTACATGAGAATTAAAGTAAATGTTGTGACGAGGTAGATTGGTCTAGGCAACATTAATGGCAAATTTTATGGCTAAATATATTGCTAATAAATTTTATGTGCTTGTAACACAAGGCATAGAGCATGGATAAGACCATCATTGGTTCATCATAGATCTGTGTTTTTTTTTGGTTTGTTTTTGGCGAAAAGGAAAAAGATAAATTGTACTAGTAATTTATTTAAAATGAGAGGAAAAGGTCAATGCAAAATTGATAACAGATTTGATTAAAAATTTTCCGTCTGTTCTAGATCCCACATAAGTCACAAAGTAGTAGCAAATAACAAGCCTAGCAAAGTAGACAGAACATTCTTACTTGCTTGTAGCCGTCTACAAATTAAAATCAATCACTCCATGATACATCTTTGTGAGTTCAGGAACTGTAATGCAGGTCAAAACTTGGTTCATGTGGCAGTAAGAGTCCTTAAAATAATATAACTTGTAATGACATCCATTATAAAGAGAATAAAGAAAGTAGTAACAAATAAATTATATTTATTGTTAATGTCCATGAATAATCAAAATAGGTGAATGGGACTTAGAGGGACTTAAAATGTTCAATCTGTTGTAAAATAGAAGTGCTAGGATAGAAAAATTAACTAAATACAAATTACAATGAAAGGTGAACAAAGCAAGCGGGGGTAAAGCTATAGTGGTTATACCTTGAGCCATAAGACATGGTAGAAGTATAAATATCCCTTTGAGGTAAGGACCCCTCAAATAAACATGGAGATGATGAAGAAGATCATATAAACATAGATCAAGCACAAATCCTTCTGAAGAAGATAAGATAGGAACTCTTATGAGTAGTTTGAACTCCTACATCCTGTTAGAATTGCATTTCCATGCATCTATATGGTAGATGACATTGAGAGTGGTAGGTGAATAAGTTGTCGAAATAAGATTGCTAATAACAATAGCTCCTCTGGTATGTGATGATAAGAAATGTTAATAGAAGTTGTCCTTATAAATAGTTTATTAAACAAGCCATGAATGTATAATGTCCCCAATTTGGGACAAGCAAACAATAATGGGATTGGGCACAAACCCCAATCAAAAATTTGAAAATAATTCAATAGACCAGCCACTTCAGGTAGGTCTCTCAAACAACCACACCTCTTCAAAGTGATCCAAATGCTAAACGCCACTAGAGCATAAATTAAGCCACAATTACAGCCCTTAATATGCACTCCAACAATTGAGAATATACTCTAAAAAATGATGCCAACTGCTGTAATAAATACCTGGAAATGATGATCACCTTAGCTGAATTTATATACCCAAAATTCCAGCAAACACAAGCCTTCCTTCCCACTCGCCAAACCTGATGTAAACCCTTGAAAATAGCTTGCAAAATTAGGTAAGAACAACGAATAAGTCCAGCCAATGAAATAAAGAAATTAGGACCCAAAATCAGATCGCTATACTTCACAAGTAAGTTGGAAAATTACCAAATAAATTCACCTCACAATCGGGAATATCAAGTGATCAAATGAAGTCAAGACCTTCAATCAACACGCTGGAAATTTTCAAAAAATATTATAAATATTAGGGATAATATTTGTCCACTGATTTAGGGCCAATAAGCACCCCAAACCTTTGCAAGTACCCTTCCAAGTGAGTCACCCAATTTCTGATTTTAATTGCAATAAATTCCAGAATTTATACCTTTATATCTGCTCACAAAAACCCTCCAAAATCTTGTGATTTTATTCCCAAAAATTCAAAAATAATATTATAAATTTACCTTGTCGAATTAGAGTCTAAAAGCCCTTTAAAAAGGTTCAATTCCTCAAATTTATTCACCCCACCTTAGAAAAATATATAAAATAATTCAGATTATTTTATCTCACCAATTGACCACCAAAATGGCCTCTTATGATGCCTTAGGCAAGTCCAAGTAGAATAAATTCGTCAATAATTTTTCAAACTCTCGAGGGTTCCGTGTAGTGCAACCCTCTCAAGAGGGGTCTTCTTCTTAACCCAAACAAGTTTGCACCCAAAGGAATAGCTCTAAACCCTGTTAGCAATCTCCCAATGCAAGTCGCCACTCTCTAAGACCTGCAAATTATCCAAAAACCAGCTCTCTATATGGTTTGCAATATTCCTTGATGAAGGTGATGTCCAAAAACACCCTTGTAAATCCACTTGCATGCAATCATACAATTTTAAAGCTCAACTATAGCCCTTGAATAGAGCTGCTCAAGAAGTAAGAATGAATGTTTTCATCCCCAAACCCTTAACACTCTTGAAGGTTTTCATCTTCAAGATGTAATGAACAAGCTTGACATACTTGATCAATGATTTAATATCAAAATTAGGCATAACCTTCCAATTGAATCGTCAATTGCTTTTTATAATCATCCCCCAAGGGTGGCGCCCAAGTTGGAGGGATGTCTTTTGAATCATAAGCACTTTATTTTTTTCGAAACTCCTTTTTGAGGCTTTAGGCTCTAATGACCCTTAAAGGCCCCCTACTTCAGTGAAATTTAGATCAAAAGTACTTTTTGCATAACTCAACTAAAAATTAGAATACTTAAGTACTTTTTCACCTTTTTGCTCATAGAATGGCCCTCTCAATGTTCCCTTCTCTTTCTTTTCCTTAGCCTCGTGGGAACAAACCAATCTAAGGTTCCATAAGCAAGTTATGCCAAAAAGGGGGACATTACAAAATGCTTCAGTTGGTGATTTGGATATTTCTGAACACATTTCCAAATTGTGTAGCCAATTTTGTTAGTTCGTTGGTTTAATAGTCTCTTAACAAATTTTTTTGATAGTTATGGATTTAGGTTTATAATTTTGCTTTAAAAAATCCATTAATAATTAATTAGTTGTATAGGATGGTTTGTTAGCGAGTCTGCCATGAGGCAATTTGTGTGAAGTGGTAACCAAACTAAGATGTTAACTAAATATGGTCGATTACTGGCCAGATGCAGTACTATGCTCTTGCATAGCCTTGGACTCTTTCTATGGCATGGAATTGCTATGCGATGTATACTTTAGTGTGATAGGGCATGAAGTAGTTGTAATAAAAAAAAACTCAATCTATCTTAAAGAATATATGTTTGTCTCAAATCCAATTCAAATTTTAGTAATGTTCAAATTGTTTGTTATAAATATATAATTTAGCTAGAACTCAACCAAATGAGAATTGTGAATTGATTTGATTTATTTTTCCAGATTATCAGTTGGAAACTAGAAGTGAAGAACAATTCAAGAAATAAAGTTGTGTAGCTTATGAAACAAAAAATGTACTTTGAGTTTCAATTTTTGATAAGCAACATTTATATTCTTGTTTGGAAACTTGAATTGAATGGAGTTGCTGGTATTTCTTGATTCGAATTTATAAAGTAAGATGTGATATTGTTATAGTTGGGTAAGGTGAATTGTTTGTAGTTGCCTTAGGTCGTAATGGGACTTCGTTTCTCATTTTTTAGCACAATTTCATTCCACTGAGTGCATATAATGTTTTTAAAGATGTGTCGTATGGGGTTCATTAGACATTAGGAAAGTCATTTAATTGTTGATTTTTTTTCTTTGCATCTCTCTTATTAGCTTCACACTAAGTGCAGGACTTTCATAATTTGTAATCTAGGTTGGTCTGATGTGAACTATGTGGTAGAGACATAGCTAAGAGTTGTCCATTAAGAATCTTCTCTTAGAAACACTTGTTAACAACTTATTAACTAGTTTCTTGTTTCCTTAGTGAATATACACTATCCCTTAGGTAAATTTTGATGTTTTCCTTTTTGGAAAAGTAAGCATGGAATGATTTTTGTGAAGTGAAATTAATATTGTAAAGACAAAGTCAATGCTTTAGGTAATTCATTAGTTAAATTGCATGTGCCAATTTTTTTTTTTGGGGTTTATTTTCCGTTTCTTGTAGGTATGTGATTGGGGTTGACATGGACTTTGATGCACTTGAAATTGCTTCATCAAATGCTTCAGAACTTGAGGTAGGCCTTGATATTCTTAAAAAATGTTTTTTAGGTATTTTCAAGTCAATTTTAATTATGCGTGTGTGTGTGCATGCATTTGTGTGAAAACAAATTGGTACAAAAGATGAGTAATTGTAATATGTTTCTTGCAACATGAAATTTTTTTCAAACAAGATTTCAATTTTTTTGAGGAGAGAGAACATTAAAACAATGTTCTTATCTCATAAGAAAATCATGAGGTTGGTCAAGTCATCCGAGATTTGTTTTGAACCAACTCATAGCAATGGTGTTTACAAGTTGATTGCTCATGTGGGATGCCGTACATTGGAGAAATTGGTGGTTCCATCAACATAAGGGTTGATGAGAACGGTGGAAACATAAAAAAGGAAAGGGTGGTTAAGTCGTTTGTGAGAGTATTCTCTTAAGAATAGACACCACATATGTATCAAGATCACTAAAGTGTTACCCATGGAGGATCAAGACTTTGAATAACATGAGGGATTAGTGGAGAATCACAAACATGAAAACAACATGAACAGAGATGGTGGCTTGGGCTTGAGCCAATCTTGGAATGCGATCATTAATTTACTTTAAAAACTCGGCCTAATGGTTCATTAGCAACTCACTTAGGCTCAACTAATATTTGTGCTTTGGTTTTTGATATTTTTATAGGTAATTTTAGCTAATACTGACATACTTATAGTTCAATAAGTTCAATATTTCAATCTTCATTAATATGAAGTTCTAATGCTAATTTAAGGAATTAACTTATACAAATTAAAAATTTAACCAATATTAATAAAGTTCGTTCATTTATTAATTTTAAAACGAGGAATACAAATTAGATGACAAACTATTGTTAATTTTATCTGAACACTTTGATACTAAGTAAGGACTAGCATATAGTTGAGAAGCTTAATTTTATCTAGCTCACTTATTAATTTTCGACTAGGGCAACTACTTAACCAATTTTCATCATGGCAAACTCGAATACAAATTAGATGACAAACTATTGTTAGTTTTATCCGAACACTTTGATACTAAGCAAGGACTAGCATATAATTTAGAAGCTTAATTTTATCTAGCTCACTTATTAATTTTCAACTAGGGCAACTAATTAAATTTTTTAATTTTAATATTAGCCCATCTATTAATTTTTAAGTTGGGTACAATCATTTAATGATTTATCCTATGTTCAACAACTTGCATCATAGGCCTTCAATAGTGATATACTTTAAAGGGAACCTAAGTCTGCAATCCATACTTACTATTTCATCTCGCTGATGGATCACGTTGTGTGATCTGAAATGTTGATCAATAAACTTTCCACGCATTTTTTCTAGAAGTATTCTCTCTAATCATATGGACTGTGAAAACATTATATCTCTCATTTAAAAAAATGTTGAATTTGTATTTACATTGGAGAATTTGTAGAGAAAACATTGTTTAAATCATTCAAGAAATCAGGGAATCGCTTCTATCTTTCATCAAAGATTTTTCCTTTAGATGGTGTGCAAAATATAAAGATATTTATAAAAAGAGTACATGGTTAACTTTTTCTTCATCATTATATAGCAGCATATGTTTTGAGCAAAGTTTCTGATTTGTATTGGCTTATCCAAATTTAGATCATAGACAAGTAAGCCAACTTCATTTCTTTTGCAAGGATTAGGTTCATACCAACAATTGTCCCTTGGCCTCCCTAGCTGTAGCTAGGCAAACAAGCTCATGACTAGAAAGTCAGTAAATTGCTACATTCCTAGGAGGGACTGCATGATCTTTGTTCACTGAAGAGTCAAGCATGCTTGACATCTCAATGGAACTTGAACAAAAAACCCTTTGGTTCATACATTTGGTGATTGTATGCTATATTTAATTGAAACCTGCATGTCTGGTTGGAATAGAGATCCATTTTCCATGGATATTGCATATCCATAGGTTATGGCACACAATACCTTGAATAAGTTTGAACGATATGATTACTCAATTTGTCCAAGAAACCTTTGATAAGGCTCTGAACCAGACAAATGTTGAAGAAATGGAGCTGCCACGCCAAGCTCCCATGAAGAAGAATCTCAAGAATTGAAGCAAAAATGAGAACTGTGATAAAGAAAAAGGTGCTCGCTTGTACTAGTTCGTCCTCTCTGCTACAAAACCCGTCTCAACAGCATAAAAGATGGCATAAAATGTCTTTTTTGGTTTAGGAGTGTTGGACTTAAATAGACCATTGGAGAACCCTAGGTCATTTTGAGTCTTCTTTCGGCAATAGTTGAAAATATCGATAAAATCACCTTATTAGTAACGAAGGCAATGCAGTACAGATTTCTGCTCTATTTTAGGCAAGTCTTCATCAAGGAATAATAATTTTTCCAAAACCACCGAAGGGGTTGTGGTGTAATGACAAATGAGGAAAGTGGAAAGAAAGAGGTTATGAGTTCAGTTCCCCTTGGGTAGCACGAGTTGTAGTGTGCCCATGGATTGGGCCTTTGTTTGTGTCCCAAATGGTTGTGGATACCTCCCAAAATTACACATTGACCAACCAATATCCACACGAACACACACACACACACACACACAAAGATATATCCCCAAAACTATGCAGTGTAAAATGATGACAAAGCATTGTGAGATATCAAACCCACCTTAGTTATTGTTGATCCCTCAAATGGCCTGACCATATACAGATTTAATGTGCCCAAAATACAGTGATCACAATGGGAATCCTTGGTAGTTTTAATTTAGGATAACCTCTGAAGAAGGTGGCTCCTCCTATCTTAGCACTATTTAAAACTTCGTTAGGATTAAAGGGCGAGGTCAAACACAACAAATGTAAAAACAAAAGGCGATGCGCTAAAATAGAGTGATCTCTTACTCATATAAAGGAAGGAAATTACAAAACAATTATTCAACCTAATCTAATGTCAGCCTTCACAATTTACTATATGCAAGAGGTAAGAAATTCAACATTAAAAATAGGCTGAACGTCCACACGTAATTCCAGACCAAGGGTAGATAAATAGCCACAATATATTTTTATTTAGTGCTTCCAATGTACACAGTTGCATACATTTTTGAGATAAACTACAATTAAACAAATAAAATAAAAGATAAATCTATGAATTCACCATAGAAGCTCTCAATGAGAGTTGGAAAAATCCCTAGGAAAAAGACCCCTAAAATAGAGAGACTTTATATTTATTTACAACCCACAAAACCAAAAGGAGCAGAGCACATGCTACATGCCCAAATTTGGGCCACACAAAATCCCAAATGGACATATGTCAAATCCTCATATCACACTTGGTCTGATTATCCTCCTTCTTTGATCAACGAACAACGTTCATGCCTTCATCACCAAGACAATCCATGAAAATATCTCCATCTTTGTTGTAAAGAAATTTTCCCTTCAAAATGTCTTTGATGCAAAATATCTTGCGTGTGAGCTCCAAAATATAAACGAAATAAAGGCAAAGCCTTTCATTGATCTCCAAAAGGTAATATTCCCTTGAATCTATTTTTAAGAGGCTAGGGCTCTTTTAACTGTTTCATTCCCGTGGGAACAATTTCTCCTCTTTTATCTAAAAAGGGGGCACTTTACTTTATTGCTTCTCCTTTTACATAAGAGGTGCTAGATCTTTTTCTCTTTTATGTGGGGAGCAATATACAATGAGGGGTCCTCCTTATAATTAAAGTCCCAGGCATTTTGCCTTGTGATAAAACCAAAGGTGTCTAGCATACTATTACATATTTTCTTGAAAGGAAAGAATAATAGAAGACTGGGAATTTCAGATCAGAGAAAATTATGCAACTATTTTGAGGTGTGAAAATTCACTATAGTTACTATAAAAACATGGCAAGTTGTTTAACAGTTAACACACATAGTAACTCTTAATTAGACTCTAGTGTTGTCTTCATTTTTAAGAGTTTAAACTTTGGTTTTTCTTACAAACTACATTTAGTAAATCCTACGTGGTTGTTTTTTGTCCCTTTTGCAAGAAAAGAAACAATTTTATATAAATAACATAGAATGCCTTATAAAGGTATACATACAATTCCTGCATAAGCAAGCCAATCCAACACGTAGAGTGGCTCCAATGTTAGTGGTGATAATATATCTCCTAAGAGGAGAAATGGAGCTTAACACATTCTAGGACTGCTTAGTCATTCAAAAAGTTATGAAAATCCATTTTTCCAAAATATTTTGTGTATCTAATAGAGGGATAAAAACCAACACATTCTCACTTCTTGGTCCCCCATCCCCATCCCCATCCCCATGCTATTTCCTATTCAAATATCACCCCTAGGATTTTACGGGTACTTCTAGGCACGCCTTTTTTGCACAAAATGGGACTCAATGGACCATAGATTAAAACCAAAAGCATGATGCCTTGAACAAATCACATATTCCCAAAACTAGAGGACTTGTAATGAATGGCTGTATTAGAAATAACTTAAAATCTATGTCTAGTATCAAACCTAGATTTGATGAGAAAACTTGCAATCCCAAAACCTATGCTTGACTCCCTCTTTATTTCCACACTACACACAAATTTCATTTAAAAAAAACCAATATTGGGAAGTCTATGTTTGTTGGTAAGCACTATGTGGTATGTGTGAGCACACGCGTTTGCTTGTGTGTGCGTGTTACACAAGTGTGCATGTGCATACACGTGTGTTTGTGTTTCCATGTGTGTTTGTGTCCATGTGTGCATGTCATCTGCATTTTTGTTTGTATGTATATCTATCTGTGTTTTTATGTGTGTGCATGTGTGTTTGGGTGTTTGTGTTTGCATGTCTCTTTGTGATTGTGTGTGGTCGTTTGGCTGTGTTTGCATGTCTGTGTGTGTGAATGTGTGCATGAGTCTGTATATATATATATATATATTTCATGCCCTAAAATTGAGTGTTGACTTATATAACATTAGGACTGGTATATTACTATATAAGGTATCGATCCTGTTGTAAAATTGTTGCCTTTTCTTTCCATTTACTTTTGGTTGTTCGTATACTTTAGCATGTATCTGAGACTTCATTGCTTGTATTGTGTCAAACCCAGTAGCCTGTGTTGTTTTAAAAGCATATTGTGTGATTAGCTTTTTTGCAAGACATCAATATTGTGATTATTACGTGTACCTTTGAAGGACTTACAAATATTGGAATTTTATAATGGTTAAATATGGTTAATTTTTGCTGGCTGTTGTAGCTTACCAAGCAGGTATGCAGCGGAATGTGTAAAGGATTACATATTAAATAAATAAAAATAAGATGTGAGGTATCAAATAAGAATATTTGAATAGGGGCTCACGAACGAGAGGACGCAACCTGTCATTAGGTAACTATTCAGGGGGTTATGTCTCTGAAATGTAGCCCTTCATAATTAATAACATAATTAGGCTCATAACATGCCTTCCGGTGTTGGAAATGCTTTGTCCTTTAAGCATGATTAAAAAATAATAATCTATGTTACTTTTCAAAAATCACTTGTAATTACTAATATTTTCCAAATAGAATGTCACATATCGCTATTGTATTTGTTTTCTTGAAACAATTTTGCTTCAAAATCATTGTTTGATAAGAGAGAGATATTCTCAATTGCAACCAACATGTAACTTTTGTTGTCCGATTAATTTTGCATATGTTTCTTAACTTTTTAGGTGCATAAATGATGTTTAATGTTTGAAGCTTGAGGAGTCATATGGTTCATGGTTTGCTTATCACATTTTCTTCTTTTCGCTGCAACTTAATTTAATTAAAATTCCAATAAATATATATCTTTTGAAATAAAATGTTATTTTCTATTCTAAATATTTGAACTTGTGAATGTTATTCATTATCCCTTATCTTGTTAATGCTTTATTTGTAAAGGAATGGACACAATCTCTATTTGGATGGATGCAAAACCTTTAATGTCTATTTATTTTTATTTGTTTCATAGTATTGTAACTTATAACTTTTTTTTTGAAATTATCTTTTGGATTTTAATTTCTTTGTGCAAATGATCTAAAGTAATCTTGCTTTGTATTGGTTTGGGATTTTTAATTTACTAAAATTGAGAAATAAACACGTTGTGGCTGAATAAAATAGTGGTAAAGAAAGATAAATGTTAGGGAGGAAGGATATGTGGGGTGAAACAAGAGGGGAACACCAATGAGCATATGGGTGAAATGCCATATATATATTTATATATATATTTTTTTTACTTGATTGAAATGCTAATAAATTTGCCAAAAGCTTACGAATCTATATCTATTATTTTTATAGCCAAGCCATTTTGATATTAAAAATATATATTAATGTCAAATATTGTCAATTTACAACTTGCTTTAATATTAGGATACTAGCTTTTCTAAAAAAGCTAGCTTTCTATTATCCATTCTTTAGTAGTCTCACCTTTGCATGCTTTCTAAAAAGAACATGCATGCTTTTTGCATGTTGTTGCTTTTATCATGCATGATTTTTGCATGTTCTTGCTTTTACCATGCATCTTTATTTACTATGCACGTACGAAAAAAAACATGCATGCTTTTTCTATATCTTTCCATTTATCATGCATGCTTTTTTCTTGCTCTTTCTAGAAGGGAGAGAAATAAATTGCATTATTAAATTCCACCACACCAAATGCCGAGAAAAGTGAAGTAGGTAGAGTAGAAGTTTAAATATTCCTCAAGCATAATATCTTTTCACCCTTGCAATTCATTGTTATGGATGATATTATCCCCATTACCCATAACGGAGGGAGTATGTGGCCCCAAACTGACGTTGGCAATCTAGTTTGTGGCCTTTTTTCCCTCACAATAGACATGAGTTATCTCGGATTCTTTGGAACTTTTGATTAGCTCTTTACCTTGGACTTCAAATCCACCATTCTTGATTTTTGTTGCAAGTGACTGCATTGATGATGACAAACAAATCACCTTATATAATTAAGTTATTGATGCTGTTTTCAAGGGCAAGAATGAGACCCAGGATAAGAACTTCAGCTTCCGCAATATTGTTGGAATCAATTCCTATGTAGAGGGTTTTGAAAGCCACCACTTCGCCTTTGTGATTTCTAATGAGAGCCCTGACTCCCGATTCTCCAGGATTGTGCTTTGAAGCACCAACAAAATTCAGCTTGTGCCATCCCTGGGCAGGGGGGACCCACTTAGTGTTGTTTCTCTTAAATTTTTATTGTTTTATTATTAGTGGGCTCCAGTCTGTCAGTTTTTTTTTCTAAGAGTGGGCTAATTATGGAGGATGCTAAGTTAACTCGGATTTGCCTCTTTTTTTTGAAATTTTCAGTAATTGACAAAACATTCAACATGCAACTCTCGATTTCCTTCCAGACCTGATCTTGGTTCTTGTGAAATCGATGTTCTTTAAAATTTTTGACATTTCTTTCGAGTCAGATTTCCCAAGTGATGAAGCTTGGAGCCATGTTCCATATGCTTATGAGAAGATTCAGGTTGACATTGGTCTTCTAGGCTTGAAGATGTGTAGAGAGTGAATAGTTTAAAGCCCAAATAAAGTTAAAGATGTTGAGGAACCTACTCCAAAGCTTGGAGGCATACTTGCAACGTAGAAGGAGATGATCAATATCTTTGATTTTGTTGAAGCACATGATGCAACTTGAGGGACACAAAAGGCCTTTCTTTTTTAGGTGTTCCTCCGTTAGGATATTCCCATGAGTAGCAAGCTAGAGAAAGGCTTTTGATTTTGGACATGGTTTTGAGTTATATATTTTTGCCTAGGGCTAAGCCTCAGATGAAGAATGAGGGGTAGCTAACTGTAGGTTATAACCCTCTTTGACAGAGTAGAGTCCCATGCCTATTTGATGCCATCTTAGAGTGTCATCAACTGTGTTCCAAGGAGTAGGAAAGCCGTGAAGGAGTTTATTGAGGGCATTATTTTGTGAGCCATCCTGATTTTGAAATGTTTTCCAAATTCTTACAATATGGCCATGGGTTGTGCTTTCAGTCCATTTGTCTTTAACTTTTTGGCCCCATTGGTTTTTGCTTTCCCTACTGACCCTAATGAGGTTCGTATCTGACTGAAGAGTTTGTCCAATGAGCCATGTGTCCTCCCTGAAATCTGTGTTAGAACCATTTTGAACTTTTGTGAAGAGATTTTTCAAGAGAAGATCCCCAACTTCCTTAATGCAATTCCATATTTTGGAACCTATGGGGAGATCTTTGGTGGTGAAGAGCTTTTGCTGTTTAAATAATTTTCTTTTAGCATGCTACTCTAGTGTTTGGAGGTGCTAATGTCGAGTCTCCAAACTAGTTTTGCAACGAGTGCCAAATTGAACTTTATGATATTCCTTATACCGGCTCCTCCTCGGTGGTAGGGTTTACAGATAGTGTCCTAGGCGAGGAGTGGGAATTTATCTGCACCTTGCCATAGAGATGTTATGAGGATTTTATCAATTTCTTTAATAATTCCTTTGAAAGCAGTCATGAGAGAGAACTAGTAGATGGGAGTAGCTTGGAGGACAACTTTGATGAGGGTGAGTCTACCTATGGAGGATAGAAGCTTGCCTTTCCAGCTGCTTAGCTTACGAAATCTTTTCAATGATAGTGCTCCACAATCGCTTTTTCCCAGTGCCTTTGAAAAGAGGAAAACTGAGATAGGAGCCTAGAAGGGTAGCTTTCTTAGTGCCCAAGATTTTGCAAGGAAATTTTGGAGCTTGGGACTGACATTAAACAAGGTTACCTTAGATTTACTTATGTTGATAGACTGTCTAGAGGCTTTTTCATAGCTGCTAAGAGTGTCTTTGATTTCTCAGACTTCTTGGAGAGTGGGTGAAACAAAGAGCATGGTGTCATGCACAAATTTTGAGTGTGGGCATTTGCATCTGAAGTATCTTGAATACCTTTGATGTTATTTCTGATTTTAAAAGCCTTAATGTGTCTTCCTAGAGCCTCAACCTTAAGGAGATAGAGGGTCTCCTCGTCGTTGACCTTTTGAAGAAGAGAAAATCCCTTCATGTGAGCCATTAACTAGAATAGAGAACTTGGGAGTAGTGTAGCAGCTTTTGATCCACATTTTCTATTTGTTTCCACATCCAAACCTTTGTAGGATGCCATCCAAAAAATCCCAATTAACTCTATCATAGGCTTTGGAGATGTCTAGTTTGATCATACCTTTTCTTTTACTGACATTGAGAGAGTGGATGATTTTGTGCGTGATGGAAATGCCATCTGAGATCTGCCTTCCTTTCACATAGGCACCTTGCTCCTTAGAGACTAGTTTGGGAAGGAGAAATTGGACTCTATTAGCAGTGACTTTGGAGATAATTTTGTAGATGGAATTGGAGAGGGATATGGGATGAAAATCCTCAAGGAACTTGGAATCAGATTTCTTAGGAATGAGTTCTAAGATAGTGGCATTGCAAGCTTTGAGCATGGCTTGAGAGTCTTTGGATTCTTGAACAACCTCCCTAAGCTCTTCCCCAAGGAAGTCCCAAAAATGTTGAAAAAAAAGAGCTAGGAAATCGTCTGGCCCTGGTGAATGATTCCTTGCCATACTAAAAATAGCTCCTTTGATTTCCTCTAGAGAGATGTCAGCTATGTGGTTTTCGTTATTGTTTCTAGTAATGAGTTGGGGAATATGATTGAAGAAGATTTCTTGATTTGCCTTGTTATCAAGATGTTCTTGATTGAGAATGCCATTAGAATACTCCACTAGATGCTCTTTGATCACATGAGGATTTTCTAGAGTATTGCCTTGTTGGTCTCCAACTTTATAATATGATTGCATTGCCTTCTGATCTTCCAAGAGCAATGGAAGAACTTGGTGTTTTTGTCTCATTCAACGAGCTAACTCTTGATTTGTGTTTCCAGTAAAATTCCTTTTTATTGTAGATGCCCTCAAGCTTATGGGTTACTTCCTCTTCTTCTTTAAGGAGGACATTGGAGTTGAGGCCTTCCTTTTTTAGATGTTGAATGATCCCACATTTATTTTCCAGATTCTTTTTTTATTGGAAGATATTCTGAAAGGAATCAATTTTGCACTTTCTCAATGTTACTTTGAGGTTCCTAAGCTTTCGACAATTGGTACTTTTTAGTGCCATACCTATAGTTGAGAGCATTCTAATTTTGGGCTACTAGTTCCTCAAAATTAGAGTGCTTCATCCATCTTTTCTCAAATTTGAAAGGAGCTCTGGTTGGTTGGATATCTTTTTCTATGTACAAAGCAAGTGGCCAATGATCCGAGCCAACAATGTTTAAGACTTTTGTAGAAAGAATATAGTTGTTTTCCATCTAATTCTTTGAGGCAAGAAACCTGTCAAGTCTTTCGAGTATGAGATCCTCGCCTTTTCTGCGATTATTCCAATTGAACCAACCTTTATTGGGTTTGATGTCCCAAAGTTAAGATTTGGTCACAAAGCTACAAAAGTTGGGATTGCCAGTGTCCCCAATTTTTCCCTCTTTCTTTTTCGAGGAGTCAATTCTGGCATTGAAATCTTCTCTGATGATCCATGTGGAGTTCAGGCTCGAGCTGCGTTTGCAAGCAAGTTGATGCCAAGCATTCTCTTTCTCGCTAGGATTTTGGGAGACATGCATATTAACCAAATTAAATCAAAGAGGAGAGTTGAGTCTTACCACATTACAAGTGAGGCATTGGTTGTTAATCAACAAGTTTTCAAGATGAACTTTATGAGGATTCCATAAGAAAGTTAATCCTCCTATCGCATCTACATCATCACTGCCACACATATCTCTTTTCAAACTTCTGGAAAGTCCCTTGATGTGTGCAAAGAGATGCTTGAGTTTGGTTTTTTGTATCATGAGGATATTAGGGTTATTAGAATTAATCAGGTGCTTCAATAGTCATCTTTTTGAGGGAGCATTAAGACCCCTTATGTTCCAAGAGACGACCTTCATTTGGTAGGTTTGATTTGCTTGGTGCTTGCCAAGGTAGTGTCTACTTGTTTCTGTGTTCCTACCACGATGACCTCCATTTTTTCGTGTCTTTTCTTCTTTTTTTTGGGTCTTCCTTTGTGCCTTGTCCCAAAGTCTCCCTTTAGATTTAGGTTTAGAGTTGGCAAAATTCTCAAATTGGCACCTTCCATTTCAGAGTCTGATTCCTCATTGTCATCTTGACTAGCCTAGTTTTCCTCCTAAATTTTGTTTTTTGTTGTCTTTTCAATTTTGTTATGTATGTCCTTGAGATAACTACTATCCGTTTGTTCATTAATTTTTGTGTTGGTGTCCCTGAGAAGATTGTCTAGGTCATCCTTGACGCTGTACTCCGCTGTGATATCCTTGTTTTCCATGGTATTCTTACATGTTGGAAATGCTTTTCTGGCACTGATTTTGTTTCTTCCAAAGTTACGAGTTTCAATGGGCTGCATTTTTGTTCTACTTGGGAATACAATGGATAGTACTTTTGGCCTTATTTTCGATGAGATGCTTTATTTTAGGTTTTGCGAATCCATCAATGTCTTTGTTTGTGGTTTCTGGGATCTTTTGCCGAGTGATGTTTTTTTTTGGAGCGACGTACATTCTCTGATGAGGTGACCATATTGCTAACAACTTGTACATCTAAAGCGGATGTTTTCATAGTCTAGATCTTGAACCCATTCCATTTCTCTATATTTTAAGGTAATTTTCATGGGTAAAGGGTGGGTGAGATCTAGTTCCACACATATTTTAACATAACTAGAAAGTCCTTTTTCATGATGCGATGTTGAAATTCAAATAGGTTTCCCAATGGTATTAGCTATAATATCAAAAACATACTTGGACCAAAATTCTTGAGGCAAAGCATTCATGTAGATCTAGATGGGCATTGTTGTTGGGAGTTCTTCTATTGGCTTGAAAGTAGTGGCCACTATTTCATGAAGATTCCTGTGTTTCTGAAGAAATATGAGCTTTCTTTAAATGTTGTATCTATTAGATTCATTCACAAAAATCCCTATGAAGTAGCCTCTTGCACAAGGTCTTTGCTCAAATTCTCCATTTTGTTTTCCAAACTTTTTGCATCTAGGTATTCAGCTCTTCCAGTGTGAGTTGGGTGCCTGGGTATTTGCAGATCAAGCTTTTGCCATTCAAACTATTTATATATTTTTTGATTTCTATAGGATCAAGCATTGTGATTGGATTCTCCTCTAAGGTTTGCATGCATGATTTTTTGGGTCGAGTTTCAGAGTCCATAATCTTTTTCTTCCTTGCAACAACCATTAGAGTGTTAATTTTTGTTTCCAAAACCGTGTTGCTTGCCCCTACCACCATTTCTTTGAACGTGGGTTTGTTTGAAGGGGCGGGGAAGAGAAGGGGGGGAGGTGAGTTCCCCTCATCTAGATATTCATTGATGGATATATCGATATATCAAATTTGAGAGAGTTTGAAGCAAAAGAGAAGATGATTCGGGTAGCTGTAAGGATGCTTTCACCAAACCCTAGCGGAGTTATTTTTTTTTCACAAAATTATAACACATCCTACATATATTAGTTTAGCCCTTTTTCAAACAAATGTTGTTTAATTTGTTTTCCTTCTAATTTTTACTTCTGTTCCTCTACGAGTGCAAGCTTTTGGTGTTAAACATGTGGAACCCATGTGAAACGAGGGATCAAGTACAATGACAACATGTGAGAGTTGAGTATGAGCATAAATGGATAAAAATGTAATAAAAGAGAATAGTAATGACTGCTAGGGTTTGGAAAAAACTCAAGATAAATTTGGAGAAAAACTTTAGAACCACGTTAAGGAATAGAATTATAGTGACCACTAGGGATTTGGAAGAAATGGCATATATTTAAAGAGAAGAATGAAAAGAGGACCGGGAAGGGTTATATGCATAGAATTTTTTAAAGTTTTATGTTCCAAAGTAATGAGTTAAAGAACCTTTTTTATTTTCTATTGCCCCTAATTTTGTTTTATATTTTACAATCTAGCAAAACTCTCAAGAATTTAACTAAAGGCTTAGGAAAATAAATTTGGTTGTAAACCTAAGCAAAATGCAAAAAATCAATCTGACAACCACAAGTCGCAGAATGAAGGCTCCAATACCACTGTAGTGTACCAAGTAGGTGTGTAGTGGAATATTTTAATGATTACATATTAAATATATAAATATACGATGTGACATATGAAATAAGAATATATGAATGGATACATATATGAATGGGGGATTATGTACAAGAAGATCTGACCTGTCATTAGGTAACTATTCAGGGGGTCATGTCTCTAGGATGTAGCCCTTCATAACTAATGACACATTTAGGCTCATAACAGCCATTGGTTACAAGTTCATCTCCTATGGTATTAGTACTGCTATAGCTCGTCGTATTCAGTTTAGTTCATAGGAGCTTGGTCTATCAATGCTCCCTTGGTCTTCAGTTTATTACAATTTATTCATGTACCTTTTGCTCTTCTATTCATTATTTGTAGAACCAATATTGTGATTGTTTAAGGTAGCTGAAATCCTTTAGTGTGGAGTGATAGCAGGTTTTTCATTTTAAGTGTTTTGTTCCAAATGTTTTCATTAATCAATCGAGAATTTTATGTTTACAATTTTGTTTATTATTTTTAGTACAGGTTCCTGTTGTTCCCCACTCTCATTACAACACTTCTTATTTGTTTTTATCTTCTTACTAGTTGTAAAAAAATGTTGTTAAATATGCATTGTTATACATTTTTACTGCAAGCACATAGTTCTTTCAAAACAAAGAGTTGAACTTTGAATGCAATCTAACAACTATCATCTTTTGGAATTTCACCCCAGCTTTCTTTGTTTTTTACATATTATGGTGGAAGGAATCTGTGAAAAGATTACTTTTGCCTTTCTTCAGCTTTTTAGTTTTCTTGTTTTTGTGGAATTTTTTAGAGCGATACCAATAGATAACCATGATTTGATTAATTTGTAATGATGACCAGGACAGACAGAGATGGATTTTATAAAGTGCGATGTTGGGAAGCTGACCTGGACTGGTAGTACTCCAAAATATATTGTTTATCTTTTATGCGAGACAAATATAGTTATTAGTTTGTATATTCAGCTCGATTTCGTGTCATATTCCACTTGTTTTTAGTAAGTTTTTTTGGTTAAGATTATAACTTCTAAAATGAAGGCAGCTAAATGTGTTTCAGTGCGCTGATTATAGATTTATTAGTTTCACATCATCAATAGAAGATCTTAAGATTTTTTCTGCGACTTCTTGCAACTACATAAATATATGTTTATATTGCTAAATTAACTTTAGGCTGAAGAAACTTATGCTTGTCTCTGAGAAATGCTACTGCAAATATTAATTTGCAATTGTCTTTGGAGCTTTGAAAGGAGGAGAAGGTATTTCCGAGGATATCTTTAGATTATAAATTAAATTTCTGAAACACATTTGTATTACCTGTTCTTCCTTCCGATCTGAAGCCAATGTTTCAATTAACTGAAGGTGGACTGATTAGTTCAGATCTTAATGAACCTTATCAAACAATTATCCCTCAAAATAATCTTCTTATCCACTTTATATAAACTAGTAATGTATTTGTCATGGCGGATTTATTGACTGATCTAAAGAGATTAGTGTAAGAAGCTGTAGATGCACTTCTTGATAATGCCATGAACAAACAACCACTGAGAGACAGTAGACAGTCATGATAGACATTATAAATCGTTTTCATATTTCATTCAAGGCAAAGAAGTTATATTTCATGAAGATTTTTTAGCCCTATTAATAGATTATACAAGAGATTTCTTTGCTGGCCCCATAGAACCCATAATCCTTATGCTTTTTTATTCCTTGAATGTAAGGACTTGCCAGTTGTCATGATGTTGTTGATTCTTTACCCTATCTATTGTTTATTTCAATTTTGAGAAGAGAATGACAAAGTGGTGAGTAAATTCCTTTGCCCATGAATTTGAATTAAAGGCTTCAAAAGTGATGGTTTCATATTGAGACTTTTGAAGGCATTTTTGTTGCTATATTTGTTTCAATCCAAAACATCTATCAAGTTTGACTTTTTGGAAATTTATGAGAAAGTATTTTAGGTTTAAAAGATGCCGTTAGTCATGTTGTTGCAAGAGATAGTGGGCGTCTATATTATACTGTAAGGAAAATATTTTTGAAGCTATGTTAATTGATATATTTTACAATGAAAGCATGCTTGCTTTTTGGTTTTCTGTTGACGTGCGTTTTGGCACATGTGCAAAAGATGGGTATGAACACTCTCTTTTTAGGGATTTCTGGGTAATAATCCCAAGGCATGAGTTGCATGAGAGTCTCAAACGAGTACCGGTATCCAGAACAACTCAGAGAGTCTGTGGTTTAGTACCTCTTATCGGATGATAAATCATATCATAACCTTATTAGCAATTCAAGAACAATCTTACACCAAACAGGTCAGATAAACAACTATTACTCTATTGAGGAATACAACTAATGTACGGAAACAAATATGATCTACAAACATTTAATAGAACTAATCTGATATAATAGAAATTTTGAATCTAGTTTCATAAATAAAACTCAAAAGGAAGACGATAGAGCAAAAAGAAGTTGGAATGTCATCAATACAACCAAGCTGAATTGTTGTTAAGTGCAATTCACAACAAACCAATGTTTAAATAAATTAATAAAACCAAATCTTTGTTAAACACGGTGCAAGGCCCTAAGGGATAAATTTGATGTAGCATATTTCAAATAGGGCACAATCTTTAGATTTATTTACAAATAGAATAAATTGCAGTGCTCATTCATTCTAGGAATAATATAACGCACCATTCATGTAGTTTTGAAATCCGATTAGCATGACAAAAGCACAAACCAAACATTTCCAAAAAGTATGTGATAAAACACTTGATTTTTGAACATCAAGATTTGTATTATTCAGCATTCATGAGATGGGATGAAAGAAAACAATAGTTTTCAGTTTGGTAGCATTACGTTTCATCCAAATGCCTCCCCCTAAAACTAAAAAAATAGAGTTTTTTATAAAAAGGCTAACGTGGGATGGGATGCAGCCACACCAATCTAATTCCTGAAAATTTCCACGTGCATGATTTTATACAAAGAATGAATCCTTGCATGTAGCCTTTCAAACTTTGCATGAGATTTTCTTAAAAAATAATAAATTATGTTTTTTTAAATATGTCATACCCTTGTCTTCATTTCCTATTTCACGCTTGGATCATTGACCTATGTGGATTCATGCAAGTCTGTGCAAGTCTTTGAGTGCTTTGTTCACTCCAAAACCCCTGTGTAGCTCAATTCTCGTGCATGACACGTTGTTTCGCTGAACATTACTTCCCTATGTAGAACATTTTTTCATTATGCAAAACATTCCTTCATTCCCCAAAACATTCCTTCCTTGCGAAGAACATTCATTATCTGCATAGAACATTCCTTCCTTGCATAAAACATTCCTTCACCATACAAAACATTCCTTCATAAAACCAAAGGCATTAATGCTCTTCTATAAATGAAAAGGAAATCAAAACAAGAATTTAAGGTATTCCTTAGCAAAAATATCATGCTCCCAAACGTAAGAAAGTTTGGGTGTGTTGTGCCACAACGAATGGCGTCTAAGTGGGGAAATACTTGAGTATTTTGAAACCCATAATTTCCAATAATTGCCATGAATAAAATAAACAAACATTATGTCAAAGAAATCGAACAAAACAAAGAACTTGAAAGAGCTTAAACATTACTATGCAGCATACTAATCCTTCTCATCTTTCAAGATCATGTGTGTGATTTTGTGAAGATTATTTTCCCTTTGTTGTGAGAGTTTTATCAAAGATCAAACACAATTTGAGGTCTCTTTCGTTGTTTTTTTAAATTTTTAGTTTACATGAGATTTGTTTTTCTCTTCTAATTCTTATCTTTCATACACAAGTTTCATGGGAAGCTAGGGATTGCTCCCCTGTCAACTAGGTGTCCCTAATCCCGACGGATATACCTTTGATTCCACTTTAGGCCTTGCTCCACTGCCAGTAGGTGGCCATAGCCTTGACAGAGATTACTTGAATCACCCCTCTTCCACAATGAATACTTTTATTTTCTCTTGTACTTGTAGGGGTTGAGAACTACCATTGGCTCGGTGACAAGGAATTGACTTCCTACCAATAACAAAGATTTCGCTCACATTATTATTCTCTTTAATGTTTGTTATTTCTTAAACAAGTATTATGTGGATAAAAATGTGCAATTCATATTTCCCAATGTGAAGTCTTTCTAAATTTATATGATAACATCAAAATAACTTCTAGCAATTTGAATAGCACACTTATTTCAAGCAAAATCTAAATTTAGTTATCATGCATACCTTGATTCGGAGTTTCAAATACCTCATGAGCAGCCCATGAATATTTGTGGGCGTAAACAACCGACAACTATAAGGATTTTCTATAGTAGATTGATGGTCATGATGGCCTTATTTGCTGGAAATAAACTGATTGAAGCAATTAAAGGGAAAACTAAACTAGGAATAACAAATCAAACTAATCTATATAATCTTAAAAAAAACAAAACAAGGTAGAAAGCAACTTAAACTAATCTGAACTAATGATTCCAAGCATGGTGGGAGGGATGCGGCAGCCAAGAAGTAATGCTTCATGTACTAGCTATTCACTAGAAGTGGTACATCATTCCCTTGCGTATTTTTCAATCAAAATGTATTCTTACCCAATATCTCAGAATTCTGATATGTACCCAACTAGTGGGGGTTCATTTGGCATTGTTTCCCTTTCTTTTCATGGGCTTTGTCCCACATTAATGTGAAAATTGAAATTCTAAATGGTCTGACCTTCGCACTGTTGTCAGACCAATGCTTGAAAACATTTCGATGCCTACTAAATCTCTTCAAACCTTCCCCTCGTCCTTCCTCCTGTAGAATATTAAACAACATTGTTTAAACTCTATCATCTTCCTCCATATATTCTTGCATAAATTGATAAGTGGGAAGCCTTAGTGTGATGGGACATATTGGTTCTTGTCTGTATACCCGAAAAAAGTGAAGTCTTAAAGGCTACATTGAATATTGTATGCTTTGCTCATAGTGCATATTTGAACAAGGAATACTAAGATCTTGGATTTCTACTGGCTATCTTCTTAATCACATCAATCAAATTCTTGTTTGTGGACTCTATAGCTCTATTCCCTTGAGGATAATAGTTTGAAGAAACTTCAAAACTATGTTGTTATCAGATGCCCATTCAGTAAATTCAGCAGATTTGAAGGTTGGTCCGTTGTCACAAACCAATGAAAATGGTGTACTAATTCTTGTAATAATGTTTTCTTCAACAAACTTAATAATTTATTGTGTTGTACCATGCTTTGTGGCCATTGCCTCAGACCATTGAGTACAATAATCGGTGGCTGTCAACACAAATTTGTGTCTCACAATGGAACTGGTATTAATAACTCCCACAAAATGAAGACCCCAATGGGCAAACAATCTATCATTAATAAAAGGTTGTAGTGCACGGCTGTGTTTTCTCTCATCCCATGAAGGCTTAGTGTTCGTGGCAAGCTCTTACATGGGCATGCGCATCCTTAAAGATGGGGGGCCAATAGTAACCAACACATAGTATGTTATGCATTGTAGCATTGCCAAAATGGTGTTCATTGCCAAGCTTCTCATGGAAACCACTCATTACCAAATATGCTTCTTCTCTTGTCAATCGTTTGAAGTAAATGCCTTTGTATTTCTTTCAGTACGACACTCCCTTTTTAATCATCTAATGGGCTGCCTTTGGCCTCAAAGCTCTCCTTTGGATGTGATTCAACTCTTTAGGACAGCTCCAATACATTAAATAGTAAACAACTTGGTTGTAGCATTCATCTTTGTTCACATCTGCCTGTACAATTTGCATTATTGTAAGCCTTGGATCTATGTCTGTAATTAATTGGTTGATGCCCTGACCTCTTATAATCTTTGTTGATCTGATTTCTATATCATATTCTTTCAACTTAGCCATCCACTTATCACTTCTTCGTGCAACTCATTTCGCCCAAGCATAGTTTTAATAGCTGGATCCGACATAATAGCATAAACTCTATTTTGTAGATTATAATGTCTGATTTTTTAAACTGCTTTGATCAGTGCATATGCTTGCTTATTTAACGCTGAATTCTTAAGCTTAACATCTTTTAGATTTGTGCTTATAAAAGCATTGGGTGGCTCATCTGAATTATATTTTTGTATAAGTACAGCTGCAACTATATGCTCAGATGCAAATAAATGGATTTATAAATCCTTTGAAAATTCAGGGCTAACCAAAATTGGAGCTTGGGTGATTATTGTTTTTATTTCTTGGAAAACAAATTTTGCTTCAGCTGTCCACTCCATGTTTGCATCTTTTTTCAACATAGTGTTTAGAGGTTTAACAATCTTAGCAAAATCAGAAATGAATTTCGTAACAAAATTAATCTTACCATAAAACGATTTCTATTTTTTTTACTCTTCGGAAATGGAATCCTAGAAATTGTAGCAGCTCTATTTGGGTCTACAGATATATGTTCCCTAGTGATGACATGTCCAACAACTTTCCTTTTGTCATACCAAAGATGCTTTTCTTTGGATTGATTGAAATACCATGCTTCCTGCAATGCTCAAAGACTGTTTGAAGATGCTGAACATGATTAGATTTGTGCTTTGAAAAAACATTTAGATCATCCTTATAAATAATGATGCATTTATCCACAACGCCTTGAAAGACAAAATGCATAGCACGTTGAAATGTAACATCAACATTAATTAATCCAAATGACATTCGTTTATAAGCAGAGGTAGCCTACTTCACGGTGAAGCAATTTCAATTTGATCTTCTTTCTTCACTAAAACTTGATTGTAACTCAAAATCCATCCAATAAAGACATCATTTCGGACCCACTTATAATTTGAAGAACTTCATCCAAGGATGGCAATGCGTAATTGTCTTTATTTGAGGCATTCTTGAGGTTTCTAAAGTCTACACAGTCTGATTTATCCATTCTTTTTGCGAATGGGCACAAGATTTAAAACCTAGGTTGAATGTCTAATGGGAAAAATATCGTTGACTGAAAGTAACTTTTGAACTTCTTTATAAATGATGGGCTCAATAACCAGGTTAACGGGCCTTGCCTTTGCTTGAGAGGCTTGGCATCAACTTTCAATGGGATTGTGTGTATCACAATCCTTGGGTCAAAAATCCTAAGATTTTCATATGACCATGCTAAGACATATTTATATTCAATAAGCAAGCTTCAGCTGCACATTTTTTTTCTTCTGAACAATCAAGTCGAATATTTACATTTAGGAGATTTTCAGTCATACCCAAATGGACAAGTGCAATATTTTTTTGCCATTCACATCATGTGGGTTGTGCCTTTTTGCTTGCATATTTAAATCAAACAATCTCTCAAGAGAGATCATTCCCTTAGGAATTTTGTTAGTTTTCAGCCTCATCATTCGTTCACAGTCCAACTCATCTTCATGTGATTCATTGTCAGGAATAAAACCTTTTATTTTCTTCTCAAATGCCCCAATGCTGTTTATAAAATGTATAATTAGTTGGTCATTAAAAAGCACTTGGAAACTCTCCACATTGTCAGGAACAGAAGGGCACAAATCTATTTTAGTGGAAAATTGATGCAATCACGAACCATTCAATGGAAATAAATTTGTAGCAGAAGATTTGAGAGAATCTAGTCTGATTTTTATTCTGTGGGATTGAAGTAATATTGAATACATCAAATGAATCAATCAAACCCCAAGTTCTATGTTTATATATTTTCAAACATGAAGTATTGCATTGAAATTTACTCTTGACTTGATTAACTACTAGCTCCGAATCCTCAAAAACTTGCAAACTCTTAGCTCTATGTTCCAAAACAAATTGTAGACCCAAAACTAACGTTTTTCATTTCTTTGGTTGTACTCGGTCATGGTAAGCCTCATCTTTGTTTCTCTTTATACTGGAATCTGATTTGCCACTACTTTTCATGGCAGCCACATATATAAAAAGTTCCTGGCCATGTATCCAATCAAAGATTTTTACCAATCTCTGCTTAAATGCATGCCATATCAACGACTTGGATTTCTATGAATTGCTGGATTCTAGGCTTGGATGCCAGCTGCATATGAACATCGTTCAACTCACCTAACACATCAATTTTAGATTTGTCCAACTGATCAACTCTTGGGTTAGATTTAATAGGTGTGAGTCCCATCTTTTTACACAAACCAAATGACATGTCATTGGCTGAAGCTCTTGAATCCACTAAACAATTCGTAAGTTTTTACCCAAAATCCTAATTGTAAGTAGGAAAGGGGGAACATCACTTTTTATTTATAAATAGCCACATTGGCATGTACTTTTTTTTGCTTATTTTAATCATGTTTCCCAGCAAGAGACTTCAAAAGAAAATCTCTTTGTTCCATGATTTAGGCTAGTACTTGTAACGTGATGTTTGCTTTGATTTTATTCGTTTCTTCTACAATATTGTAGCCCCCTTGAAAGGTAGAAGCTATAGGTTCACAAGAAATATGATGCTCGTTGCTGTTATGCAGAGGAAGATTGGTACTTGGATCAAGTGGAGTTGCTGTCTAGAGTTGTGGATGTGGTGAACGGCTTTTTTGTTTTGCTTCTAAGGGTGTAATTGTTCTTTTGGAACTGTTGAAGTGCATGCACTTCAGTCGTATTCTCTTTGGGTTCGTGTCTTGTTCTAAGGGAAACTCATATGTCTCTAAGATCATGACTGTACTAGGATTAGAAGAGTTAGCTGCATTGTGTTCATTGGGAATTGCCTCGTACCCTTCCATTTTATTTTGAAAAACTTCGAATGCCATGTAGAATTTGGGGCAATCTAGTTCACCATATTGAGTTTTAGCGTACACTCTACACCAAGTGGGTAAAACCAACATACATGTTTATCTCGGGAAGTCTATTGTTCGATTGTTCTTGGTTGTGGGGTCTAATGTTGTTTCATTGACAGCCATCTTTTTTAATAGCTGAACCCTCTTCCAGCACCTTCCGAGTTAGAACTGCCCATTTGCCTTTGTAGATTAAAAAAGGCATTGCTCAACTTTGGACAATTGTCTGGATACCATCCAATTTTGAGTTCTTTGAACATTGTTAATTGCAGGAATCAATGCTTGGTTGTGATTTTGTTGTACTCTATTGGGCTGATTGTTAGTTTGCCCAACTTGCTGATTGGGATAAATAGTTTAGAGAGGTAGTCGATTCAACACTGACATTGGGTTCAACAAAGGGAGATTCTGATCCATGTGTGGTATTTGATTCAGACCATGTACTTGAGAGCAGACTTACCTACCAGTCCTTATTGCTTTAGCATAAGTTAAAGGCATAGTAGTTATGTTGTCTGCCCACCTAACCAAAAAAACTGCTATAGGATCAAGAGCAGCCATATACATTCTGTACATTCTCTGGAACCTAGTGTTAAAACCCCTAATGGGTTCATTGGGCTCTCTTTTAATGCTTGCGAACTGTTGGTATAGGACACCAGAATAAATTATTTGACCAAACTGAGCTATGAAAGTGCTTTCAAACTCAACTCAACTTGTGATAGAGTCTGCTAATAAGTTTAAGAACCAATCATAAGTGGCATCTTGCAAGGTAAATGAGAATACCCTGCATGCAACATCTTCATTTTCCATATTTAACAATCTTACACTGATTTGAAAGAAGTACATGCTCTTTAGCAGTTCTGCTGCCATCATGTTTGTATCTTGGAAGCTATTTCTTTGAGTTTCAACTCAAATCGTGGACGTTTACAGAAACATTAACATCTATACCAGTCAACCAAGATTGGGCCATGCTAATCAAAGGTATATGGGGGTGTGACTGAATTATTAGAGTTTGGACAGCAGTGGGGGAACTTGGTAAACTACATTCACTAAGGCTTTGGCTTTCCCTTTATCAGATCTGGGTTTTCTATGGAGTTCTAAAGACTGAACTAAATTCTTGCCAAACTCAAATTTAGGCTTGGGGAGTCGGGAATGAGAATCTAGATTGTTTTCAGAACTTTATATGGTGTTTATTCTGTCAGCCCTCCTTTTATTGCCAACTTTATGTTGATGCGCATTTTGGCATGCATGCAGAAGATAGGTATGAATTCTCTCTCATTTTAGGGCTTGTTGGTTAATAATCCTAAGGTACGAGTTACCTAGGAGTCTCAAAAGAGTACAGTATCAGGAACAAACTCGGAGAGTCTGTGGCTTGGTATCTCTTACAAGATAACAAATTGTGCCACAAACTTACTATCAGTTCAGGAACAATCTTACACCATACAGGTCAGATAAATAACTACTACTCTATCAAAGAAAACAACTAATCTATGGAAGCGAATCCGATCTACTAATGTTTAATAGAACGAATATGATATAATACAAATTTTGAATCTTATTTCATAAAGAAAACTCAAATGGAAGAAGGTAAAGCAAAAAATAAGTTGGAATGTCAACAATGCAACCGAGATGAATTGTCATTAAGTGCAAATCACAACAAACCAATGTTCAAAGAAATTAGTAAATTTCAATCTATATTAAACACGGTGCAAGACCCTAAGGGATAATATGATCTAGGATACATCAAATCAGTCACAATCTTCAGATTTCTTCACGAATAAAATAATTTGGAGCGCAAATTCATTCAACACGCCATTCATGCAGTTTTGAAATCAGATTAGCATGGCAAAAGCATTAATCAACCTTTTCCACCAAACATGTGATAAAACGGTTGATTTTTGAACATCAAAACTTGTATTATTTAGCATTCATGAGATGGGATGAATACTAAGGTGGGACACAACCACAACAATCTAATCCCTAAAAATATGCACGTATGTTCTTTTCTACAAAAAGCAAATCCTTTCTAACCTTGCATGAGCTTTTCTAACTTTGCATAAGCTTTTCTATCTTTGCATGAGCTTTTCTTAAAAATCTATAGATTGCATTTTTCTTCTTTTCTCTTTTTATATAATACACTTGTCTTCATTTCCTATTTCATGTTTGGATCATTGATCCACGTGCATTCATGCAAGTCTTTGAGTGCTTTCTTCATCTCCAAAACCTCTGTGCAGCCTAGTTCATGGACATGCAGCCTAGTGCTTTCTTCACCTCCAAAATAATCTTATCTACAGAAAGCAAATCCTTTCTAACCTTGCATGAGCTTTCCTAACTTTGCATAAGCTTTTCTAACTTTGCATGAGCTTTTCTTGAAAATCTATAAATTACATTTTTTTTCTTTTCTCTTTTTATATAACACACTTGTCTTCATTTCCTATTTCATGTTTGGATCATTGATCCACGTGCACTCATGCAAGTCTTCGAGTGTTTTCTTCACCTCCAAAACCTCTGTGCAGCCTAGTTCATGTGCAAGACACATTCCTTCGCAGAACATTCCTTCCATGCGCAGAAGATTCCTTCTGTGTGCAGAACATTCCTTGTCTGCATAGGACCAAAGCATTGGTGCTCTTCACTAAATCAAAGGGAAATCAAAACAAGAATTTAAAGTATTTCTAAGTATAAATCTCATAGTCCCAAGCTTAAGAATGTCTGGGTGTGTAGTGCCACAACAATTTTATTATAGTTTTAGTGTCACAATGCATTTGCAGACATGATGTAATCAATCATGTGATTGGTCACCCACACCTCTTCCTAAGGGTCCCACATATCCTCTTGGCATTTTTATGATAGTTTGCCCAGTGAGCTTTAAATGGATCTAACGAGAAATTATTTAGTGCAGTTTAGTAAGAATGCAATATTTAATGTTTCTACTTTAGTAATTATGCAGGAAACAAATTGAAGAAAGCATTATTGGGGAAAAACTAGGCAAAGCATAACTTCCATAAACTTCAACTAGTATAGCTGTATAATTTTCTTATTAAACCATCAACAAATGGCAGAAGTATATGGAGTTCTTGATATGGTCATTGCTCTATGACCATTGGCATGAAAGAAGATGTTTTTCCTGAAACATGTTTTTTTAGTATTTATCTAACTATTTTGACCTTCCCTTTGCTTCTTTGTGTACAGAATATGAATGAAATTGAAACCTTAGTTGATTTATTGGAAGCTATTTTAGCCGTCCACAAGAAGTAGGGCATAATTGTATCCAAGAAATGGAGGTTATTAGCAGTCATTTCATTGTTAGTCCTTTTAGTTGGTATGAAAAAGATATATGACATAATGGAAGGCACCATCTCATCTAATCATCTGGATGTTATGGACAAAGGATATTGTTTCGTTGATCTATGGTGTCAGGATGATTTACATGGTCAGATTCATGCTTTTATTGAATGTTGCTTGAGATTAGTCAAAAAAGGGAATGATTTGAATATGTCGCGAAGATTTATCTATATCTTGTAGAATATGGATTTTGTGCATAATATTCTTTGTAATAATTGCCACACATTACTATTACTTGTATTTCAAGACAAAAGAGTGAATTTTAAATGTCTTGGAAATAGGAATTTTTATGTACCTCTAATATCTTAGTAATTTAAACAGTGTTCACCGTTGATGTGTCTCTTGGGGTCTTAGTGGCGTCTTGAACATCCCCTTGCGTCTCTAAAAACAATTTATGGCCCAGGGACATCTTGAAAAAAGACAGATGTCCCTTGTTTTTTTTAGGGCATTGGGGATGCCGCTCCTTCTCTAGGAGTTTCGAGGGACATCGTGGCTGTTATAATTTCCAAATTAAATAGGGATGTTTGCAATGCTTGGAATGCTGGTCTCTTTTTGTGTTGTTGTGACCGACTATTCTTGTCCATTATATAGACAATATCCAAAGGTTATAAACCTTTTAACGTACCCCTTAGCATATCCCTTCATTAATAATTATTTTAACACTATTATCTTTAAATATCTTATTAATAATTCATTTTTATATATCTTATTATATTTCATTTAATGCACATACCTTTTGCAGTAAGAGGTCAACCTGACATAACTTCATAAATCCAATCTTGTGCACATAGCATTCTATGGATCCGTATCATCAAAACCTTCTTGGTAGTCGTCCAATCCAAAATACAGATTTAAATTTGAGTGAGTAAATCTTATAATGCTCCCCCTCAAGCAAAAGACAAGGCTTGAGTGTGCCAAGTCACAACCAAGCTTAACCCTTGAGTGTATGACAAATTTCAATACCCTCAAGTAAAAAATCATGGCGCCAAAACAAATTTGAACTTAACCCTTGATTGTGGGTTTGACCATTCAGCACTCCCTCACAAACCACAACAATGTTTGAGTATGTTAAGCCATACATAGACTTGACTACTGAGTGTGAATCAAATTTTTAACACTCCCCTTCAAGCTAAAGTAAAAGTGTGAGTGACCAAGCAATAAGCAAGCTTGACCCTTGAGTGTATGACTAACCCAAAAATCTATTAGTGAAGTCAACCGACCGCCAAGAAAAGGATATACCCACTTATCCACATCAATGACCAACTACTAAACACAAAACTTAAATAAATTTTACAAATGAATTGGTTGCAATCTTACTTCAATCCTCTAAAAATATATGAGGATGAGTTTATATGGTGCACTATATAAAAATTACAAGATATGTGTGTGTTCATAGAATACCCTTGCTTAGTATATTTTCACCATGTGCTCATACCAGCTCAATGGTCCTTAGCTAAAGAGTGAATACTATCTTATGCAAAGTAACTCTAATGGTCATTGGTGTATTTACTTCATGATTGGTATTCAAGAAAAGGGGAGACCTTTGTTTTGTTATTTAATCCTTTCAAAAGCCATTCAAACACACAACATCAATTTTACTTTATTGATTAAGGATCCCCATGATGGAACTAAAGGTAATGTCTAGTCTACTTAATAACGTTCAAAAGACCTTTTAATCAAATTACAATTTTATTTAACACAAGGGATAAAAATCAATATAAATAACCATCCTAACACTTCCTTAATGCTCTCTATTTCCACCCACATCATTACTTATATATACTTCAACATATTTAGTTGGCATAACTGACAAAATATAGAAACCAAATTAATATTGATAGTCATGCCAAATACTAAACAACTATCATTGTTAACTAAATTCGGATATTTTAATTAAACCTTCACTCTTAAATTTCTTAAATTTTAATTTCTGTTTGAAATTTTCCTAACTGGGGAAGGTTTCCTACTTAACTTTGTTGAGCCATTACTCAAAGCCAATTGGTTTAAAGGATGTTAAATGTCATCATAATGTATTATTACGAATCTTCACTCCAAGACTCATTAATGTTTAAGACCTGACCCCTTTCTATCCAACCTCGACCCAACTTCTTGAAATTGAGAGTTTCTAATTTTTTCTATGCAATATATCCCAGGGCCATTAATTGACCGAACCCAAAGTTTATATATGTACAATTTTTTTGACCTCGATAGCCTTTGCCATTCACCGTATCTATAATCTTCAATTTAGCTCAAATTCTTATTTAATTACTTTTTACCATCCCCACTAAATTAATATTTCACCCTTTCCTTTAAAATAATCAATTTTAAAATCTTTAATAGTAAGAATATATTTCTCATTTTTTTTTTTTTTTTGAAATATTTAATTATAAAAATAATTTAATAATAACATTTTAAGTTGTCCAGAGTTACTTTAATTAAAGTAGACTGTAAAGCAATGATTATTAATTGGGCCAAAAGCAAGGATAAAGATGATTTTATTAAAATAAAATCATGTCAACGTCAAAATAGAAGATAAAGTATTGTTTTTTAGGGTTTTGGTGAGAAAGGTAATTATTAAAAGGGTTGGATGAACAAAAATCATTATTCATAATCATTCGATCAATTTCAAAACCCTTTTCAAGCTTGAGCAACCTTTGTTCAACTTTTCATCATAGAGGACAAAAACTCTCAAGGGGAACATGATCTTAGGATGAAATCCCTCCCATCCTCTGTGGTGGTTCCACCTAGGAATCATATTTGTGCTTGCAAATCAAAGTTATTCCATTTTCAGCTTGCTATACCATTGCTAGAGTATTCCGTACCATTGCTATAGTGATTTGTACTACTGCTACAGTGATCCATATTGCTGTTATAGTATCCCATACTTCCAAATAAACTATTGTACCTTGTTTTACTGGATAATAATTGGTATTTATTAATGAATTCATTTCTTGTGGACTTTTATAGTTAGGGTTTGCTGTAATAAATTTGTAATCAACTTATTTAATTAGTATTCCAGTTGGGTATTATCAGTTTTGCATATTTCAGTTGCATGTTATTATCTAGGGTTTGTTCTAGTTTTGTTTATTCAGAAATATCTCAGAAAGGGTTTACAAAAAAATACGAAATTGTTGCTTTTTGTCCAAAAAGGGACATTCCAATATTGCATGTATTTAATCCTCCAAACTTATTCTTTCCAAATGAGTTGAACTACTCATGGGTACTAAAAGCACACAACAAACATATAATATCTAAAATTGTCAATCCAATTCTTCTTTAAACTTTCCAAATTTCTCCATATTACTATTATCATCTACGTTGCAGGGAAATGTCCCTCGCTTGCCCGCCCCCTTTCCCTCCGGTTTCCACCCGAAAACGTTTCCGGTTCGGAAATGCGTTGGAGACATTTATGAAATGTGGCAAAAACTTTTGGGCATTTTTGGGTGTTCCATAGGAAAATGTCAGTGACAGTCTTTAAAAAAAAAAAAAAAAAAGATCTAATAAAAAAAGCCTAGAAGTTCACTAATACCTATAAATACACACTTAGATTGAACATAAAACACACAATCAACATTTTCTGTTGTAAACAAGAGTAAGGAGGAAGTCACTGCAAGGAGGGGTTTGAAGGCAGCTATTGCAAGGAGTTGTTTGAAGGCAGCCATTGCAAGGAGTTATTTGGAGGCAACCATTGCAACAAGGAGGAGTTTGGAGATACGCATTGCAAGAAGGAAGAGTTTGGAGCCACTCATTGTAACAAGGAGGATTTTGGAGACACCCATTCCAACAAAGAGTGGTTTTGAAGCAGCCATTGCATCAAGGAGTGGTTTGGAGGTAGTGCTTGCTGATTTTAATAGGGTTTTCTCATTTCTTTGAACTCTTTCACATTTCTTTCTCTTTTCATTATCATTTAATTCCATTTTCTAGTTTATAAGTTCCTAAATTATTTAAAACTTAAATTTATTATTTCGTTGAACATTCTATTATGTTTTTTATAAAAATTAATATAATAATATTTAAATTTTTTTAAACATCCTAATTCCATAGTTTTTTTTAAATTTTTTGATCTAGGTATGACTTTTGCATATGCTCTTCTATTGCACATAATGCAATCTGGAGAAACGGACACAAATTTAGCCTCTATAAATTTTATTTTTTAAGTAAAGTTTTAAAAATTTCAAATTTATAATTATAATATATTTTTTTGCTGTCTTTTAACATCTTAACGCTGTGTATGCTTTCACGTCACACCATTTAGGTTATATTGATGATAAAAGATAGATTAGGATGATAGGGTTTATTTTTATAATTTATTTATGTATAATGTAATGGTAAGTCTCATTCTAACTTCTGCCTAAGCTCTTCTCTTGCACGTAACACAATTTGAAGAAACAAAAACAATGTTAGTTAATATATGTTTAAAATTTTTGTTTAAAGCTTTAAAAAATTATTTTTCAAGCTTTGCTGGTTTTTAAACTTTTTAAATACCCTGGTTTTGTGTATGCTCTCACCTCACACTGTTTAAGTGATATTGGCGATCAAAATCAGATTAGGATATCCATGGCATCAAGTTGAACGCCATGGAGAGGGCATGATGAAACAAACCAGGAAGAATACTCACATGAAAACATTCTGATTCCTGTCAAATATGATTTTGCTTCTCTTTGGAGACATGTGAGAGTGGTCGAGAACATTGTTGGTGGTGGATCTCATGTTTGGCTACGCAATGATTTCCATGTGACATATAAGTCCTCATATACTCAACTCAAAACCCATTTAACTGGGTATGGAGGACAGGGGATAAAAGAATGTGACAAAAATCCAAAGGCGAAAATGGTGAAGTACATGAAAGAACAAGAACAAAGTGATTTAGAAGTTTATTGAAGAGGTCGATCTAAAACAATTCATTTGCATAGAAAGCCTTCAGTAAGACCACCTACACCTTCATCTGCAAATCATCCTTTCGTTTAAACTCACACTCATCCACTTGAAACATCCTTGGATGATGAGACATAGACCATCTCACGAGAAAAACCAAAATGAGCATTGGAAAAAGCTTTCAATGTTGGGGACATTGCGGATGAGTTGGTTGCGTGATGCATTTATGTATGTGGACTGCCTTTCAACATTTTAAGGTCACCTTATTGGCAACAAATGTTGAAAGCCATCAATGAAGCTCCACAAGGTTACAAAGACTCGAACTATGAGAAGATCCAAACCACATTCTTGGAGAATTGGAACATATTCAAACTTATTTACAACCAATTAGATATTCGTGGAAGGATTCAGGAGTGTCTATCATCTCAGATGGATGAAAGATGCTTGAAATAGGCATTTGATAAATGTTGTTGCAGTATGTCCTAAAGGGGCAATGTTTTTTAAAGCCATTGATTTTAAGGGCTAATGTACTATCACTTTGGACAAATTTATTTCACTATCTAGCAAGTTACAGGTACCTTAGTACTAATTTCTTCATTTCATTTCATTTCTAAATACCCTAACTTGATTAAAATCATATTCTAGCCTTATTTTTTTAGCAAACCCATATTCCAACCCTCACCTAACCATCTACCTAATTTTCAATTCCATTTTTGAACATTTTTAGAGTTACAAAATTCTCGAAGTTGGAGTTGTCGAAGGTAAGAGAACAAATTCTTACTTTTGATGTTCTAACTTTCTAACTTTCTAAATTCTATAATTAATAATTTGAATTTAATTGTAAAAGTTTTATTTTCTTTTTGTAGATTGGTAAGACGAGATTTGCCTCTCATGTTCGTTTTGAGATGACTTGTGAAGGTAAGAGAGGCATTAAGCAATATGGTAATTAATAATATTTGGACTGTTTGGAGGCAAACAAACTCTGAAAGAGCCTATAAGATAAAATCATTGATCCTTGATGTTTGGTGGGCCAAGGTTGAGTACTTGCTCAATTTGACGGAGCTTATTCTATCAATGATTCGATATGTAGATATAGATGCAGCTTGCATAGGAGAAATTTATGATGTGATTGACTCCATGCTCGAAAGTATGAGTGAGATCATACAAAAAATAGAGAAAGATCCTAAAGAAAAGTTCTATAATGAAGTTAAGAGTGTGATCATGAAGAGATGGAATAAAATGACCACCTCATTGCATCTTCTTGTTTATGCTCTCAATCCAAAGTATTATAGCAATGAACTACTTTGGCTACCTAATAGGCAATTCCTTACAATGACTCAAAAGTTGCAAATGGAACTAGGGCATCATTCAAAAGATTTTTCCCTGATCTATTTGTAGCTAGTGTGGTCCGCAATGAAATGAGAATGTTTGTAGCTTCAGAAGGTAGCGTGGAAGAAATTGAGGTTTTTTTTGACTAGAGCAGCTTGACTCCAATCAAGTGGTGGTATGTTCATAACCATGATGCCAGTTACCTACGACTTACAGCGATCAAAATTATCTCACAGGTGCAAAAGTAAAAATTAGTTTTTTTATTAAGTTATTAACATATATTTTTATACATTGTTACTAATTTATAATTCAAAATTTCTAACAAATAACAACCTTTTTTTTGACAGGTGGCTAGTAATTCTTTGGCAGAGCGGAATTGGAGTACATATGGCTTTATCTACCTTGCTAAACGAAACAAGTTGGCATCCAAGAAGGTTGAGGATTTGGTATTTGTGCAAACCGATTTGTGCCTCCATTCGCACAAGTCTGAGGACTATATTTGAGGACCTAACAAACTTTGGGATATGCACCCAGAGACTACAGACTTGGATGTTTTTGCATCTACTTTTTCCCAAATTTCACTACTTAGTGTTGATGATGAGAATTAAGGGCGTTCTACACAAGGCACAGGGAGTGGAGCTAGTGGGAATGGCATTCATGATTACGAGGACAATCTGAATCTAGATGATTTATTCTAGATTTGAATGTATTTTTTGTCTGTCTCTTTGAACTTTGAACTTTTGAAGTAAATTGTAATGAATGAATACTTTTGAAGTAACTACTAAAAATGCAATGAAATTATGAATGATTGAAAATTATATATTTTCAAGTGTTTTTATTTTATTAAGTACTGTTATCTTTTAGAGACTAAAAATGAGTATCATGCATTGTTATATATATATATATATATATATATATATAATAAATTGTACAAAGATTTCAATGACGTTTCCAAATCAAGGTTTTTGAAAATCTGCGTTTTGGAAACGTTTCCGTTTCCAAACAACGTATATTATTATTCATCCTTAAATTACCTAATCTCTCAATAAGGACCATTGTTGTGCCTTGACATAGAGGTCATGCCAGTTCTCAAAGTAAGCTTTTTATTTAATTTAAACTCTAAATGGTAACACCAAAACCCATTTAATCAGTATGTTAAGCCTCTCTCTTAATTAATTATATTCTAATAATAAGAATAAATTTCCTTCATTTAATCCTACCATGCTTATTCATCATGATGGTCATTTTTTGTTATGATCCACACTTGTATTAGAATCATGCATAATATAATGTAGATCAACACAAAAAAATAGATATTGGTGGACCAAGATGCCCAAATATTCAATATATGGAGAAATAGAATACTACCTTTATGGTAGGGCAACACCATACAATACTCTTTTAGGAAGGAATAACTCCACAATGCCAATTCGAGGGGGATACCTCCAATATCCTTCTAACAATAGAAGACTCAACACTTGACATTTTAAAAAATGCTATTCATCTTCTTTATATAAACCTCTATAACTAATAATTGGTGGATAACCTTCTAATCCCAATGTTGGCTGACTCATTATCCAATGTACTAATTCCACAAGTTACTCATTTATCTCAATATATTTGAGCCATACAACTAAGGGAGATGTGTGCCACATGTCGGCATCTCCATCCATATTCATTAATTTATCATATCCCTGAGTACATAGCATTCCATCCCTCCTTGACATGTTTTGTCCCCGAATCACAGGAAGAAACCAAATCGTGATTGTGATTCAAATTATTGCACACTTGTTGCCAAGCTCAATCATCCAACTATCTGTATGCAATCTTGGTAGGTGATAATTTACCAAAATTATTTTCAAATGCCATTGTGCTATTCTGATTCCATTCACAATCATAGTTGTACCTCTTTCATGTCCATGCATAATGATTCATTTGCTGATTCCATGTTCCATATTCCGCTGCGCTACTTTGATTCCATACACAACCATAGTAGTTCTTCTTTGGCTTCCATGCATAGCCAAAGTGATTGCTCCACTGATTCCTTGTGTAGCCATAGTGATTATTACTATGATTTCTTGTATAGACGAAGTGATTGTTGCTATAACACTCCCTGACACGGCTCCATGATTGTTGCCTCATGATGATGTGGGCATTTATATGCCTCAACCTTCTAATACTTTGACCTTATCAACCTTTCTTGCTACCTCTTCCATCTTTTCCTTTGGTAGTGCCTTTGTCTCTTGATTAGATGAAGTGTTTTTCTCTGCTTGTAATATTTCTTCATCTGAATCTTCTTTATGCATTTCTTCACCATCTTCAACTTCATCCTCACGCTTTACCTTGACTTTTCTTTGTGCCTTTCCAATTGTGGTATTAGTAATGCAACCTTTTGTTGTACCAAAAGTTCATGAAATGCTTCTGCACGTTAATAGTTATTGTTCCCAAAGTCTCTAACCAATGATATCCACACCATCCATATCCAAAGCATAAAAATCTGAATGCAAAACATATTTAACCATAGTGAGCTTCAAATCTTCAAAAACTTGAATATTGTTACCATCTACTTGAGCCTCCTTGATATACTTTGCTTGGACATGTAGATGTTGAGCCACATCAATGTTGATGATGTTATACTTGCTGTTAGGGTTTATGAACACAATGGCCTTCTTTTGAATGCATCCATGACTCTAAAATATGGAATCATCTCTCTTTATATCTAATTTGTTTGAACGCTTACCCTGATCATGATCATCTCTCTCTCCCTCTTCATCATCTATAGCATCCTCATCATTATTATGCTCATGTTCTTTTTCATCTGCATAGTCCTCTTCATTACTATCATCATCATTATTTATTTCATCATGATCCTCTACCTCTCCTACATAATCTGTAGCCTCCTTATCATTATGTTCATCCTCTTTGTCTTCTTCTACATCTGTATTTTCTTCCCTATTACTAGCATCATCACTATTTTCTTCCTCTTCATTTTCTACTATGTTCCATCTAGCCAAGAAAACTTGCTCAAAATCATCCCAAGACCAAACAACCTTGTTCTTTTTCAACCGATAAAACCATAGAGATGTTGAACCTAACATATATGAAAAAAGTGGTGAACTTTTTGATTAGAAATATATCTCCTTAAAATGGAGGCACCATTTTAAAGCATCAATATCATCTTCTCCAGAGAAAAGTTTAAACTCGATGATTCACACCAATTAGGGTTAATGAAAAATAAAAAATACTAAAATTTTAATAACTCATGCTTCACTGGTCATATAACCACAAATGTTTTACTATAGCTTTCTCTTAGTGAAAAAATTGTTGAAAAATTTCAAAATTTTTGCTCTGTATAGCGCATCTATGAAAAAATATAAAATTGTAATAACAAACTCAAAACTAATAAAAAAATTCCAATTTTTTTACTATAGCATCTTTGTATGATGGTAGCCTTCACTAAAAATTTTACAACAAAATTCCTAAAATGTCAGCTGATATGACAAATTTATGACAAAACCTAAAATAACAATAACTTGCGCAAAAATGATCATCAAACCTTAATTTTTATACTATGGTGTTTTTGAATTATTCTCCAACTTTGGTAAAAAAAATTGTAGAAAAATTCATAATAAATTACAAGATATAAGCGATTCTGCAAAATTAGGGTTTTGCTGACACAATTTGCCTCATTCAAAGCTTTGATACCACTTGTTATGATCCACACTTGTAATATTAGAATTATGCAGAATATAATGTAGATTAATACAACACAATAGATATTGGTGGACCAAGATGCCCAAATAATACTCCATATGGTAGGCAGCACCATATATGCAGACATCAGTATATGCAAAAATAAAATAATACCCTTATGGTAGGGCAACACCATATAATACTCCTTTAGGAAGAAATAACTCCACAATTTCACTTCGAGGCGGATACCTCCATCATCCTTCTAACAATAGAAGACTCAACACTTGATATCCTTCCAATGATATTCCTCTCCATTATATAGAACTCTAATTAATAATGGATGGGTAACCTCCTAATCCCAATGTAGACCGATTCATTACCCAATTTGCTGATTCCACAATTTACTTATTTATCCTAATATATTTGACCCATAAAACGAAGGTGCATGTGTGCCACATATCAGCATCTCTATCAATCCATATACATTAATGTCATATCCCTAAATACATGGCATTTTAACCCAAATAGTAGGCATTTAAAACCCATTTGTTTTCTATTACTTATCCTTTAACAACATTCCTTTCCTATCCCTAACATAATATCTTGACTTGAGATCAATACGTTCATAAATGTTTTTTTAATAATTTTTAGCAATATATTTGTACCTAACATAATTGTTAGTCCTAAGTCGAAAGTATCATATACGATTTTTATTGGATCTCCAATATGGATATGTAATGTTTCTAAATTGGGACAATGATGAAAAAGAGGGTTTTTCAACAAATTCTTAACAAACCCAAACAAAACTGAATTTTGAAAATTTAAAACCAGCCAACCCTAGGGCTGAATATGCATCCTCAAACTGAAAATCTCACACTTCCAAATGTTCAAAAATAAGTATAAAAATACCTTATGAGATTTAGCCTACAATGGCTCACACTGATTGAAGAAGAGAAGCTGAATTGATGTGTTTTCTCCTCCAAACTGCCACCGCCCCAAAGCTGATTTTAATATCCTCTTTCTACTACCAAATCCACTTCAAAAAACTCTGTACAACTGAAGATAAATTATAGTCAAATTCCAGCATGCATATTATGTCAATATTGGCCAATGTTAGGGCCTAAAACATGATCAATTTTACCTACAACCAAGTCATCACAAATAGGAATAAATATCATGTAATAACTTCATAAATCGGACTTGTATTCATGTTGTAACCCGCTAGAAAATATTATAAAATTCACAAATATTAACAATAATTAATGGCATATTGTTTAGGGCCAAACAAGGCACCCTAAACTCTTGCACACCCCTCAAAAGTGAATCGCCTCACTCAGAAAATAAGGGCAGATTTTTTAAAATTAACCCTTGCCTTTCCCTTCCAAAATTCCTTCAAACCCTTAAGATTAATTGCCACAAAAATTAGAAATAATATAACTTGTACCTTGTCAAGTGAAATCTAAAAACGCTTTGAAGATGCTTGATTTCTTTCCCAACTGATTTGCCCTACCCAGAAAAATATAAGAAATAAATCAAATTATTTATACTTAGCAAACTCTCCAAATTGGCGTCAAAATCCTCAAGATCATCCCTCCAGTCAATTCGCCATAGTTTGAAAATTAAAGAGAATGTTATGCAACCCTGCTTGGCTTCAGTGACCTCTTCAAATGGTTCGCCTAACTCTTTAGGCAAGTTGCCACACCTTGGAATGATCTTCCGTACCACGAACAAGCTTCCAAGGTAATTCCCTTGTAATGTCTTCATTTTTGGTTCACAAGTAAACAGGGATTGAAGACCTTTAGTCTACTTTTTCCTTTAGACTAAAAGATAACTTTTGGGGATTTTATTTTATTAATTGATTAAGATTGTCCGAATAGTGATTTTGATCATTTGACCATAGAAGACAATTTTAGTTAACTAATAGAATATTATTAAAAAATAATTTTTACCACTAAAATATTTTGTAAAAGTGGTTTTAATCACTATTGTACTTGAAAGTTCAAATAATATTGGGAGAAGGTATTTTAATTAATTGTTTGCCCAAAAGTGATTTAATCATTCTTGTAAATTGAGTAAGTTAATTATATATTAAATTATTGCTTTAAAATAATTTTAATTACTAAATATATTTTGACAATTAATTTAATATTATAAGTAGCAAAAAGAGTAAATGTTGATTAGGAGGGGAAATAAAAGAAGAAAATATATTTTGAAAAGTGGTTAAGTGATTTTAAAAAGCTATTTTGCCTCCAAGAGTGGGTTGTCTCTCTTTGAAGACTATATATGGACATGAGGGTTTTGATTTTAGACATGCTGAATTTATATATTGAATCTTCATGCTTGAAGAATGATTTGGGATGTATGTCCAATAATTGCTACTGCGGTTTGAGATGAATTATTTTCAAAAATGTGTTTTGGAACATTACCTTTGCATAAAGAAAATTTTTGTCTTGCCTTTGGAGTGGGGCGATTTGCTTTGGGAGTCTTTGGAGGGTGTTTTGAGTTCAATTGGAGATCCAATTAGTCAAATAAGTATTCTGGAATTTACTGCTAATTTTTTGAATTGTGGCATTGGGATTTGTGAAGGCTTGGTGAGGGTTTTAAGGCCCGAATTTGCTATAAAAATAATTATTTGACAAGGTTTATGGTCAAGTTTGACTCTTGAAGTGTTGATTTATGCCAAATAAATATTATGCATTTTTTTTTAACATTGACGACTTGTGTATGCGAGCTTAGGAGGTCATTGAGGGTGCCTTAGGCCCTAGTTTGGGAATTGTATTTTCTCTGAATTTATTTTGGCCTTGTTTGACTTGGGCGAATTCTCGTAGAAGACATTTTGATCACCTTGGATGCCCAAAATGGTTGCTGCAATTATTCCTATATTTTTGACATATTTTGTATGGTGTTTGCTAGGGTTTGAATAAGTATTGGAGAAAGGAACAACTGCTGTTTTCTGAGATAAAAATCAGAGATTTTGAGCAAGTCTATCGTGGTAAAAAAGTATATTCTTCTTATATTTGATTTGTTGCTCATAGTTGTCCACATTGTGGTGATTATTGGTTGAAGTGATTGTTGAAAATTGCCTACATATTTCTTGCACTTTGGCGTCAAGGGTTTGGTGGTGTTTAGTATGTGTTTGGAGCATTGATTTTAGCTAGGGTTTGCTGATTTTTTTAAAAATTTATAATTCAAAAATTATTTGTAAATATTGTGGATTTTAGGAAAAACCCTTATTTGGTTTTTTGACTAAAAAATGGTACATTACAGTGGTATTAGAGCATCGATCTGGTGCACCTGTGAGATTTTATGTGTGCAGATTTGGATGTTAGCAGATAAAAAGATTGTGTTATCAGAGAAGAGGAAAAAACATGGGTGATCAAAGGTTTACTTCATAATATGTAAAATTTTTGTAGGGTTTGATAAAAAAGAGCTAAAGTGATCTTTAGCATACATTGAGTATGCAATTTGCAACCAAGTTGAAGGCTACACTAGATCCAAGCAAGTGCCATCACCCCAAGGGAGAAGAAAACTCAAATAGTGGTGAGAGGGTTTCTACCAACCCTCAAAAATTCTTCAAGGGCACATTTTTGCAGAAAGAAACAGTTGTTGAGGATAAGCCACCGATGTGTGATCCTTTTGATACATGTCAACAAGAGTATGCAACCCTAAGCTTTGACACAATCACTCTTGTCATTTCGTGATTAATGTGAGATAAAAGATGGATCAAAACCAAGAGTACCAAGCATGCATCCCTGTAGAGACTTGCAACAAAGGTTGGTAAGATTTCTTTTCTTATTTTTGATGGTACTGATAAACTTCCAGTGAAATTATGGTTGCAGAAATTGGAGACCTATTTATCATTCAACCCCATGTTTGAGGATGAGTCTCTTAAATTTGTCACACTACACTTGGAGGGTGTTGCTTATGAGTGTTGGTTTCATGGCATGCTCAGACAAGGCCATGGATCTATTACTACCTTGGAAGAATTCAACAAGAGGAAAATTGAAAGATTTGGTAGAAAAGATCCAGAGATCCACTCCGTGAGTTGGCACAACTCAAACAAAATCATGATGTTGAGAAGTATGTTGCTGATTTTCAAACAATTTCAGTCATGGTACATGATGTGAGTGAAAGAAGGTTGGTTCTTTTTATTGAGGGTTTGATTGATCATTTGAGAGGTTTGGTAAAAGCTTTTAACCCACTTTTCTTGCAAGATTCTATTACTAAAGCATTGGATCTGGAGTGTTCAGCTTACAGGAGTAATATGTGGCCAAGAGGACAGCAAGGGGCAGCCACTAACTTGTTGCCAAAAATAGAAAATCTGGGGTAGCAAAGGTCTGATTTTGGTGGATAGCCAAGGGCACCAAGTGGGCAGCCTCGGGCAGCACCAAATGAGCAACAAAGGAAGCCATCTTCACCATATCTAACACCACATAGAGCATTGCCATATAGCAGCAATGAGAAAGATGCAAGAGATGAAATGAGGAGAAAAGGGTTGTGTTTCGCATGCAAAGAACCATGGACTAGAGGCCACCGTTGCATGGGCAAAGGACATGTCTATTACATTCAGGGAATCGATGATGGCTCGGATTTTGATATTGTTGATACTAATGTTGAGCAAAATGAAAATGTAGTTGATGAATATGTGCATGAGGATGACAATGAAGACATGGGCAGCACTCTTGCTACTCTTTTTGGAGCACCAAAGTACCATCCTTTCCAGGTAAGAGGAACATTGAAGAAGCACAAGGTAACCATTTTGATTGATAGTGGGGCTACTCACAATTTCATTGGCAAAAATTTGGTGGCTAAGCTTCATTTGATTGTAGAAGATTTCAAGGGGTTCAAAGTAACAATAACAGATGGGTTTTCTCTTCCATGCTCCAAAAGAATCACCAAGCTCACCATTTCCTTAGGAGAGTATGAGGTATGTGATGATTTTTATGTAATTGACATTGGGGATATGGATTTTGTACTTGGGGTCCAATGGTTGCATTCATTGTGGGAATTTATCCTCAATTATCAAAGCTTGATGCTCAAATTCAAGGTGGGTAACAAGGAGGTAACTCTTCAAGGTATGCTCAATCGGTCACCTCAAGTTAATTCTATGTTTAATAAAGCTTTACAAGATGATGTGGAAATCTATTATACGTCATCTATAGCAGCAAATTGGAGAGAGTTAATTATCTTGGAATATGCTAAAAATCAGTTCACTAATGACTTGCTTGAAGGGGTAATTATTGATGATAAATACAAAATTTTGGATGGACTTGTACTCTACAAAGAAGTGTCTATTTGGTTCTAGAATCTAGGGTAAAACACATGATTGTAAGGGCTGCCCATGACTCTCCATTGGCTGGACATCAAGTGTATTTCAATACCTACAAGCTTGTAAGGGAGAGGTTCTATTGGAAGGGTTTAAGGGAGGTTCTCAAGTACATTCGAAAGTGTTTGGTATGTCGAAATAAAAGTGAGCATGAATTTCCAGGACTTTTGCAGCCCCTTCCTATTCCTTCACAAAAATGGGAAAGTATCTCCATGGATTTCATTACCGAGTTGTCTATGGTGCAAGGTAAGAATTCTTTATATGTTGTGGTGGATGACTCACAAAATATGCTCATTTTTATCCACTTCCAACCAAGTACAATACTCCTATAGTTGTTGATGTGTTTTTGAGAGAAGCGTTTAAATTGCATGGGCTGCCCAAAAACATTGTAAGTGATAGGGACAGTAGGTTCATGAGTAAGTTTTAACAAGAACTCTTTCATTTGATAGGTACTGAGCTCACACAGAGTACTAGTTATTATCCACAAACTGATGGGCAAACTGAAATTGTGAATAAGTGGGTGGAAGGGTACTTGAGGAGTATGTTTTAGGGCAAAAATCAGCATGGATAAAATGGTTACTGTTGGCCATTTTTTTTGGCCCACATGTCAAAGTTTACTTAAGTATGAAAATGGAGCTTTTAGGTAAGAAAATGGTAGGTCTTTGAGAGGACTTTGGGTTTTTCAGCATTGACAACTTTGGGTTTTTTGAAGGCACAGTGCAAATTGGGTTTCCAGCAGTGCTGAGCTTCTAAATGTTTCATAAGTAGAAGTAATTCGGGTTTACAAACCCAAATTACTAATAGGCAATGTATTTCGGGTTCTTCAAGGGGCACTACTTAGTTACTTCATAAGCTGTGAGCAATCAGAAACCCAAAATAGTTAAAGGGGCATGACAAACCTGATTTGGTCTTGAAAAATGTTGCTTCTCGGGTTCTTCAAGAGATGAGTTTTTTTCGAAAAATTCGAAGGGCATTTTCAAAATGCCGAAGGGTCTTTTTAGGGCAAAGGGACCAGTCAACTTTTTCGAAGGTACACTTCAACTTTTTCGAAGGGCTTTTTCTTCTCCAAGTGGACAGTTGCAATTTTTTCGAAGGGTATGTTACCCTTTGGAAGGACCATTTCAAAATTCTCGAAGGGTATCTTTCCCTTCGGGAGGACCATTTGCGAAAATTCGAGGGGGCATGCAGAAAGCTCGAAGGGTCTCTTACCCTTTGAAAAAGTCCATTTTGAAAAGCCCGAATGATAGTTTCCAAAGATAGACGTGGACAAAAGGTCCGAAGGAATTCATTCGGACAAATTGTTCGAAGAAATTCTTTCAGAAGATTTGCCTGAAAGAAATAAGCCGAGAGAAAAGCCCGAGACCAAGTGTCCGAAGGAAATGACGGGCCAATGAACGTCAAAATCAGGATAAGCGACTAGCCGTTGGAAGTAATTGGGTTTGAAAAGCCCGAAGTCTTAAGGCTTGGGAAGCAGCAAGGTGAGAAGACTTCAAGATGGACAAGCCCGAAGTAAGTAGGCTTAGAGAACCCGAATTACTCTGCATAGTGCAAATCGGTTTCTCAAAGTACTCTACTTAAAACTTTTTTAAGCGAAGGATCTGGGAAAGTCCAAAGTTGGAGAGGCCAAAGAATCCGAATTACTCTACATAGAATAAATCGGGATTCTCCAAGGGCTCAACTTAAGCTTTGGTCTGACAATGCCAAAATCATGATGCAACGAATGGGAGGCTGCCACGTGGCATAACTGGAGCAGAAAGGCCAATCAGTAAAGGACAAGTGGCACAAGGATGTTCAATAAACATGGGAAAGTCTGAGCGACTGGTAGCCTGGAAGTTATGAAGGCTCCCATCCGTTATGGTTCATTGCCCGCAATCGCCGTTCGATGCTTAAATGCGTCATGTCAAGAAGAAACATTCCAGCTACTCATAGCATGACTTTTCAGATGCGTCAAAGAAAGTCTTAAAGACGGGAGGGGCTCAAGAGTATTGGGCAGCGATTTGGAATGACGCATTTATGAACATTAGGGAAGGACAATGGGAGGTGCCAACCATCTGTGACTTCTTTCTTTCCTCCATTTCTCTCATCCACCTTTTCTTTATAAATAGAGGCCTTGGAGCCCAGAAATGCATCCCCAGAATTGGTGATAAAATCACTCTGCGAAAATCGCTGTGTAATGGACCTTTGAAACAATAAAGATTGTTTTTACCTATCTTTTTGTTTGAAAGTTGCATCGAGTTAGCTTGTGCATTAATAACGTTGTGAAGAAGCATCCTTCCAACCTTGTTGCCTTTCTTGCTTGTTTTCAGGTACTTTTCAGTTAATTGCAGGTTTGAACTCGTGCTTTTCGGCCATTAATGGATGCTTGTTATGAATTTTGAAATTCCTTTGTCTCATGTGTGGTTCAGTAAGCCTAGCTTAAGAAATACTTATGCAAGTTAGCTGGTTAGGAGGTTGTGTAAGCCAATTTATCTTATGTTGAATTAGTGTCTTTCCCCATCACCTCCCTTAGCTTAGTTTTCTTTTCAAGTAATCTCTCTCCCTTTTTCCTTGGCTATTAATAGAGTTTAGCGTAGAAACCCAAAGAGCTGAAGTGAAACACCTGAGGAACTAGCCTAATAAAAAAGTCCAGAGGTTCAACCTCATCATGGGACACCCACATCCTGAGGTTGTTCTCATGCTTATAGCTAGAAGTGAGAGTCTGAAGAACTCTCTCACATGGGTGCAAATCTAGTCTATAATAGTTACATATGACTGAACATTGTTACAACACAACTTTCCACATGTCTATAGGTATGACTCCCTTCAAAGCACTTTATGGTTATGATACAATTTCCTTTATGGATTTGATTATGATAGATAATAGAGTAACGGGGGCAAAAGATTTGGTTCAACAAAGCTATGACATCATGAAAGCATTAAAAGAGAGCTTACAACATGCACAAAATCAGCATAAATTATAAGCAGATCGACATAGAGTTGAGAGGTCATTTGAAGTAGGTGATTGGGTCTTTTTAAGATTGAGCCTTATAGGCAATCTTCCCTCAAACAAAGTGGTTTTGAAAAATTAAAACCATGTTTTTATGGGTCTTACAAGGTAAAAAACAAAGTGGATGAGGTGGCCTATTAGTTAGAGCTTACGGAAAATGGTAAGATTCACTATGTATTTCATGTTTTTTGCATTAAAAAGGCTCTTGGACAGCATACTACTCCTTTAGAGTTGCCCCCTTTGGATGAAGAAGGTAAACTAATCTTGATTCCAAAATCCATTATTGATGAGAGCGAAAAGAAGCTAAGGAATCGTAGCATCAAAAAATATTTGGTAAAATGGAAAGACTTACCACTTGAGGACGCCACATGAGAGGTTGAGACAATTTTGGAGCATCCGGATTTGCAATTACTTGAGGGCAAACAATTTTGGAAAGGGAGAGCTGTAATGTCCCCGTTTTTAGTTCACAAGTAAACATGTATTGAAGACCTTTAGTCTACTTTTTTCAATAGACTAAGGGATAATTTTTGAGGATTTTATTTTATTAATTGATTAAGATTGCCCGATAGTGATTTTGATCAATTGACCATATAAAGCAATTTTAGTTAATTAATACAATTTAATTAAAAAGTGGTTTTTACCACTAAAACATTTTATAAAAGTGGTTTTAAACACTATTGCACTTGAGAGTTCAAATAATATTGGGAGAAGGTATTTTAATTAATTGTTTGCCCAAAAGTGATTTAATTACTCTTGTAAATTAAGTAAATTAATTATTTATTTATTAAATTATTGCCTTAAAAGTAATTTTAATTACTAAATCTATTTTGGCAATTAATTTAATATTATAAGTGGGAAAAAGAGTAAATGCCAACTAGGAGGAAAAATAAAAGAAGAAAATATATTTTGAAAGCTGTTAAGTGATTTTAAAGAGGTATTTTGCCTCTAAGAGTGGGTCACCCCACTTTGAAGACTATATATGGACATGAGGGCTTCTATTTTCAACATGCTGAATTTATATATTGAATCTTCATGCTGGAAGAATAATTGGGATGTATGTCCAATAATTGCTATTGCGGTTTGTGTTGAATTATTTTCAAAAAGGTGTTTTGGAACACTACCTTTGCACAAAGGAATATTTTGTTTTGCCCTTGGAGTGGAGCGATTTGCTTTGGGAGTCTTTGCATAGTGTTTTGAGGTCAATTGGAGGTCTAATTGATCAAATCAATATTATGAAATTTATTGCTAATTTTTTGAATTGTGGCATTGGGATTTGTGAAGGCTTGGTGAGGGTTTTAAGGCCTTAATTTGCTAAAAAATAATAATAACTTTTGAATTATTATTTAATTATTTGATAGGGTTTATGGTCAAGTTTGACTCTTGAAGTGTTGAATTATGCCAAATATATATTCTGCAATTTTTTCTAACATTGGCGACTTGTGTATGCGAGCTTTGGAGGTCATTGAGGGTGCCCTAGGCCCTAGTTCGGGAATTGTATTTTTCTTGAATTTATTGCAGCTTTGTTTGACTTGGGCAACTTCTTTTGGAAGGCATTTTGATCACCTTGGATGCCCTAAATGGTTCCTGGAATTATTCCTATATTTTTGACATATTTCTTATGGTGTTTGCTAGGGTTTGAAGAAGTATCTGAGAAAGGAATAACTGCTGTTTTCTAAGATAAAAATCAGATATTTTCAGCAAGTTTAAATCATAATATAATCCTCCTACCGAGGTAAAAAGGTACATTCTTATTTTCAGTTTGTTGCTCATATTTGTCCACATTGTGGTGATTATTGGTTGAAGTGATTGCTGAAAATTGCCTACATATTTCTTGCACTTTGGTGTTAAAGGTTTGGTGGTGTTTGGTATGTGTTTGGAGCATTGATTTTAGCTAGGGTTTGTTGGTTTCTTTTTTAAATTCAAAACTCAGAAATTATTTGCAAACATTGGGGATCTTAGAGAAAACTCTTATTTGATCTTTCGGCCAAAAATGGGACATTACATTGCCACTCTCCAAGACCTGTAAAATTACCAAAACCAGTTTCTAATAGGGTTCGCAATATTTTCTCAATAAAGGTAGTGTCCAAAAACACCTTTGTTGATCCACTTGCATGTGCACATGCAATTTTGAAGCTCACGTACAGCCCTTGAATAGAGTTGCCTAAGTAAAAAGAATAGAGGTTTTCGTCCCCAAACCCTTGACACTTCTTGAAGGTTTTTCTCTTCAAGATGTGGTAATCAAGCTTGACATACTTGATCAAAATTTTCAATTCAATATTCAACATAAACCTTCACAAGATTCCTTCTTTGCTTTTATAAGCGTCGTATCTTTTCAAAACATAAGCATTTCATCTTTTAAAAACTCTTCTTTTTGAGGATTTAGGCTCCTATGACCCCAATTTAAGTGAACATAAGATTAAAAATACTTTTGTGCAAACTCAATTGAAAACTAGAGCACTTAAGTAATTTTTACCTTTTTGTTCATAGATTAGCCCCCCTCCATGTTCCCTTTTCTTTCTTCCCTTAGCTTTGTGGGAACAACCAAGCTAAGGACCCCAAAAGAAAACTATGCCAAAAAGGGGGACATTACAAGATAGGGTTGGCATCCCCATTTGTCCTATGACATAAATTAAATACTTTCCTTATTTAATCTTCAATCATTTTTTTATGGGTCTTAAAGTTGTGGGCACATAACATGTTAGAATTTCCAACTTTAATAGAGATGCTTGGAATGCTTGTTGGTAGTGTTGTGTTTTGATGGACTGTTCTTGTCCATTATATATACAATATTTTAAGGTTCAAACCTTTCAACCTACCCTTAGCATATCCCTTCATTAATAATTATTCCAACACTGTTATCTTAAATATTGTAATTGCTATATTCTAACAATGGTGATAGGGTCAAGGATACAACTTGTAACATAGGGCATATAGATTGGATACAACTTCTAACATAGGGCATATAGATTCTTTGATTCAGGTTCAAATTTGTTTTTACATATGGGATCCAGGTGATCTTTTGAGATACAAGAAGGATAAAGGCTTTGATGAGATCAATATTACTATTTCTAGTGAATTCCTCATCCTATGCATTTGGATAGAAAGGAAGTTTATGAGGAATCATATAGAGTATGTTGCGCATTCTAATGAAGTTGTGGAGGATCAATGCTCACGATTCATGGATCATTCCTTGGAGCCAAGTTCTACACTTGAAGACAAGGTTATAAATGATGGCCTAATGGGGATAATCACAACGAGATGCTTGATGCTAGATAATGCTAAGCATAATGTGTGTCATTTTGATATTCAAGATTTCATGACTAAGCATAGCATGGTGTTTTTGGAATCAAGCTACATATAGGTTTGCCACCCTTGGATGTGTGAAGGAGAATTCACGAAGGATGAGATAATACAAAATGACTTCACCATTCCTTGCATCACGAAGGCGCAAAAACTTGTTAGCCTTGGGGTAGAAACAAGGTGTGCAATGACTCCTATGATATGGGTTTAGGTGAGATATCTTCTCATGATGATATTTGGTCTACTTTGGATCAGTTTTGCATGGTGTTTGATTTTGCACTTCCGAGATTGCCCTCGAGTAAAGAGTACCATCAAGAGTTGAGAAATTGTGTTGGATATATCCTTCCTATTGAGGAAGTTATAAGCAACACAAGACTTCAAGGAGAAGTTCACATGAATACCAGAGTAGCGCAACATAAGCATGGTGAGGTAACTCCAAACTTGGATATTTGTGCAAAGGATCACCAACAAGACATGAAGGGAATGCGTGGTTATGGGATACTACCGTCAAGTGATAGAGGAAACATACCCAAGGAAGCTATGAACCAAATTACCACCATTAATGCTGCTGTCATCACCATTACAGCCACCACATTATTTTAGTTGCAATCATACAAGTGGATATGCAGTTCTGTAGTTGTTGTGCTAGTGTCACGTTGCCGGTTTTGATGATTTTAGATCATGAGCTATTATCAGTGATGAGCAATTGTAAGTTTGCACATTTTAAGGAGGTTTATGCGTCTTTCGATAAATGTATTCGAGTTGAGACACTTGATGGTGACAATCAATTTGACGCAGTAGAGAAAACATTAAAAGAAATGGCAAAGAGTCAAGGTCTCTAGAATCTATGGATATCGGTTGATAATGCTGCAAGGGTACAAAATTTATTCAATAAGGATGAGCACAAGGGTTCATTGCTTGGTGCTAGTCTCTCCAATCTTGAGTATTCATACTATGCATCTGTTTCTGAAATGTGTGATCCCTTATGTGATAATTTTGCACATACTGTCATATATGGTATAGATCAACAAACTTGTATTTCTATTACATAAAGGGACACAAAGCCCATGGAGGCATGTAAGTTTAATCGACAATGATTATGATGAGGTTAATCAACTGTTACACCTTGCATCAAAGTCATATGTATTTAGTTACCTTGGACTTGAAAAGATTAAAGTCTCAACTACAATCATGGATGAGAGGTATTTCAATCCCATCTATAAACTTGAATTGGCTGGCACATCTGAAGGAAATTCTGGGAAGTTAGTCGCTGGGATAGTACTGTAGATCCTTGATGATTTTGTGACATGCAAAGTGATAGTTAGTTTAGGTACAACGGTGAAGGTGCTTGTGGAATTTCATGCTTTAATGTTAGGATTCAGAGCACCTTTGGATAGAGGGATATATCACATTCAAGATTTCGGGCAATTTACATTTATAAATGGATTGCAAGAGCACTTATTTGATAAAGATGTCATGGATTTAGTAAAAGAAGCAAATGCACTTATCAATACATTCAAATTATTCTTGATCAATTATAAAGAAAATGTTTGTATTGCTATTTCATCCTTGGCCAATAACATTGTTGGTCTCCTAGATGGATGTATGGAGAAGGTTTCAAGGGCAACCAAATTTATGCACTCAATGGAACATACTGCATCACACAAGGAATTTAGAATGTGGAATTGCAAATTCCCAAGGATGAATTGGTTGGGGAAAGTTAGAGCAATCGAGCTTGCAATTGCTTGAGGACAAGCAATTGGGAAGGGCAGACTCTCATGTCCCCTTTTCAGAATATTTTAATTAGGGAAATGATTAATAATATATGTTTTTAAAGTTGTCGTAGTGTTGTACCAAAAATTTGAATTCGTGACATTTTTAAAATTTTGGTTCCCACTTGAAGAAACTAGATGTTTGACACTAGATCAGCGGGGCCTCATGGGCATACTAAGGTCTTCTACATGTTTCACTTTGAGAAAATTTCATTTTGGAGAAACTGGATAAATCAAGTACTATTCGCACCTCACGTGTGCAATTCTTTATTTCAACATAACTTTCGCATCTATTCTCCATTTTGGTTCTCGTTTGATGTGTTAGATAGATATTGTCAAGGGATCATCTTTGCTTCAGACATTTGAATCCCATAGTGAATGCATTTTTCACCACAAAGATCCGGAACTTCAGAGCCAATAGGGACAGAGGGCTCACCAATTAGGTGCAAAATCCTTGTTTTGGCATAACTTTCACATCCGGTCTCCATTTTGGTTCTCGTTTGATGCGTTGGATAGATATTATCAAGAGGATCATCTTTGCTTTAGACAACAAAGGTCAAAAATTGATACATTTTTCAACACAGAGATCCGAAACTTCGGAGCCAATAGGGACAGAGGGCCAATCAGGTGCAAAATCTCTGTTTTAGCATAACTTTCACATCCGGTCTTCATTTTGGTTCTCATTTGATGCATTGGATATATATTGTCAAGGGGATCATCTTTGCTTTAGACATCAGAGTCCCAAAGTATATATATTTTTCACATTAGAGATCCGAAACTTCGGAGCCAATAGGGATAGAGGGCCAATCAGGGCAAAATCTCCATTTTCACATAACTTTTACATCCAATCTTTGTTTTGGTTCTTGTTTGATGCATTGGATAGATATTGTCAAGGGGATCATCTTTACTTCAAACATCAGAGGCCAAAAGTTGATAGATTCTTCACCACGGAGATTTGGAACTTTGGAGCCAATAGGGACAGAGGACCAATCCTACGTAAAATCTCCATTTTGGCATAAATTTTATATTTGTTCTTTGTTTTGATTCTCGTGTGATGCGTTGGATGGATATTGTCAAGGGAATAATCTTTGCTTCAGCCATTAGAGGCCTAACGCTGATACATTTTTTACAATAGAGATCCATAATTTTTGAGCCAACAGGTACAGAGGGTCAATCAGGTGCAAAATCTTTGTTTCAGCATAATTTTCACATATGGTCTCCATTTTGGTTCTTGTTTGATTCATTTGAATTTTTTTGTTTCAATGGTCATCTTTGCTTCAAACATCAAGGGCTCAACCTTTGTAATTTTTTTGCAAAATTGAACTAGAGGTCCGGAACATACAAAGCCTTCCAAACGATCCTCATCACCGCGTCGGACGCATGCGTGCGCCAAGGCTGTCTAGACGGTTTTCATGGGCGCGCTGGACGTGCGTGTAATCCAACGCTGTTTAGATGGTCCTCATGGATGCGTCAGATGTGTGCACATGCCAAGTCCATCCGGATGGTCATGGACATGTCGGGCGTGGAAGGTAAAAAATTAGCGTATTGTTTTGGCCATAAATTTTGCATCCGGACTCCGTTTTGGCTCTTGCTTGAAGCATTGGAAAGGTATGGAACCGATCTATCCAATGATGTAATCTTTTTGATCCTATGATGAATGTTTTTTTGTGGAAAAATAAAGATGAATTAATGTTGTTCTAATAGTGCATCATGAGCACACTAAGCATGGATTCTCTGTTTGGCCATATATTCCACATTCGGAATCCATTTTGATTCTCGGCTGAAGCATTGAAAAAGTTTTTAAACAAGAAATCTAATGATGTAAAGCATTGTATATTCAGATCTCATTTCTTTTTCTCAATTCTTAGGTTTTGGCCAAATGCCTCGTTGCAGGATCCCGTTTCATATGTTAGGGTGTGGCACATACTATTTCTGGACTCTCTCACCCAATGGACAAGGCTCGGTGGGCTTGCATTGGGATTTATTTGAGTCGCTATTGAAAAATAAATGTAAAATAAAATATGACAAAATTGAGAATATGAAAGGTCAAAAGTCAGAATACCAAAGGTCGCATAGAATGTGAATTGTTAGCCCATTCCCTCCTATCATTATAAATAGGAGAAATAGCTATTGTAAAAGGGTTTTTTTGATGTCCGCGAGAATTGAATCTTGAAGGAAGGAGAGAGAAACTTTATGTTCAATCTTCAACTAAGAACCCAAAGAAATTCATAACTTCGTGTCTTGCTTTCCTTTATGGATATGCATTTTTCTTATGTTGATGAACATTTCATTGTTCCAAGTAGTTAACGTGTTTGATCTCAAGTAAGCATGTTATTTCCGTTATACACTCTCTTGTTGCGTTATTGAAGGAAATTTGTGTTTGCTCTTTCATGCATGACTCTTCACTTTCATCCTCCAATTTTCTCATCTTCCATCATTTCCCAATTTTGCTTCATTTTTGTGCTTTCTTGTTAAAAGTATACAAAACCCTCAAAAAAAACACATCCTACAAGGGAGCTGCCCCTCTCAAATGTAAAGGAAAATCACTATCTCAATGGTGATTTTCCAATTGTTGGCAAATTTGTGTGGTTTCTCATTAGGCGAGCCATAAAAATAAGAAATACAAAAGCGACCTAAATTTTCACCAACACTTAGTCTATTCATAATCAAAATGGACACTTAATTGTATTATAATTAATAAAGTGACTCAAAATTAAAATAAAAGGGGGCATTGCTTTTTTAAAAGCTTATTGGATGCTTTCTTTAGCAAAAGTAAAAATAAAACTATAAAAAGGGGTGTTGGGTTCATGGGAGATCATCTTTTGCCTATTATCAATTACACTTTTGCAAGTTTGAGCATCTGCTTCAGTGTTCAGCCTCTAAGGACGAAAACACTCCACTGAATAAAGAGACTTGAGGACGAAAACCCTTCGGTCTTGTGAGGGGGTTCCATTCATGAACTACAATTGTGATTTCAAATCAGGATACCATCAGAATTCAGCATTGGGAGAATCATCAAGTAGATTTATCATATTTTCAGCTCCTTCCAAGGTTCGTGCTAGTGTTTCTCACCGGCTGTACCAGCCAGGGCATTAATCATACATCCCTCCATTGTCGATGTCATCATTTCAGCCCTAAATCAATTCGTTACAGTGATATCGACCTTAAATAAAATTGCTACAGTGATGCTACAGTCGTACTAGGGTTTGGGACCTATCATTTCATACTTATAGACATTGCTGGCAACTAGGGCATCATTCTTCAACCATCCGTACATCATCTCCAGCCAACCATACCTCCTATTTAGTCATTTTCAGCTTGTGACATCATCATCAGACGTTGGATGCCATTTCTAACCAACCAATTCATCTGTATGATCAACTGTACAAGCACAGGTTCTACCCTCAGGGTTTGTTGTTTGTAAATGCCAAGTGGGCATAAAAATATAGGGTTACAATTCTGAATTTTGCATGCATAATTTTGGCAAGGGTTTCAACAAATATATTATGTTTTGTATTTTGCATTGCAATTTGATTTTAATAAAAAATCTGCTCTTTGTGGGTGTTCAACCACTTTAATTATTTCTATAAAATTCCAAGTTAAAAGGGATTTATCCTTAATTTTTAGAATGTGGGGTTTATTTAGAATCTCAAATTAATTCGTAAAAAGAGTTTGATGACAAATCCTATAATTCTGTATTTCAACCGGAAGGGGACATTACAGCCTTGGTAGTTGGCATTTCAGACAAAGTTACAAAGTTCAAAGCCTACGTTAAATCTCTTGCTATGTGCAGGAACTACAAATATTCATTTAAACTTATGAACAACCCAGTGGAAGGCAATGAGTATTAATGCTACAAAAATACATTCTTAGCCTCTGTAAAGCTTACAAGAAATCTTGAAAACACACCAAATGCTCATTAATCAGATTCCATCCTCCTACAGTCCATAGTTCAAAATCTCGGTGATATCTCAGGTCCCTGAATCTCAAGCCCTTGAAACGCTATTGGCAATTTGGCATGACTATGTATTCACGGATTCACGAATCATTGTTGGGAAAAATGCTTAACACAGTCAACATTGTTGGGAATCACGAATCACTGCTGGGAAATACACCTAACACATTGACTTACCAATCTTGTAATAAAAGCCTGCAATGATGTGCAATCTATTGTCGTGATTCCATGAATATAAAACGGTAAAAACAATGTTAAACCCATGTATTGATAAACTTATAAAACCGCGTATTGGGAAACTCAGAAAACCGTGTAAAAACAATGTTAAAACTGTGTAATAAATGTGTTGAAATTCTATTTTTATATTTGGCGAGACGACAAGGATTTCTCGGTGATTTTAGTAGAGTAATCGCCAATATTACTTGGCGAAAATTGCCGAGAAACCGTCGTTTCTCATCTTGTGATAAACCCTCATGTTTCTTGTTCTGCAGTCTTCTCACGATAAACGCCGAGAAAAGCCAAGATAGTATGCATATAATAAACAAAATACCCTCAAAAACACTATTGATAAATTGATAATGCTAACTGAATGCCAAATGTAATGATAAATATAAATTATTAAATGAAAATAAGTTTTCATTGTCATATTGCTCAAGTCTTCATTGAGAGCATCAACATCAACATCAACATCATAAATTAATACTCGCACATCCTCTCCTTTTTAATTTTTCTGTTATACATAGAAGTAGAAATAATGTTTTAGCCTGCAGAGAAAAAATTGAGGTTACGTGACAGGTTAATTTCATTTAGAGGTAAATTATGCAAACTGACCATAAGATGACACTGAGACCACCATGGAAAGGAAACATGTCCAAAACACTTGATGGTATCTCAAGTTAACAAGTGACAGTCACTAAAATGTAAGACAACTGAAGTCAAGAAAGTCAGCTTGGTTAGTGTGAATGGGGTTAGTTCCATGAGTACACGGAGTGGTCCAAATATGTGTGAAAGCTGTGCTTAGGTATGCAAGGTCAGGTCCACTTGGATCAAGGTTTTGGAAACATATAAAGAATGCCAGGCAACCCTTCAATATCATCTATATTCTTTCCAACATTTCTCTCTGCAACCAGGGCTTTGGCTTCTAAGTTTCTAATACGAACAAAGTTGGTATGCAGCAAATGTTCAGTGTTCTCAAAAAAGAAACTTGACTGAATATCTGTAGCATTTCTTAGCCCTACAGAAAAACAAGATCTTGCAATAACCTAAAAGTAATTATTGGAGCACTTCAGCCCAGTTATCCATCTGTTAGGCCCGTTTATTCTGTGTTCTCTGTCTTTTTTCCATTACTTTGTCTAATTGTAAACAAAAGTAAAGAAAAGAAAAAGAAAATAAAAAACAGGCTTTAAACTGCAGGGTCGCCTGTGTTCTTCAGCAGAAGAACTGGGTGTACTCAGACTGTCCTGGCCATACCTGCGGCAAACTGGACCAAACCTGAACTGGGTACGGACCGGACTTGTACCAGGTTGGTTGGGTGTGTGTGTGTTTGGGGGACGAATCTGCTACTTAGTCCCCTGTCCACATTGGAACTCAATCCTCTACTGAGGTCAACACTATGGCTGAGTTTGGTACTCTCAATCCCCAAATCAATACCCCTGTTTCCCACTTTTCAGTCACTACATTTCTCCTATTCATATGAACTTTTCAAGGGGTGCATTTGTTTTGCCTCAGGGTTTGGGGCAGCCCCAAGGGGCTTATCAATAGCAATGAACTGTGTCTTCTCCCCTTGAATATAAGACAAGCCAGCCCAATTATCCTCATGGAGAGAGAGCCACTTCACACCGAGGGCCTGACAGAACTACAGGTGAGTCCTCTTTGGTTACTGGTGGTAATAACATCACTTAACTGTTCAGAAAATGAAAAAAACCATAGGAAAAAGAGATTCATAATTCCTTTCTGGAAAGATGCATCACCAAATTAGCTCAATGTGTTTGGCAACAACAAATTAGAATAAAAGGATACAACTGGAACACTGTCAAAGGCTGAACCCATTGAGGAAAAACAGATTCATAATCCCTTTATGGAAAGATGCATCACCAGATTGGCTCAATTAGTCTTTGAAATTGATATAAAAAAGGCAATGGGGTTTAGCAAATGTTTGGCAAATGTAAAAACTCTGTTTTCTCGCTCCCCTGTTGGAGTGGAGCACAAGGTTTGTAAAGATTTTCTAATTTAATATATATACTGGCTTTTATTAAAAAAAGGCTATGGATATCATCAAGGGTGCAACCTTTGATTACACCTTTTCAAAAGGACAATAATTAATCTAAGTAAAATATGTTTCAGCAGCTTAATCAAATCTAGGCTATTTGTGCTAACTACAACAACTACACCCAGGTATCCTTTAAGTTGCCTCCACTATCCTCTAGAAAAAAATAGACAGATTCTTGCCATTGGCTCCCGGCTACTCCCAGGTGGGAGAGTGCTGTCATGAATGTGTCTGACTGAACAACCATGGTTAATTCTTGAGCGGAACTCAATGCCTAGTTCAGCTGATCAGGTTGGGGCTTTGGACCAGGCTGCACTTCATTGAGAGCTGATTCTTCTGTGCATTCGGGTTGTTTGTCAGATCCTTGCTTTCTGTGAATCATGTGAACCTTGTGATTTAGAAAGCCATAGCCAACCCTTCCTCATTCCTATGCAGATACGGTATGTTGATGAAATAAATCACTGGTGGCTTATTAAAGTGGAATAGTGCTTGCGGTGTAATCCTCAGTTTATCTATTTCTATCTTTAATTTTATGATCTCCTATCTGACACAATTAATGAATTATTCAATATCTCAATCTCAACTTTCCGTTTGGCAACCAAGTTTCGTATATTTTGTAAGAATTCTTGGTTTGAAGTAACAACCCATACTGATGAACAACCAAGTTGTCTGCCTCCATCTTTGCCTTTTCCACTTCTGAAAAATGTTGTTTCAATTTTTCCAATTCTAGCTCAACCCGAATTTTAAGAGTAGTCTCCTTTTCCTTTGCTCCTGGTCCTATTTCAGCCACAATAACTCCACCATATTATCATGCTGGCATGCTTCAGTGTACGAGGAGTAAAAATTCTGACATATATTGTTAACTTGCTCATTTTCTGAATGAGGTGGGGTGACAAAAGGAATATCCTGTATTTTCGTCAATATAGCTGCAGGCAGTAGCACCAACTTCTTTGACATTGCTGCAATGCTATTCCTACTGCATTGTGACCATGCTTATACAAATTTCCACAATTCTGTCAATTCAGTCCGTTGTTCAAATTGTCCATCATCAAGAGCAGAATTTAATCTCATTTCTGAGTGCACCACTTTAAGCAATTGGTGCAGTGGCACATTATTGCATTTCGATGGAAGTGGATCTTTGTGATGTTAATATCCTACCTGCTCAAGTAAAGGTTCTTCAAAAGGATGTATATCCACCTCAAATTCATCCTCTCCATCATCAATGATTTCCATCACTGCATGAATTTGTGACGCCTCATACACTCCCTTCTTATCATCCATATTTCTCAGTGTTTAAATAAATTTATATCTCATCACCTAGATGCGATGAGTGCCAAGTGGACCATTTATGCTCGTGAGAGATGGGTTCGTGTGATCCACTACCCATAAAATACGGGTCAATGTAGATTGGCTCAAAACTGTGCAGTTTTATCTTGAAACGCCATCACATAATTTGATCCGCTGCTTAAACACCACATGTATAAGTGAATGAGCTAGGGAGCTCCATAATGAATGTTTCATAAGGCACAACACTTGCTGAAGGTTTTGCAAGTAGGTTAGCAAGTTATGTGGACTTGAATGTTGGGAAACTTCATGGTTAAGTGCACTTGAGCTAGTGTAGTACTAGGATGGGTGACCTCCTAGGAAGTCCTAGTGCTTCACCCCTGTGAGCATCAGCTAGATGCAACGAGTGCCAAGTGGCCCATTCATGCTTGTGATAGACGAGTTCTTGTGAACTGCTAATCATGAAATATGGGTCAACGTCGAATGACTTGAAATAACGTAGTTGAATCTTGAAAAATCTTATCACGTAATTCGATCCACTGTGGAAACACCACTTGTATAAATTAAAAATTTCTTTCTCCTCTGCATCTAAAGTATGTTTTGGCACATTTGTAGGTATTTGCAGTTAAAACATATAATAACCAAGAGGGTTATACGACTTACTTGATTTTGTTGGGGTGGCAGCATTGCTGTTTGCAGGTGCTTCACAAACTGACTTAACACTTGGTGGTGACATTACCTTTGCTGCTGCCACTCGAGCCATTCCCGTCCTCCTCTGATTTTTAATAATGAATGCCTCTCCTAAGGTGTATAATCACTTTCCTTACATTCAAAAACTTTCATCAATGAACAGTGACATAAGCTTCCCATATGCTGCTATGTTGGGTTCACCAATATAACATAAATTAAGCCTGTTTTGTTCTTTACAGTCATATAGGAAAGTAATATAACAGCAGTTTTACAGCATATTATAACAGTGATTATGCATATGCATATTTTGATAATGGCTACACATATTTTAACTATGATTATGAGTGATTAAAAAATCCTCCGGAGTGCATTAAACTAAAGATGAAGATATGTGAATGGCATTGTTCTTGTGTAGCCTTGAGTATCGATTAGCTTCATGGCAGAAATTATTGTGGAGTCTTGTGAGAGACTTCTTTGCTAATAGTTTCATGTGTGTTTCCAGTGCACATTCTTATTTAGAAACCCTGTATGAATGCTATCTTTCTATTCTCAATGAAAGTGTTTTGGAATAGCTATATGAGATTGACAGATATATAAACTGAGGAGCCATGTCCTTAGCTGCATGGAATTTGACCAGGGGAATTCTTTTGTTAGGGAAAAGAAGGTGATCATTTATAGCATAAATTCTAGACATGAATCGAGTTTCTACATGTTGGAAGACTTAAGTTTATTTTTGCAGGACCCATGGTTGATACTGTAATAATGAATCCTCCATTTGGAACGCGGAAGAAAGGTGCCGATTTGGATTTTCTCTCTACTGCCCTGAAGGTGTGGTCATCTTGTTGGATATCTATGTTTGTGCTACCTCTCATAATATTATTTTTAAGTTCTTGTATGGGTTTTCAAATAAGCATTTTTAAGTTTGTTCTACAGGTTTCTACTGGAGCTGTTTATTCATTACACAAGACTAGTACGAGAGAAGTATGTAGCCAACTTTCTTCTACATTATACACATTATTTAAGAAATCTCATTTGCAGATTCATAAAAAATACCTCCTATAGTAAATGGTTTGATTTTACTAGTCAATTTTTATGTACCAGAAAGAAAATATAATTTTTCATTTGTTCAAAACAATTTTTTTGTTTTGATAAGGACAGCTGCAGTTTACACTTCTTTAGAATTAGGATACATGTCACTATAAACAAAGATGGTTTTTGTCCTGTCATGAATTGCCACAAGATTCTTGTTCTTTTACCATTTGTGTAGTTTCTCAAAATTTTCAACTGAACTCGATTGTCGTGCAATTGCCCTGGCTCTCATGTATACCATTTTTGCAAGCTCTTTCCTACATCCAATCAACAGGGAAACTCACTTCAATCAAATTTTTTGTTTTGCCCGGCTATTGGAATGTATATCGCTAGTTTGGACTTTAGGATCTCATATATGCACGTGCTTAAGTCTAGTAGGAGATCTAATTAGAAATTAACCTTATCCTCAGGTTTTGAGTGCACGATCACTGAGCATAGTTACCAGGTATAGAACTCCAAGTTTCCAGAGGAGCCAAACAAGTCCACTCCTCCAAATTGCCTCGTTGCTGCCAAAGAAATGTAACAATCTAAAAATGTCTTCCAAACGATGTAGTGTAAGTAAATATAAGGTGTTAATTTGAATATAAACCTGGCAAATTTTAACTTAGAGCACAAATGTTTCCATTGCCATTAGACATTATAAAATAACGTTGAGTAAAGTGTCTTTTCTTCTTGTGCTTCAGTCAACTAAAATTTAAACTGAGGACCTTTATTCTTAGAAAAGTGAGGTTGCGTATATTAAATATTAGCACAGGTTACGTTTTGTGTCCCTGCCTATTTTTGCAGGTTATTATATTTGGTGATTTTTATTCACTTAATTAAGGCACATGGATGTTTTAAAATAAAAATATTGTAGTTCGAGTGAATTGTCTATCTTATAATTATACTCTACATTTTTCAATTGATGTTTACAATGTAATGAATCAGTTAATATATTTAATTTTAGTTAATGTGAAAGCATTTAAAATTTTAAAAGTTAATATTTTTAATTAGTTGTTAAATCTTGGGTGAGGTTATGAGTCGTGTTTAATGTTGTGCCGTGTATGCTCTCAAATGTACTCCATCAGCATTGCATCACAACATTACTAAATGCCCACTGTATTTACGGGCTGCCTTATTGTGGCGGGGGATTTGAAATTAGGCCACACTCTTACGAGTGTCCCACATTACCATTACACCACAACTCTTTGGACTTCAAAAATTGATAGTTGATGGATTAAAAGTTACATTTTTGGAATGCATTTCTTTTTTTGCCTATTTAAGAATATTGTTGAAGACATTTCAGGTGTGTACTAAGGCTGTATTAGATCAATTGCAAGTGTTTGCACTGTTAAGCCTTGTAATCTATGAGGAGTTATTATATATGGACAGGAAGCTATTTATTATGTTTGTCACTGCATTGATTATACCATCTACACCTTGACTAGGCCATCCATTGTGATATAGTTCTGTGTACACTTGTATGTCTAGATTCTAGATAAGTAAAAACCCACAATCATATGACACAGTCTCTTTATGTCCATAATTCATTAAATAACCTTCTCTAGTACTTATATGTTGATTCATGACGAGGACAAATTGGCTTACTATACCACTAGATTGTTTAATTTAGTCACAGATCAAAATGCAGAGCATGTACCAATTAAATTGTAGTTATTAGTTCATCAAAGGTTCATAGTATCATACAACTTATAAATGTTAAAAATAGTTTTATTTGTGAAAAAAATAAATTTTATTAATAATTGATACTACTTTTTTTTTGGTTTAGCACAAAGTACTTGGGGTTAAGGTATTCCGGACCCATAGAAAGAGGGATGGGTATTTACTAGTGTTCCCCACGTTTCGTGGACGGTGGGACAGTGGCACGTGTTTCGGGAGGGTGGCAATAAATTTCATGGTTTTCCGAGATGGCTATTAAAAATACGTATAAAAATAATATTTGATATTTAAATAACACAAAATAGCGTTATAAATATTGAACTAAAACATTTAATAAGTTGAAAGAAGCTGAAATTAATATAAAATAACAACATTGATAGTAGATACATTCATGATCCAACATTGAATGATATTGTCACATTACTCATGGCTCATTAATGATTAATCATTTAATGCCAATGATCAATGCTGAAGATACATTATTACAAGGACAATTCATTATCAACAATTGAAGTTTCAACACTTCAAACTTCAGCAATGAAGATCAAACTGCTTACCTGCATTGAGCAGCGATTTCAATAATCGGAGTCATCATCAGATTTTTGTATCTCCTCATCACTGGAACTGCTTGACTCATCTGGGTGCTGCAATGGGATCCCAACAATTCAAGAAGTGGTGGTGAGAAGGAAAGGAAAGGTGTCAATGTGAATTCAAAGTAAGGCCTGCACTTGGAGACCTGCACATTCGATTTTATTGTATTCTCGTATGACGTGGTAATGATTGTACATACTTTACTGTAGATAGTTTTATGCTTTTGTATTTACGTCTGTTTGATCTATTTTTGTTATTCATTGCGTATCTACAGAAAGACCCACAAAAATGCTGGTAATATGCAATTTAAAATGATGCTGGTAATATGCAATTTATTGTATTTTTGTATGACGTGGTAATGATTGTACATACTTTACTGTAGATAGTTTTATGCTGTTGTATGTACGTCTGTTTGATCTATTTTTGTTATTCATTGCGTATCTACAGAAAGACCCACAAAAATGCTGGTAATATGCAATTTAAAATGATGCAAAGTAAGCATGTAGTTCAACTGGGAGTGCTTGCTAGTGATCTGAGATGGGTGGCAGTGTTATTGTATCCAAGGTTATCTACAGGACAAAAGGTGCTTTTATATCTGTTACTGCTTTCAAATACTGGAAGAATGGAACAATAATGCAGGTATTGAATGATTTCAGCCTCTTCAGTAAGGATGTCACTTGTGGCCAACCATCTTCTAAGGGATATAGCCTTGCGTATTCTGATATGTGAAGGATGTGAAACGTGAATCTGCTTGTTTCTGAACAGCATGCTATTATGTGCTTTTAATATTATAATAGACTTGGTATTAAAAATGAGAGAGAGAGCATCGCTAGTTAACACTAACAAAACAACAGGCACTTGTAGAATATCTGCAGGAGGTGCAATTAGGAACTCATAAAGCCTCTTCAGAACAGAAAGAATGACATTTTGAACTCTATCGATGCAAGGTATATAAAAAGGGAAGGACGTCCTGGGGACAATCTCGGGGATGGGGGGATGTTTCCAGCTAATTAACCGATCCTAGTTTGATACGGGTATGGGGATGGGGTTTGGGTACAACGGTACAATGATTGTTTTTGGCTTGGGTGTGGCTTCGGTACAGCAGTACAAATAAATATATAAAATGTAAAAAATATATAGCCAAATTAGCAAAATTAACCACACAATATGCATAGAGTAAAAAAAATAAGTTAAATAACCACAAAACATACTGATAATTCAATGCCAAATGTCATGATATTCAATGGTCGAACTTAGAACAAGTATATAGTGCAAATATTACAATGCATACACTAAATTCAAGACAAATCAGCATAGTCATTGTATTCATATTGGTCTTCATTGTCTTCATCAAGCGCATCATCATGTGGTTCATTAGAACCACAAGCAGTAGTAGTGACACTCCCTAGTGGCAAAGGGATTAGAAAAAGGAAGGAGTTCCAGCCCCAAGCAATTGAGATAAAGAAGGTGAGAGAGCAAATGTGCAATGAAAGGTAAAAGTGCAATGAGAGGTAAATGTGGTGGTGGTGTTGTTTGTTTTTGATAAAATGAGTGCGGAAGTTGCTTTTAGGGTTTTCCTATGCTTTATTTTTTTAAAGTCCATATTTGACTTTTTGAAAGTGAAAACAAAAACAAAATTAAAAAATGAACTTTTCCTTTGGGTCCTTGCCAAAATTCGCCCAGGGTACCGTGCTACAGGTTTGCGTAGGCCCAGGTTCGTCCTGGCACAAACCTGGACGTACGTAGAGTTGCAGCACAGTACCCTGGGTGAATTTTGGCAAGGACTGAACCAGGACAGGTACTTGGTACGTGCAGTACTAGGACCGGCTCCTTTGGGTACATGCACCCAGTAACGTAGGTTTCTGGGACATCCCAAAATTCAGGGATGTTTCCGAGACATCCCTCCTTTTGCCTTTGTGATCCAGGAATGGGAGGAGGATGTTTCCTCTCTATCCCGCTGCCCCCGATGTCTAGGCGGGGGAAGAATACCTGGGATGCATCCCAGGGGAACACTGGGATTTACTCAACTTACACTGGACTAGTCATGCAAGCTTAAGTTTGCAAAACCAAGAACCAAATTACACTAAGTGGCAAAACCAAGAACCAAAATTACAAAAGTATGTCATGAAAGCTTAAGTTTGCAACTAACCCAAAAAGGTGCTGCCATATCGCTTGCCAATGACCAAGCATGCAAAAGCATTGAATAATCTTAATGCTGTGCTATAACTTTGTTGAAAAGTATTGAACTATAATATTAGACATATATGAAATGAAAAGGTGAAATCAAACCACCACTGCACTCAAATGCCTCACTTCACTTAATTAAATTGAAGGATAAGGAGAAGGAAACTACAAACAATTATTCTCAACCAAATCCAATGACAGTGGAAGCAATTATTTTAGTTCAATCTTGACAAGATGGAAGAGGATAGGACATTAAATGCTACTGATCATCATTACCCAATCTGTCCTCAATCGGAATTTAAAAATGCAGTCAAACCAAACGTGTTTTTTTTCTGGACTTCAACATTGCACTCAGTTTCCTTCTCAGGCCGGGGATTGCTTTCCCTAAAGATAAATATATCTGGTTCTCCCCCAATATTCTCCCTCAGCCCATGCCATCCCCCTACTCTGAACTCAACCTCATTTCCTGAAACCAGCAAGCTTGCTTCCTTATCAACCAAGGACTTATTAGATCTGAAGCTATCTACTTGAGAAGCCCATGGCCTCCTTCCAGCCCTCCCGCCTGTTCCCTGTTCACATCCAAATTTCAAATTGCAAATTATCTAGATCTGATCTGTAAAGAAGATCTAAAAAGTTTTTTGCAGCTTCATGCAAAAAAAGCCATGATAAGGCCCAATTTTGCTATCAAAAATAAAAATGACTGCTACCTCAGGTTAGACACACCCCTAAAGTCTCCTTCATTATAGAAGAAATGGAGCGATGACTATGGTCGCTAAAGGTGAAAGCTCTATTTTGCAGGTTCATAGGTGCCTTCTTTGGCTCAAGCAGCCAAACTCTGCTGGAGATTGCTAATGGCTCCAACTGATCTGTGGGCTGTCAATATTAGAGCCAAATATGCTGAAAACAATCCTTTGGAGAGAATTATTAAGTTATCCCTGCCTCCTAAAGGATCACCTATTCTTGCTGTTCTTAAGGTGGGGGAAGATATTATAAAGAAGCATTTGTTTTGGATTGTTAATGATGGTCAAAGGGCCAACTTTTGGACTGATTCGTGGGACGGGTTTCCGCCAATCATCACTTAGTATCCAAAGTTAAAGACAGTGATGGAGGCGATGCATGAAAAGGGATGGATTAAAATTGCTCATTACCATCAGGCCACTAATCATCCCTGGGAGATTGAAAAATGCTGGGTTCCTACTCTTGAATGGCCAATTCAAATTGGTGAGGAGCAGCAATCATGGATTAATAATATTCTATTGGCTCATCCTCTCTCAATATCCCCATTGCTTGATGCCTTAGCTTGTGGGAAAAATTCTACAGGTGTCTATACGGTTTCTTTAGGCTATGATTCTCTAATTAGGCGTACTGCTCATCCTCTTAACAATATCTTTAGTCATATTTGGCACCCTGCTTTATGGCCCAAGGTGAGTTTCTTTGTGTGGTTGGTTTTGAAGAGAAGAGTCTTAACAGGAGAAAACTTAATGAGACGTGGTTTTTATGGGCCCTTTCATTGTGTGTTGTGCTTGGACAATGAGGAAACCATTACTCATCTTTTTTCCCAATGTCCTTTGGTGGTCTATTTATGGCAACTCTTATCCAAATTGTTTAATCTTCCCTGGGTGAGCTTTCAATCATTAGAACAACTGTATAGAGATTGGCAAAGTCACCTACCCAAGGGTCAAAACCTCCTTCCGGCTTTGTGGTCTGCCATCACCCTTTTGCTTTGGAATATTTGGAAGGAATGAATTTGCAGAATTTTCCAACACCACCGAAGGGATATAAATTATGTTTGGGAGAAGATTAAAATCAATATTGCAGAATCTATCAAGCATAAGATTTACTTGCCTCAAGTTCTAATGCCAGAGTGGGAACATTTATGCCATCAGCTTTCTTTGCAGCTAAAGGCTTCAACAACGAATACTTATCGACCAAAACAGAAAGCTTAGATGGATAGGCATTGGACAGCCCCTCCAATGGGGTACGGGAAGTTGAATACAAATGGTGCTTCATGAGGTAACGCGAGACAGGTTAGTAGTGCAGGTATTGGTGGATCTTATGATGGGTCTGTAGCTTTCTCTTTTGCTAAACAGGTGGGATATATAACCAACAATTTAGCAGAAATCAAAGAGGTTTACAAGGGAATGCAAGAAGCTTTCAAAATTGGGAAGCAAAAACTCCAAATTGAATCTGATTCTAAGGTAATAGTTGGTTTGTTATTTGATCCCGAGGGAGAGCCTAGCAAAAATTGGCAAATAGCTAGAGATACGGGGAAAATTCATAGGTTACAGGACAAGTTTCATGAGGTACATTTCAGTCATGTTCCCAGAGGATGTAATAAAGTAGCGGATGAATTGGCCAACTGGGCTCTTGACAACCACAATCTCACTTGTTATGGTTTGCCTCCTCTCTGGGGGTCATCCAAGCTACAAGGGGATTTGAGAAAGATTCTTGATTTAGATTAATTCCAATGATTGCTCATATGCCATCTTTTATGTTTACTTCCCAGGCTTGGACTCTTAGCTTTCAAGCTTGGCATTTTAGAATATGTATACTTTGAATTTTCTATAATATAATCTTGTTTTTGAAAAAAAAAGAAGTAAATACTGATGATGCCAAAAGGATATACTTCATGGCCGTTTTTTCTTCTAAACAATAAAGGGACCAGATCCCTCAATGGGGTCTTAGGTTTATGAGAAAATATGGACTTCTTGTGAAGCACTGGACTCTAGCTTTTAACCCCACATAGGATCTCCCAACAACTATCCATGTTTGGGTTTGTCCTCCTTTACTTCCAACTGAATACTGGCAAGACAATCTTCTGAAATTTTTTGGCAATGCTATGGGGGAATAAATTATGGCTCCAGACTTCACAAAAAACATAGGGGTGCTCAACTATGTCAGAATCTGTGTCAATTTGAACCTTGACAAAACACTACTTGACTGACTGATTCTGGAATCAGGGGGGATTGAATGGTATTGACTATGAGATTATACCCTTTTGATGTCGGATTTGTCATGAACATGGGCACCTGGCATGGGTTTGTCCTTCACAAGAAGCCCTATATCAGCCAAATGCGTCACAAGATCCAATGCAGTCAGTAGAACCAGAGGACCCAAATCAACACCAGAAAAGTAGAAACAAATAATTCCCACCAGCAACACAAAGCTCATCACCATTTGAAAACACAAAGAAAATTGGAAGGGAATAAAATTCAATGAGCGTATGCTAGAAAAAGGAAAAAATTGTCACAATTCAGGTCCAATTGGTCAGCGTAACCCATTTGCAGTTCTGGCAGACACTGACATAGAGGAGATGGATTATGTCCTTGACTCCTAGGGCAATGGCACCCAAATCCAGCATGGCAACCCCTGGGAACTTAAACAACATCAAGAAATGTAAATCACACATGCCTATAACTTTTTCCTCTAAAGCAAATACTTCTACTCGAGGCAAATTAAATAAAGAACAACAATATTTCCCTGTCCAATAGGATTTTATCCCTAGATTCACGCAAAAATAAGAAAAAAAGGAAACCTTTTATTGACAAAATAATGGAGGACAAGTGTCAAGAATACTCCACCCGTGGAAACAAAACTAGTGGCAACCTTCATGGAAATTTAACTAGTGGCAACCATCATGGAAATCTAATTAGGCGATTCACTTCTTATCATAGGGAATGGAGCAACTCCCTCAACCACCAAGTTTAGATATGGGTTATCTCTTGGAATATTAGAGGTATAGGCATACCCAATAAATGCTGATATCTGCAAAGCATGGTAAAAAAAGAGGAGATAGATATGATATTATTGCAATAAATTTGCAGATCTCGCACACCAAAAGACTTCAAAACTGTTGGTTTTTGGGGCAGCCAACGCACCGTGTACAACACCACCACACATACCATGATCCAATGGGATTTTTTGAGGTATGTTCATCACTCTCACTCAGCAATTGTTGTGGGGTATATATGCAGTGTTCTACTCCAATGAATAAGAAACGCTATGGGGGATAATCAATACCTACATTCCTCCCAGTGGAAATAATAGGATAACAATGTTAGAATAGCTCTCTCAATGGATATCTGCGTTCAACCCGCATAACCTCATTCTCATGCGTGATTTCATTTCAATAAGAGATCTAAATGGAAAAAGGTGGCTCCAGGTTGAATCAAAGAACTGCTGATGCCCTCTAAAACCTGCTAAATCTCAATCCTATGGTGGACCTCAAATTTATTTAGGGTTTACATGGTGCAGCAGACAAAAAGGGAGTCTTGACATATCAGAGAAATTGGACCGTGTAATAATTTCTGGCGAATGGTTTTCCTTCCAAATGTAGGCTTGGGACAGTTAGTCCACCCTTTCAGATCATTGGCCTTTTACGCTATAGTTGGCCGCCTCTGGCAGAAAAAGAGTCGAACTCACATTTCAAATTTGAAAAAATGTGGCTATCCTCCCTGCATCTGAACAGGAACATATCCAATTAGTTGGAAGAAGAAAACACTATTAAAGGATTTACGATGTACAAGTTCATTAAAAAACTCAAATATTTGGGACACAAATTTAAAGGTTGGAACAAAGAAGTGTTTGGGAACATTTTTCGAAAAGCATCTGATTCAAAATGCCAATCAGAGACTGTTCAGAAACAAATTCGCGATGAAGGGTTGTCCTAGTTAGAAAAGTGATAAAAAACAAAGCCAACAGGTATGAATAATGTTGATTATGGATAGACGTAACAACAGATGCTCTATTAATCTGAGCTAGATGGAGTTTTGTTGGATGCCATTTCAGATTCAATTGAGGGTTTGATGAACTGCAAACCAGTTTATACTTTGGAAGTCTCCATCCCCATTGATTCAGAATCAGGGGAAGGTGGAGATTGGACTGTGGTTGTGCAACAAGAGGAAAGGAAGAGGAAGGACGAAGTTGGGACCACTAAATATGATCCTCATATCCCAAAAAGAAAAAGTGTAGAAGGGTCTGTTTTTCTGTGTCTCTTGAGGGCCTGCAGCATTTTCACAGCGTAGTTACAACATGTCTGCAGCCAGTTTCGTTTTCCTCTGGAAGAGGAGCTTCATTGAGCTTTCATTGTTTTATCTGTCTCTACTTTGTACAAGGGTAGAGTCCCTTTCAAAAACTTCCCCTTTACCAATAATAATAAAAAAAACCATAGATGCTCAATTGTAATCTATATAGTATTTTTTTTCACTAGCTTGTGACACTCAAAACTGACTGTAATCCTAGGATCTCTGGTTTATACAAGAATGATTTCAAGCTTTGATATGAATGATAGTCACTACCAGAGGTTCATACACGTATAGAGGAAAGACGCCTGAAGATTATTTTTCAAAGGAATCCCTTAAATGTTTTTCTTAGAAATTATCAATACCGTTTCACTGCTATATTATTTGAAGGTTGCTTTGTGTCCTATGGATGTCTGATTTTATTGTTTTAATTTGTGGTTATGCTTATTAATGACTTCAAATTTCTGACAATAGTTCATTTTGCACAGCATATAAAACGGTCAGCCATGCAAAACTTGAATGCAAAGACTGCAGAAGTTTTATGTCAGGTACTAAAACTATGGTTATTTATATTCAGGTTTTGATAGGATAAATTGAGAACTACTGTCAACTTAAAATAATCAAGAACATTAATTCAAGAGTGAATTTGAGGCTGTTAAACCCTTTTTAAATTTCATCTTTACAGGTGATCAACTTATTGTTTTCATTCATCTCAAACGAATTGCAGTTTGGAACTAGTATTTATCATCTGCTTCTTTAGTGAATCAAAACAATTCAATTGCTTTATTTTTCTCTTTCATGTTACTTAATATTCACTGATTTATTATGTAGAACTTGAATCTTGTCCTCTGGTCTTCTTAACATCATATTGTGCACAATTGCATTGTAGTTCTGTTGTTTTCTTGACTCTTAAGATAAGTCATGAATCTTATCTATGTACAAACTACTCGTTTGTTGAATGGGGCCCCTTTGTGCCTTGAAATAGATGAATTTTAAGGAAAGTGAAAACACATTTTTTTTAAATTTTAGTTTTACTAACCTTAATTATGTAATAGAATCCTACATGAAAGGGTTATTACTTGAATATTTAACGCATCTTAATTTAATAATCAATGGGAGTGGCTCTAACAGTCATGCCTGACTATCACTAGTATTAGACAAATTTCATTTGTAATATGTCTTCTGACTGATTAATGATTCACTTTCCAGAAGCTGAATCATGTATACTGGTTCTGCCAATAGAAAATGTGCAATTTCATTGTAGCTTTGTTGTTGTCCTTCCCCTAAAGATTTAACTATAAACAAATAGTTCTTTTTGAAAAGTGTTTGCAATCCTGTGTCTCAGAGATTGGTTGTATTAGGAGAAGGCTGTGGCATTCTTCAGACTTCATGATACGCAATAAAGTTTGGTGATAGAAGCATGGACAAAGATCGATCATCTCATGATATTTTTTGTAATGTCACAAGGCACTTGAGACTTGCATCACTAGCACCCTTCTGTCTAGAAATGTCACTGTTTTCGTTGTCTGTTTGACAGTTGGCAGGATCCTTTGCAGTCTGTATATCATCTATAATATTAATATTAGTGAGGTTTGACACTTAATGTGAATATAATAACCAAGTTTGATTGTACAAGCTCATTTATATTGAAGATGGGACCTTGCACCCTTTTATCTACTGTACATTGGTGGTATAGTTTTTCTGAAACTAATCAGCAGTAGAACTTTGTATCTGCCGGTAAGTGGGAAATCAATATATGTTGATCATCAACTACTTCTTAGTGAGGTTTGACACTTAATGTGAATTTAATAACCAGGTTTGATTGTACAAGCTCATTTATATTGAAGATGGGACCTTGCACCCTTTTATCTACTGTACATTGGTGGTATATTTTTTCTGAAACTAATCAGCAGTAGAACTTTGTATCTGCCGGTAAGTGGGAAATCAATATATGTCGATCATCAACTACTTCTTTGTGGATTGATTAATTAGTTGGATAATTCAACAGCGATGGAGTATGTTTCTCTGTTGAGTTCCGCCCTTCTGGTAAAGACTTGCTAGAATTCTACATCTGAAAGCTAGACTATAACTTTTGGTGTGAACTCAATCTATTTGGAGTATTTCTACAATTTGTAAATTCCACCAGCATTGCTTCCATTGCTGAGACAATTTCTGAAACTTGTGGCTGAAGTACCGTTGCATTAGAATCCAGCCAAGAAGAGCATCAAAGACTTTCCCAGACTGACAGGAGAAGAGTGGGTCTCTCTGCATAAGCATTCCAAGATCGATACATAATTATAGAATGGGAGAAAGTTCTCCGATGGAGTTTTCTGTGAAATTGTACAAGTGGATTTCCCATTTAATTAATCTCTCTATGAGTTGGACCCAATCATCCAGACAGATATTTATGAAACAAATCAAGATTCGATGTGAGTTGTAGATTATACCAAGATCACCATGAATAAGTATGTTATGGAGTCTGTTGCTGTTGCTGTTGCTGACACTAATGCCTCACTTGATTTTTGTAGAAATAAAGTTTTTCACATGGAGCCAAAGATAGATTTATGAAGACCATTCCATTGTTGATTAGAATATTGGCAATGGAGAAACCGTTGTGCATTGTACAATATGGAAACTGTCTTTGGTGCAAAGGGGAGCACCGCACTGAGCAAAAGTGGGAGTGAAGGTTTTGGTGATATGTGTAACAAGTAACAAGCATGGAAAAATATGATATATGTTTTAGGAACAAGTCTGAATGAGAGAAGAGGATTAATCTACATGATACAAATTCATGAGGCATGGTGAGGTGCTCAAGTGATTTGTGTTTGAATGTTTATTGAAGTTATAGATAGAGTAGATGGTGAATGTGTGAGACATGGAGAAATGAGAAAGGGCTCTAAGTAGACATATGGTATAAATCTAGGCAAGAGGCTTGGGGGTTGGAGCAAGAGTGCTTGAGAGTTGTGCAAGAGCATGGTGTAAATGGTGGGCTGAAAATTACCATCAACATGTTTAGTGATGGCATGGAGTTGGTGCGGATGATGAGGCATTTTTCATTGATAATGTTGGTTGAGCTGTAGCCAGAGACAGTAGAGATGAAGATGATTCACAAATAATGTAAAGTGTAGAAGCAAACATGCATGGGGCCATCAAGAATGAGATCATATGCAAGCTATATCAAAACTCTTATGGGAACTCAGCATCAAGAAAGACAGCAACCAAAATCACTAAAGATTTTCCAATAACAAACATCAAATTTTTGAATATTTTTAATCAGGATAATCTAAATAATATGCCTGACGGGTAACAACCTGAATGCAAATTCAAACAGCAGATGGTTTGCTTGAATGTCTCCTCACCAATTCACAAAATATTCTGATACATAGATTACCCCAAAGACTTGACTGACCACATCATTGAGAACTCCATGCTCTTATTAGAATTCCCGTCAATGACATGTTTTGAGTTCAAACCACCTTGTTATAAGTTACTTTTGGGTCTCAACTGTCATGCGTGAGACTTGTAGATCATTGTGCTCATGGATTCGAGGGTGTTGCCTGCCTCGTTTATGATTTCTTGCAATTATCTTCTGACGTGTATTCTAGATTCATGTGGCTTCGAGCTTACAGGGGCCCACCTCCTCTTTGGGATATCTTCAATGTAGTTTGTTATTTCTCTCTGGCTTCATTGTCCTTTGTCTCTACAAACTGCCATAAGAGTATGTTGTCAAATAAATTCTTCACGTTCATCTACGTAAATAACAAAAAGATTCAGCAGAGCGGGTACCTGTGTTTGACTTCATAGTACTCTTAACATAGTGAGAGAGAACACTGGAAGTCTGTATTTTTCCAACAACTGTCTCATAGAGCCTCATGATGGAAGTTAGGAATGACACTGAAATACCAACAGCACACAACTTCTAGATGTTTTATAACAGATTCAAAGGCCTTTGTAGAATCTACAAAACAACAAATTTGTTTAGAAGAGTACTATGAGCCTCATCAATAATAGCCTGAACAATAAAAGTGTGGTCAATAGTTTAGAAGCCTGTCCTTCCCCTTGCTTTGAGGTTTCCGCTCTCCAACTTCCAAGTGCTCAAAAAACTTTATGTCCTATAGTCATTTGAGTTTAAACTATACTCTGACTTATAAATAGAATGGATGATCTATTACAACCAAGACAAGATAAACCCCAAGCAAACAACCACATTAAATAGATTTTCTAGAAGGAAGGCGAGCGAATCCACACCATTTTTGACCAAATCATCTTGAAGTACCTTGCAATTTGTTACTTTGCTAGCACATAACTTTTGAAAGGCTCTCCTAATGATACTCAGAGAGAACAAAAGACGAGATAGGAGAGACTCAACAACAGACTGGTCTAGAATATGAGGTCTGGCATATGAGATCCAACCCTGGAGGCCAATGTTCAAAGGGGGTCTTTTCCTCGAGAGGAGATAACACCAAAAGGTCTTTGGGGAGTGATGGAGGGAATCAAGGAGCCCATGTCGCTAAGCCACAAGAATATCAAGTTTTTTCCATCAAAGAATATGACAATAACCTCTATGAGTGGAGGTTATGGGAAAACGATAATGGGATAGGATAAAATGGAACCTCTATACATATTTTACACTATTTATGATACCAAAGATTCATAGAGCAAGAACCATTAGGACAAGGCAATTTAGAATGATGAACCACGCCAGAAAAGGAGTCGAGAGATTCTTCGTAAAGGACAAGAGATATAAAGTCATACTCAGTTCTGATGATAGAGTGAGAATGGTAGACAAACATAAGTTGGGAATGGCAGATGATGTAATTAATGGCATGCGAAGCATCAAAGTGTCTTGGGGTGTGGTGAACATTGGAAGGCCTTAGGAGAGGAAGAGAGGAGACCATAAGGCAGCACAAAGAGTGAAGGTCAGAACAACATGATCAGAAAGGGAGTGCTGGTGAGAGATAAAAAGTACCAAATTTGCGGCATCAAATATCTAGAGTAAAGAACATCATGCACCACATTTGCACACCCAATATTGGGAAACGAGTAAATATGTTGGAATGTGAGAAACAAGGTAGCACATTAAGAATATTAAGATTGTGCACGTTTTCCCAACTGGAGAAGATGCATATCAGATGCATAGGCAAACTCTACAAAGCAAACTCTTTGAAATCTAATTCCTGAAGATAGAGTTCATCATGCATAGGCATCTACCAGGTCCCTATCCAAGCATTGAACAGTTCAAAATTATACTTATGAGATCCAAGGGAGATATCACTATCTGTACATGGAATTTGCAGATTCTCTATCCACATTCTTTCTCTTATCATGATTAATGTTGCCTAGTTCTTTTTCATTAAGATTAAGAATTCACAAGGCTTCCTAGAGGTACTTGGCTGATTACTTGCTTTAAGCTCTTTTCATATGTTGGAGGTGTTAAAGTGCCTTTTGTAAAGTGTGGATTCACACACACAAATAGGGACAGGTCGTCGAGACAACATTCATTGTTTTGTACTATTTATAGCACGTCTCAACTGTCTCACTCTCATTCCACATGTCATGGATCTGCTTTGTCTCAATATCAATGACCTTCTAGTTCTCCTTTCCTACAACCTGGATCATGGAGTAGGTCGACCAAAACTTTGGTCCTGCAAAAAATACAGCTTAGTGTTTATCGAGCAACTAACTCGGCCAACTTAAATAATGGAAACAACTTAAAAAAACCATTCACTATTAAAAAAAGACAGTTTACTCTGCCATGGAAACTGCATGCATGTTTATTCATCTCCGGAGAACAATATTGACCAAGAAAACTCCAGGGACCCAAATGTATGAAGAATTCTGACCAGATTGACTCTACCTCTCCCTTTGGAGGAACATGCTAAAAATAATCCAAAATGGCATGTGAAACAATACATCAAAGGTATGCAAGACGTCATATGTAAAGGGGAATGATGAATTTGCTCTCGCAACTTCCACATGGTGATCTAGCAATCCACCCCCTCACCCGGTCCTCATGTAATTCCTAATGAATGATGAACAAATATTCCATATCATACGAATATACAAAATGATTAAATGTAAAACCCCTCAAATACACGACAAATAAATATTTCCATCAGACAAATGCAGTAATATGAGCATCACATACCATGTCCAAAAATGATGCCAAAATTTCCTCCAGACCTGACCACCTTCTCGTCCTTGAGACAAGGGAAGGTGCCAACCACTGTTGAAAATTGGAGCAAATCTGAGGTTTGAATGCTGAGTGTCCCTAAAGCGTCAGTCCCTCATATCAAGCTGAATGGGTAACCAGCCGCTTGAATCACCATGTATGCTAGGAATCAGAGCTTGAAATGGAATGGAACAATGAAATTCCTGAATGTAAATTGGCAATATACTTTCCTGATTCAGCTACTGCTCCGAACTAGTCCAACACCAATCACCCTGAACTCCACAACCTGGTAATCTTGATGCAGATTAACTATGCTAACTGGTATTTGGACTAATTTTTGCTATTTGATGTCACTGATACTTATGAAATATACAGTTTGCGACTAAGGTCTCATCAGAAACAATGGGTGAGATAAGCCAACTGCATTCATTTTTATATTTGAGGATCTCACTACAACAAGGAGTTTTACAGATGTATTGCCTTTTTTTTTGGATTAGCATTGAGGATTTGTTTTGGTATATTTGGGATTAGAGAAGTATTTCTCTACTGTCATGACTGCACTGCAGATTCTATTTTGAATGGTTTCATGTGATGCTCAGCAGAAAGGAAAGCTCAAACATGCTTGTGAATTTTGTCAAAAGTAGGATTGTGTGTTGAAATGATGGATAAATTAAAATTTTAAAAATATAAATATCTTGTTGGTTTGAGCAAGAGCTTATTCACAAGGTTCTGCAATAATTGAGCTGTTCATAGCTAGTCAATCGAGATTTAAGATTATTTGTCTCGGAGTATTAGACGTGCGTATGGTTACTGTTATGGGGACAGGGATACCAGAAAATCAGGGTATGTGATTAAATGAATAAGGGTACATCTATATTGTATATAAATACGGTCACCAGCAGATCTGGATATGGAGACTGATGGGGATGGGGTCTGGCTCCGCATTTCTATACTGGAGTTCCCTGGCGACTGTGGTTGAATGCGTACAACCACATAAAGTTTTGAAAGAAGGGGGAATCACTCCTCCAGATGACTTTTGGAAACTAGGGGGTTCAGCATAAGATAGGTAAGAAGGATGTACCACATCAAGTTTTGAAAGAAGAGGAGGAGGAACCACGCCTCCAGATTAGTTTTGGAGACGAGAGGTTCAGCATGAGATAAGTAGGAAAGATTCTACCCAAAACCTTATCTTGACATTTGTGATCCCTATTTCCATCTAAATTGTTCCCTACCCGTTTATCCTTAATTTCTCACCTTATTTAATTTGCAATGTAGAAACAACCAATTATATTATGTGTCATATCTCTTTCGTCCTTTGTACCTCCAATAATATATTCACCCCCTAAATAATCAACTCAGATTACATGCAAAGAAGTTTCTCCAAAGAGTTAAAAATCTATTAAAAAATGACATTCTCCAATTGGCAAGATTTTTTTTTCAAAACATTAGCTAATTCTGTAGAAAAACATGTATAGTTTGACTATAATGCCCAAACAAGGATTCATCATAAACTGTGTTTTATTAAGACTATTGAATTATGACATACAAATCTTCTATTGTTTGGAATTAAAATATTTATAATCTATACCGTGTGTTCTGAAACATTTCATTCCTTGAACCTTACCCTAGTTTTGTGGTCCTTTGCTTGTAACATTTATCTTACATTTTTTGGAGCTCTTTGTTCTCGCACCTTTTGAGTTAAAACTTACTATGAGATTTGATACATAACAAGTATAAATTCTAGAGGGCATACCAATGACAAATCACTGTTTTAGATTGATGCATCAAACTGCAACGATTGCTATTAACATGCTGTTTATTTTAACAAAACGTAGGATTAACAATTTTGCAAAGGACTTATTTCATATTTTGTGATTTGCAGCTTCGGTTTGATCTACCTGCAATCTACAAATTTCACAAGAAGCGAGAAGTTGATATAATGGTGGATCTTTGGCGCTTCACTCCTAATTGAGAGATGTTATTGGGTGCCACAAATATTTCCATTTAATGATGGAAGTTTGAGACGGCATCAATTATATATTTCTCTCACACCATTTTTTGGGTAGAGAAAGCAGGTTATATTTGAAACAATTGTAACTTGACATTGTCTTGGTAACATGTTTATTGAGAAGAACCTGTATGATAATGATGCAATCATGTAAACTCTAGATGCATATCTTACGTTAATTTTGATAGAGATGCTTCGATACTGGTATCATAGTGCATCTTGCATAAACTATTTGCATAAATGACAAGATTTTACAAGTTTTCTTTCTGTAATATATATATATGCCAGAATAGTAGTATAATGAGTGTTTCATATTTTTCTTGTGACATTTCTGGTAGTAATTAAACTGTCTATCCGCAGGATTTCATATCTATTAATATGTTCATATAATGAGTGTTTCATATTTTTCTTGTGACATTTCTTGTAGTAATTAAACTTCTATCCACAGGATTTCATATCTATTAATATGTTCATATAATGAGTGTTTCATATTTTTCTTGTGACATTTCTGGTAGTAATTGAACTTCTATCCGCAGGATTTCATATCTATTAATATGTTCGTATATATAAAAGCATGACAAAGTTTATTCCTAATTTTGCACAAATGGCTGAATGTTTTTAATGTCATGTTAGATGCATTTTTTAAAATTAGCCGAAGGAGATTCTGATATAGATGTATGCTTAACTCAGATTGGAAACAGCTACTTAAACACAAAGATGCCAATATTATTGTAATTCATATATATATATATATATACATATATATATATATAAAAAAGAGAGTCTGCAAATCAAGAGTAAAGATGTCAAAAAATACATGTAGGCTACAAGTAATTATTGAATTTCCCACCTAAAGGAGAGTCAACTAGCAATAGGTAATATAGAGGGTCATAAAATTTAAATGAATTTAATTTAAAATTCTTCTATAAAATAGGAAAAGAGAATGTAGTAGTTGGTATAGTATTTGAGTTCATTTATATCAATAATGAAAAGATACAAGGATGAAATTAGGAGAAAAAAGTATTAAGAACTTCAAAACATTATTAACCTCTTAACACAACGAATTTATAGAAGTCTAAGCTTTAGGACATTTGAAATATGTTTATTTTGTGAACTTTAGAGATTAACGCAACAAAAAGATTACAAATAATTAAAAAACTTACCATATAAATGGTAAATAACTGTGTGAATGAAAGGTTTAAAATAGTCATGTACATAAAGAAAACACATAAGGAACGATAATATTATATTTACATAATTTACCCTGACTTATAAAGCATATAAGATACTCATAGCTCAAATAAGGACTAGTTCCCATAGACTCGGGGGTGAGATGGGTAGATGGATGACTCAAAAGGAGGATTGGGAAGAGAGGATGTGTATTTTTTGCACCACATGGACAATGGAAATGAAGAAACATTTCATCCTTGAGCAACCAAATTGTGTGGACATTCAAATCAAGTATACAAAAACGTCAAGAGTTGGCTATATGTTGGAGCTAATTTGAAGAGACTTGAATAAAAAGGTTAGGGGCTCTAATAACCCAAATCAATATGAAAATGAATAACCTTCTTCAAGAAACAACTCGACTTTCAAATTTGAGTGGTTGGTGCAACTGGGACAATATATGGTCCCATAGGCTGATATGTTTTGTGGACATAATTAAAATCATTTCATTTCATTTCAAATAATACTTAAGAAGAAATTTGTAGTCAACAAGGTTTGAACTCAAGTCTTCAACAATCCGAGTTTTTTAAATTATTAATGTAGATCCCAAAAGATATTCGGGGGACAACTCTAAACTGATGTGTTACATGTAAAAGCAATATTAAACAATGATTTAGAAATGATTTTTTTTGTTTTTTGAAGAGTGACATTTAGGAAAACTAATATAAGTGGAACATAAAACTTTATTAATTTATGTGCATATGGCATACTCTCGAGGGAGATGTATAGTAGTCTATCTTCCACTAGATATGTTATGTTATAGTAATGAACTAGATACATATGTATACAAGATGTTATAAAGTTGCAAAGGTTAAAAACTTGTTATGGAAATTGAAATGATTTCTCTTCCACATGTGACACTTCATTTTTCGATGATTAAGTTGAACAACATCAACATGTAACAGTTAAACCTAGCCTACGAGGCGTTTTCCCACACCCCAAGAGGACAACACCCCTTGATCCCATGAGGGAAACCCCTTGAGTCATATAGGGAGCTCATTCCCATTAAGTACGATGTAAACAACTCTTTCAGCACTTGATAGTACCACGTGTCAAGTTAGCCTTAGTGGTTTAGTATGCGAGTGTTTGAGACTTTAATTAAGCTAATGATGTAAACCACATAAGGTTTGGTGTGAGCTTGGATGGTGCCATGTGTAATCTATCCAAATTTCCCTATGCCATTGGAAATGTGTGCGTGCCATTTGGTGGAGATGAATTGACTATCTTGAAGATATCACAAACCTCTAGTGGCGGTTTGGAAGTACCACAAACTATAAAACACGAAGTGTCATTATTGCAAGCCATGATGATGGATTTGGTGGTATCATTGGAACCATGTTTGGAAAATCCACCTTGATCATTCATTCCACATTGGAAAGCATAGTTCCAATTGCGTTAACTATAGGAAACAAGTTGGGATACATGTCTTTTGACTTAGACTTGGTGAGCCATCTTCTTTGGCGAGTGAATTCACCTGTTTTGACAACACTATATAAAAACACATAACAATTTTATGTATATGGTTTCCATCATATGATTTATGTTTTTTACTTGAGGTTAATCTGTTGTAGGGGTAATTTTGAATTCTAAATATGTATAACCATATGGCAATCTTTTTAGGAGTTGGCACAACATGAATAGAGTACATAATCAATTTAGTAATCTTGTATCTCTTATTTCCCATTGATATAATGATACTTTGAGGATTAGTTATGTATACACTTCGATGACTATCTATGTATGAATTCCCAAGGATAACATCACAAAATCAACTAGTGCTATATCATGTACTATTTCATCTCTAAAAGGATATATGGCATATGAAATACGACATTGGTGAGTGACGCACATACCATTCGGGTTGCGGGAATTGAACCATCACAATTTTTAAGGTTGAGAAAGAGACATGGTTGGAAAATTTAGTTGTTTCATAGTTGCTTCAGAGATGAGGTTATTTATGCTATTGTGATAGATCAAAAAATCTGGAGTTTTCCCTTGCACCCATATTTGCAAATGGAATAGGTGTTTTTCGTCATCTTGTGCTATTGGTGTGGCATTTGTAGTGGCACACAATTTAGATCAGATTACATGACTTAATGAGAGGGTTGGACTTCAAGAATCTCTTATTCTTCCCATGTAAGAAACATTTTGTGAGCATGCCACTTTGCATTTAAATGGTTGCACTTTTTAAGTTTATTGTACCATTAACATGTCTTACATGGTTGTGGCATTTTATTTGAAGAAGGCGGCTTCTTTGGTGCATAAAATATATCCCTATTTCCCTTCATCTTATAATCTTATTAATGGTTGATGCATAGCGATAGGTTTCTCCCGTTGTATTAACCTTTGTCAAACTTAGTTTGGATTGAATGCATGGGCACAAACCATTGTGCTACTTAAGAACTTTGTTTTGTTTTGATTCAAATGAGGACAAGTTTGCATTTAGTTCGTGAAAGGCATATGCAGTCTTGGATAGATTGGTCATGTCCTTGACGTAATTGTTGTTGTTGTATATAGTGATCATCATAGACATTTTTAGTATAGTATTAGTCCTTGAAAAGCTATGGGAACTTCTTCCAAGTTGGTTCATATTCTTCTTCTATTTGATCCTTCTCCCATTGAGCATGGACTAGACATGAGAATAACCTTTCAAAGTGCAATCTCGATTTTTTCTTCATCAAAGAAGTCATTCATTAAAAAAAATGATTCTAACTAATCAATCTAGTTATCTACTGTATCAATATTGATTTTACACTTAAACACATGAATGTCTATATTCACTTGAAATTTGGGGGGTCCCAACCTCCAAAAGTTTTATGTAAGGATTGAGCCAATGGAACCTTGTCACTTTTTTAATTTTATCATCAATCATCTATTGGATTCTATCTCATGATTCATTGTCTCTTGCAATTTGAACTTCCTTGAAATGACAAGATAATTTGAGGGGTCTCATGGTTCGATGTTGAGCTTCATATACTCTAACCTTGTTCCATGGGACACAAAAGACCAAGATTGTCCGTTTTGATACCAATGACTTGGATCTTAAAGAGATATTCTAAGAAAGAACATTCTAAATTGTTAGAATCTAGATGTGTTAATTGTGAAGGAAATACTAGATAATGACTCAAAAATGATGAGCAATTTTCTTGGCAACACATAGGAAAGATAATAGAACTAGAACTTTTTTTTAAAAATATGTATTTTGAACATGGGATACTATTGAGGGAGATGTATAGGTATCTATCTTCTCCTAGCTATGTCTATTGCAATAAGTGGACTTTATATTAGAGACATCAGTTTAGTTTTTCAAGAAAGATAAAGCCATTTTCACAAATAGGTCAAAACTAATAATCAATAATACTATGCATTTTTTTTGATAATATATGCACAAAACAGGGTAAAATTCACCACCTTTGCTGGAATGAGGAAGCATGTTTCTTGACAAACTGTAAATAAATCCAGTCTGTCTTCAGCAAGAATGCAAATTTTTAACGGTGCATGTAAGAAGTTTGATTACATTCAAAATTTGAAAGAACAACCCAATTTGGAAAAACAGAGCAAGAGAATTATTTCCTTCAAAAAACTTACCTAAAAATCTATTTTTTTTTATAGATATTTATAGTTAGTGCTATACTAGCATGGAAGACGCCGAAGCATAGAGAAGCCATACACAATGTTTAACAAATACTTCTATGAAATGCAGTTTCCTAAAGTGTTATCAATTTTAAATATGCAAAAGAAGGAAATCCAAATTTTACTATAAATTGAGGAAGACTTTAAAAAGCATATGGAGATTCTGCAAGCAAAAAGCAAGCCAATTTGCAAGAAAGAAAAACAAAATTGAATTCATTTCCAATTTTATTCAACTAGCCGATTATAATTAATTGTATTGCACGTTAATTGTATTAGCCTGTTTCATTGAAAAATATGCCACCACCCATAATCCTTCCATCTAAAAGGAATTTATATGGTGGAAACGATATGAAAAAGAATATGCATGATATTTTATCTCAAAAATATGTTGTGGTTCCAAAATTCATTAAAAAACTTGATCCACTTCAAAGTTTGAAGGCTTTATCATTTGAAGTCAGCAATTCGTATATTTATATTTGAAAAAAATTAATAGATTGAGCATCAATAGATTATATTTTAAGATAATTATCACTAAGCACAACCCTAAAACAATTAAAATATATTTTAGATTTTATATTTATTTTAAAATATTATTTTTTCCATTCTTTATTTAATAAAATTAAGTTTTTATTAGGACCATGAACAATTAATTAATATTATTTTCTTTGTATATCAAGTGCATGTACAAGGAAAGTTTATTAGAGAAATTATGTCCCCATATTCCTAAATTCCTCCCCTTAATGGATCATAGTCTTTAAGGGGGTAAGAGAAAATTTATGAATGCTTCAAACTTGTCACGTATAAGTGACTTTGTGAAGACATATGTGCATCAATTTTAAGCGAGGTAATACTATAGCCTTAAGTTGTGTTGTTGAACATATTTGTGTATGAAATATATATTAAGTTCAATGTGCTTTGTGCGATCATGAGACACTAGGTTACAGATAAGTTGTAATACACCTTAGTTGTTGTAATATAGAACTATAGAATGAGCTTATGGTGCTCTCAATCTTGCAAGAATGCAACGTATCCATATTGTTTCATAGACAATCCCTGTTGTAACACGATCGATGAGGCTCCCAATCAATTGTTGATAGAGAGTGGCATCTACCGGTGGTTATGGATGTGCATGAGACAATTGAAGCCTTGTCTCTATAGGTGTGGCCATTTGTTTACAATCCATCATCTTAAACTTCTCAAGCAATGTCTTGGTATATTTCATCTGTGACACAAAGATATTGTGTCTTTTTTGCCAAACTTTCAATCCAAGACAGTAGTGCAGTAACCAAATATCTATCATGTCAGACGATGGCTTGAGATTATTCTTTGTAGCATCAATCATCTTCACTGATCTGCTAGTGATGATTAGATCATCAACATAAACATTGATTATAACAACCTCCCTCCTTTACTGTTTAAGGTGGAGATTGGGATCATATGGACTCCTTTGGAACCCATATACAAGATGCTCATCTATTTTTATATACTAGGCTCTGGGAGCCTATTTGAGACCATTCAATGACTTGATAAGTTTGTATACTTTTTTTTCCTGACTTTGTTTGACATATCCTTTTGGTTGGGTCATGTATACTTCTTCACATAGATCTTCATTCAAGAAAACACTTTTGACATCCATTTGATGAACATTCCTCCAAACTGTGCAACCATAGAAAATATCATTTTGATTGTTTTAATCTTCATTGTGGGAGCAAAAGTCTCCTCATAGTCAATGACTTCTTTCTGAATGTATCCCTTTGCTACAAGTCTCACCTTGTACTTGTCTATGCTTCAACTTGCCTTGTATTTGGTCTTAAATATCCATTTGCATTTGTTGGGCTTCTTTCCTAGTGGAAGATCAAAAAGTTGCCAACTGTTATTCTTCATCAATGACTAATATTCTACATCCATGGCATCTTTCCAAAGTTTTGATTGTTGGGCTTCTATTACTATAGAGAGCTCAAATGTTTTTATAACTATACTCATAAGGGCGATATTCACCTCTTCATGAGTCATGTTGCGAGTCCTCAACATTGAACTAGATGTGTCATGGACTCCATCTAATTTATCATCTTATATTATACTAGTATACAAATTTAGCTTATGTTGAGTAGTGGGTGAAGGTATTAGAGGTCTTGATTAACCATCATCAATGTCACTACCGCTATCATCATTTGAAAAAAGTTACATGTCTGATGCATGTATCATGTGCCTATGTGGAAGTTGGATTGTTTCCACTCTTCTCATCAAATAAAACTTCCTTGCTACTAAGCACCTTCTTAATTTATGGGTCAATGATCCAAATTGCCTTTGAATATTTACTATAACCCACAAAAATGCATTTCTTGGTTTTCTTATCCAGTTTATATCTTTTCTTTTCCAAGACATGTCTGTATGCCCTACAATAAAAAACTCAAAGATGTGAAACCTTTGGTTTGTTCTTAGTCTAATCTCCCTGTGGTGTGATCTCGTCAAGATCTTTGGTGGGTGACTTGTTCAGTAGGTAGACCGCTATGTGACATGCTTCTTCCTAAAATGAATAAGACAATTGTGCATCCTCAACCATGCTACAAAACATCTCTACAGTTACACATTTATGTTGTTTTGAAACCCCATTTTGTTGTGGTGTATATGGAGTAGTCAATTCATGATGTATTCCATTCACTTTGAGATATGTTGAGAACTCTATACTTGTATATTACCTCCCACAATCTGAGTGAAAGACCTTAATTTTTCAACCAACTTCATTTTCTACAGTGGCCTTGAATTCTTTGAAGACATGGAAGGCCTGATTTTTTTTAAGTTTTCAAAAGGTATACCTATATATTTCATAAGTATTCATCAACAAAGAGTTGAAAACACTTGTGTCCTTTGTGACTAGGAGTCGTTCCCACATAGATCAGTGTGCACCATATCCAATGGACTAGTAGCATGATATTCAATTTTTCTAAATGGATCTCTTAGTTGTTTTCTAGCAGGCAACTAGAATAAATATCAGAGGATTACTCAAGGGAAAGCCTCTAACAATGTTGTGTCTGCTTAATGTGACTATATATCCATAACTCAGTGTCCATATCTTCTGTGCCATAGATTTGATGTATATGTGTCCTTAACTAAAAGTGCTTAGTGGTCATTGTTAACATCATCAAGTTAAAACATTTTGCCAATATTCAAAACTCTTGCAACTACTGTGGATTCTGTAGACTTATTTTTTATTAGGCAAAACATTTAACCACTGTCATGATCAAACTCAACCTTGAGGTTGTGATCTAGTAGTTGTTGATAAAAATGTTTTTAGTAAGTCTTGGGACATAAATCACATCTTGGATTGTGCACTTTATCTTTTCAAGGCATAAATAAATATCACCATAGCCTTAAATAGCATAGGAAGTATCATCGTCGAGAGAGACATTAACATGTGATGTTATGTGGTTCAATGTGGAGAACCATTTCTTCCTATTGGGCATGTGCCTTGTAGCTTCAAAATCCACATACCAAACAAAATTCATAGAACTATTCTCCTGATGTGTTTGAGTTGTAAATACATGATCCTCATTTGGAAAATCATTTTCTTCTATAAAATTCTCATGCTGCTATGATTTGTAAGGTTTCTATTTCCATTGGCATTTTGATATTTTCTATTTCATTTGCATGTGGTGAATTCTATGAAGTGGAATTCTAGTTAGATAATCCCTATGTGAATGCATTGTACCAACAATGTTCTAAGCCATGTCTTATTTTTCCACAAATATGATAGGTTTTATAGAAATTGAGTTTATTCCATTGTTGCTTTTGTTGATTGCTCTGCTTAGGGGATTGTTTTGAACCTTTTGTGGGCTTCTTCCCCTTTTAGTGTGATGCAAGTGCATGTTCTTCATCTCCTTCCTCTTAAGTTTGTAGGTTTCCTCTATTTGTAATATGTTCACTAACTATTCAAATGTCTGTTTCTATCTTGTGACATTCAATTTGGTCATAAAAATTTAGTATGCGGGGGACAACGCTCTTAGGACAATGGGTACTGAAGAGTTATCTGACACCATTTCACCTAATGCATGGAGTGAGGCCCACAAAGTTGAAACTCTACATAGGAAAGCTTCCACTGTTTCATTTGGTTTCAATTTGAGACAATGTAGCTAGCTTTGCAGATGTAGAATCTGAGTTTGATTTTTCACCTCTTAGATAGTCTTGAACTTGTCCCAGGCATCCTCTGTTGTAGTGGAATTTTGGATATGAGGTTGTACCTCATTTGAGACTCCAAACATGATTATCAAATTTGCATCATGGTTGAATTTTTTGAATTTGTGCTACTTATTAGTGTTAGTTGCATTTCAGGTCAATGAACCATCAACAACTAGTCATATGTCTTCAAACTCTAGATGTGTTTGTACATTAGTCTTCCATGTTGCATAGTTGTCACCTCAAAGAAGCTGAGTGTCTAGTAGAATAAAACTTGGTCCCAATCTGGCCATTGTGAACAATAGGACAAAGGGATATGGATTGGTTCCTTATAACTCAAAATAGGTTTCCAAATCTATAAATCATGAGTCTGATATACCATGTCTCTCGATATACATGTCATTCCTATATACCCATCATGTACATGGAAGAAGATCATCCTTTTTATATACTCATCGATACGTGAAAGAGAGGTTAATGTACGTAAGATCAAAGTGTTACACGGTTCAAAGAAAATATGTAAAAAAGATTCATCTGATTAATGACACTTGCTTCATGGAAATCTTTGTATGTGGGCATAACTTCTTATGTACTTGGATATTCTATACATCAAGATTTATGCCTAACAATCATGGTGAATGGGTAATAGAGGCAAGGTTCAATGAAATTATTTGCCTTATTTCTCCCTAACAATTTATAGTGATGATGCCATAGACATCAATGTTGTAGATCTATTAGACTATGAATGCAATAGTTCAAATGTGATGACATGACCCATAAACATGACCCAAAGGCACATTGATATTGAACACTACATGTGTGAATGATGTACACTTTTGTATTTTTTACTTTCTTAATGCCACAAATCTGAAAATAAAATGTGTAAAAAAAATATCTAGAATTTTATTTTCAACTATAAAAAAACACTTGATTTTCTCATTTGGAATAAAAGATTTGATTTTTTTTACAAGTCACACATTAAAAAATCATTAAAAAATAGGTTCATATGGTCAAATTCAGATCATGATATCTCCATTGATATTACTTAGAATCCTTAATGCGACCACTTTTCAGAAAGCTATTGAAGTCCTATTTCTATTTGTGAAAAAACTATTTGAATTAGACCCCTATGTGAGGAGAACAATTTTCTACAATATAGTCATGATTTTTTGAAAATAATTTTCTACAATATTGCAGAGATAAAACCATATGAAACAATGCAAATTAAACAAAACTAAAATGTCAAACCCTTAGTCATGTAGAGAGATGGATTGCCTTTTTTGTGGCCAAGCTAATTGACAGTGAATATCTTTAATATCAATAGAGAAAGACTAGATCAAGAGAGTGAGAGTGCACAAGCTTCTCTTTCTTCTCTGGTTTTAATCTTCCATCATGAGCCAAAAATTATTCAAATGATGAAGCTTGGAGAGGAAGGGTGCCATGAGGTTAAACCTCTTTTTATTTCTCTCTAGCAAACTTCTTCCTTTGAATGTTGCTGATAAATTTGGATCTTCAGCTTTAATACCACAATGAAAGACACAATATGCTCATTAACATTGATAAAACATGAAGGTTACATATATAGGCTTCATGTGCCATAGTCCAACACACCTAACACATGGTGATGGAGGAAATTATTAAATGTCTACAACCACCTACAACTACCCTTATTTACTAAGGCACTAATTATTAGGTGCATGTACAACTTCTTTGACTAACAAAAAATACCCAAAAAAATTATAAGATTGACAATTATACCCCTTAATCCTTATAATATTTTATATATTATAGATTAGATATTTTATGATATTGATGACAGTTTTTATATTTCTAATTATGATTTAGATGAGTGATAATGGTGTTTTAAATGTTTTACATCAACTTATTTTAAAGGATATCTACTCTAGATTATTCTCTTCGTCCTTAATTTTAATTCAAAATTTGCTTTTTCTTAAGATAGACTTTTCCATAACATTTATTTTCTGTATTTATCCTTTTTAGATAGATTATATTGTTAGAAACAAGAATTATAAAATATATTTTATATTACTTATAATTAAGTTATAAGTTGACATAAAAAACCCACTCTAGAATGTTTTTGAGATAAACAACACAAACCTACTTTAAAATGGGTTGTCATAAACTTAATTTATAAAATTGATCATTGTGAATAGTTCAATAATGTTTGGCTTCTATTGCTATAGAGAGATCAATTTTTTTTACAAATATGCTCATAAGGGTGACGTTCACCTCTTTGTGAGTCATGTTGTGAGTCTTAGTCTTGAACTATATGTGTCAGTGATTCCATATAATTTAACATCTCGTACTATACTAGTGTATCACTTTGGTATATGTTGAGTAGTGGGTGGAGGTATTGGAGGTCTTGATTGACCATCATCAATGTCACTACCATTATCACAATTTGAAAACATTACAGGTTTGATGCATGTATCATGTGCTTATGTGGAAGGTGGACTATTTCCACTCTTCTCATCAATTAAAAATTCCCTACTAATGAGCACCTTCTTAGTTTATAGGTTAAGGAGCTGATATGCCTTTGACTCTTTACTATATCCCATAAAAATGCATTTCTTGGTTTTATTATCCAATTTACTTATTTTCTTTTTCAGGACATGTATGTATGCCTTTTAACCAAAAAATTGAAGATAAGAAACCTTCTATTTTTTACTAGTCCAAACTTCTCATGGTGTGATCCCATTAAGAGCTTTAGTGGGTGACCTATTTAGCAAGTAGACCTTTATGTGACATGCTTCTACCCAGAATGAATAAGATAGTTGTGCATCCTCAACCATGATACAAAACATATTTAAAGTTACACAATTATGTTATTCTACAACCTGATTTTGTTGTGGTGTATATAGAGCATTAAATTCATGATGTATTCCATTCACTTTGAGTTACGCTGAGAACTATGTACTTGTGTATTCCCCCCATCATTTGAATGAAAGACCTTAACTTTTTGACTAACTTCATTTTTCACAGTGGCTTTGAATTCTTTGAAGAATTGGGAGGCCTAATTTTTAGTTTTCAAAAGGTATACCCACATCTTTCATGAGTATTCATAAACAAAGAGATGAAAATAATTATATCCTTTGTGATTGGGAGTCATGTGTCCACATAGATCGGTGTGCATGAGATCCAATGTACCAATACCCTGATATTTAATTTTTCCAAATGGAGCTCTCAATTATTTTCATGCAAGGCAACTAGAATAAATATCTGAAGATTTCTCAATTAATAGAAGGTCTCTAACTATGTTGTGTCTGCTTAATGCGAGTAGATATCCATAATTCATTTATCCATATCTTCTGTGCCATAGATTTGTTGTGTGTGTGTTCTTAACTAATAAAAGTGATTAATGGTGATTGTTAACATTATCAAGCTAAAATATTTTACCAATATTTGAAATTATTGCAACTATTATGGAACCTTTAAATTTTTTTTTCATTAGGCAAAACATTTAAATAGCTTTGTGATCAAACTCAACCTTGAGGTTGTGATCTAGTAGTGGTTGATAAACAACATTTTTTAGTGAGTCCTAGGACATACATGACATCTTGGATAGTGCACTTTATATTTATAAGCTATAAATAAATATCACCATAACCTTGAATAGTGTAGGAATTATCATCTCGAGAGAGACATTGCCCTGTGACATTGTTTGGTTCAATATGGAGAACCATTCCTTCCTATTGGTCATGTGACTGGTAGCACCAAAATCCACATACTAAACGAATTCATAGAAGTGTTCTCATCATGTGTATGAGTGGAAAATACATAATACTCATTTGGAGAATCATTTTATACTACAACATTCTCATGTTGCTATGATTTGGAAGGTTTCTTTTTCCACAAATCTAACATATTTTCTAGAAATTGGGTTTATTATCTTGCTACTTTTGTTGATTGTTTTACTTAGGGGATTATTTTGAACCTTGTATGGATTTATTCCCCTTTTAATGTGATGCAAGTGCATGTTCTTCATTTGCTTCCTCTTAAGTTTGCATGGTTTCCTCTTATTTCAACATGTCCATTAACTATTCAAATGTTAGTTTCTAACTCGTGACATTCAATGTGGTGACAAAAAAATTATGTATGCAGGGGGAAACACTCGTAGTAAAATGGGTACTGAAGAGTCATATGACACTATTTTCCCTAATGTATGGAATGAGTCCCATAAAGTTACAAGTCTACATAAGAAAACTTTCACTTTTTCATTTGGTTTCAATTTGAGACTATGTAGCTGGCTTTGCAGATATAGAATCTGATTTTGATTTTTCACCTCTTAGATAGTCTTGAACTTGTCCCAAGCATCCTTTGTTATAGTGAAATTTTGGATATAAGCTTGTACCTCATTTGAGACTCCAAAAATTATTATCAACTGTTCATTCTAGTTGCCTTTGTGAAATTTGTGCTACTGATCATGTCAGTTGCATGTTAGGTCAATGAACCATCATCAAGTGGTCATAGCTCTTCAAATTCTAGATGTGTTTGTACATTAGTCTTCCATGTTGCATAGTTGTCACCTAGAAGAAGATAAGTGTCTGGAAAAAAAAGAATTGGCCTAGATACAGTCATTGTGAACAATCTGAAAAATGGAGATGGATTGGTTCCTTATGACTCAAAATAGGTTCCCTTTTCTATATATCATGAGTTTGGTATACCAAATCTCTTGATATACATGTACTTCCTATATACTCATCAGTATGTGGAAGAATATTGTGTTTTTTATATACCTATCAATATGTGAAAGAGACATTAAAATAAGTGATATCAAAGTGGTACATGGTTTAAAGACAATATGTGAAAAATATCCATCCGATCAATAGAACTTGCTTAGCATAAATCCTTGTATGTGGGCATAACTTCCCTATATACTTGGATACTCCACATGTCAAGATTTATGCCTAACGATCATGGAAAATGGGTAACAGAGAGAAGGTTCAATGAAATTATTTACCTTATTTTTCCCAAATGATTTATAGGGCTGATGCCATAGATGTCATTATTGTAGCTATATTAGACTCTTGATGCAATAATTCAAGTGTGATAACATGAATCATATAGTGAACCAAAGGCATATTGATATTGAATGTTGTGTGTGTGAAAAATGCATAGTTTTGTATCTTTTTACTTGATTTATGCCAAAGATCCGAAATAAAATGTGTAGACAAAAATCTATATAATTTTATTTTCAACTATAAAAAAATACTTGATTTTCTCACCTAGAATAAAAGATTTGATTTTTTTTGTAGGTCGTGCAAAAATAAATCATCAAAAATTAGGCTCATTAGGGACAACTTTAGATCATGATATCTCTATTGATGCTCCTTAGAATCCTTATTGTGACTAGTTTTCATAAATATCTCAAAGTCATATTTTTGTTTGTGAAAGAACTATATGAATCAGACCCCTATGTGAGGAGAACAATCTTCTACAAGATAGTCATGATTTTATGAAAATATTTTTCTATAATATTGCAGAGATAAAACCGTACGAAACAATTCAAATTAAAAAAAATTGAAATGTCAAATCCTTACCATGTAGAGAATTGAATTTCCTTTTTTACGACCGAACTAATTAATAAAAAATAATTTTAATCTCAATGGAGAAAGACTAGATCACAAGAGTGAGAGTGCACAAACTTCTCTTCTCTCATTTTAATCTTCTACATTGATTCGAGAATTTTTTGAATGAAACAATTTGGAGAGGGAGGGTGCCACGAGGTTCTACCTTTTTTTCTTTCTCTCTTTCAAACTTCTTATTTCTTTGAATGTTGTTGATAAATTTGGATCTCCAGATATGATACCATAATTGAAGATGCAATATGCTCATTAACATTGATCAAACATGAAGGTTACATATATAGGCTTCATGTGCCATAGTCCATCACACTCAACACATTATGGTGGAGGAAATTATTAAATTTCTACAACCACCTATAACTACCCTTATTTACTAATGCATCAATTATTTAATATTAGGTGTATGTACAACTTCCTTGACTATGAGCTATTAAGCTATTATTTTAACAAAAAATACCCTAAAAAATTATAGTATTGGTAATTATACCCCTCAATCCTTAAAATATTTTATATATTATAGATTATAGATAGATATTTATGATATTGATGATGATAGTTTTCATATTTATAATTACAATTTAAATGAGTGATAATGGCATTTTAAATGTTTTATATCAACTTATTTTAAGGATATCTATTGTAGATTATGCTCTTCATCCTTAATTTTGGTTCAAAATTTGCTTTTTCTTGAGATAGACTTTTGCATAACATTTATTTTTTTATTTATCTTTTTTAGATAGATTATATTATTAGAAGCATGCATTATAAAAAATATTTTGTATTATTTATAATTAAGTTATAAAGTTGACATTCAAAACCCACTCTAGAATGTTTTTGAGATAAGTAACAAATAGGCCTATTTTATAATGTGTTATATTAATCTTAATTTATAAAATTGATCATTATGAATAAATAGTTCAATAATCATAACAGAATAATACATTTTACAAAATTTATTTATGACTAATGCATAGTCACTATTATAACATATAAAATAAATTATAAAAAAAATAGAGAAAACTAACCAAACAAATGTCTTACTTATTTCAGATTAGATGTCCTAAAATAGTGTAAAACTAGAGCTAAATCAGATTATGTAAAATATGTCAATAAAAAACAAATATGAATAGCAAAGGAAAGATAAATATTGCACATAGAAGAAGAATAAATGACAAAGTAAGAGGGTAGAATTGTACTTAGCATATTTTGATATTTTATTTCCCACAAAAGCCATCACTGTGTTTGAAAATTTTATGTATATGCTTCCTTACTATTCATATCATAAAATAATGGATCAAATCTTGCTTAGACACTATTGGCAACTTCTGATGCCTACGGTAACCAATACTATCCAATCTCTACTAGAATTATCCCTATATGTTGTTGAAGTCTATAAGTTTTGGGAATGTTACACTTGCACATGTAGATGCTTCTTGTGTATGCACTCACCTTTAATCTCTATTTTCCTTCTCTTTTTATCCAAACTGTAGTTTTAATTTTGACCACAAGATGATCCTTGAGAAAAAGGTTAGTATTTTGTGTTGGATAACCCCAACCACACCCTATTGAGTGGCTAAAGTTTCCTATGTTCTAATCCTCTAAAGAGGGTTCAAACTTCACATAGTTTTTCCACTTATGTGTTTGTGTGTGACATCATGATTAATCTAGAATACAATGCAATATTTGGCTTTTAACACTTGGCACAATTCAACTTTAACTTTTGTGTGTATTCAAAATTGGCTTTAGGGCAGATCCTTTGAGGGGTTTCAAGATATGCATGCCTTTATGATAATGTCTCAAGAGAGTTTAGAGTATTTCTCAAGTAGCGATCAAGTAATTTCCAAGTTACCAAGTTGTGACTAAGTCAGTCATAACCTTAGGATTGATTTGTATTTATAGCCGACTCTTCATTATTTCCCACTATGACCAACCCATGAAACATGTCTAGGCCAACCTAATGGAGACTTGTAAATTTTAAATATAATCATTATGTTCTTGGGCACTGCTAGTAGAGGTACACACTTGTGATAACTACAACTTTATAGCCATTATTGGTACTATCCTAGGAGTGTCAATTAGTGATCTAAGATATGACGTAAGTTTGTTTAGGATTATTGAAGGTTATTATACATATTAGGTTGATACTAAATAGCTTTATTTGGTGTTGGCCAAGACAACAAGTTTGTATAAAAATAGAGGGAAAGTGTGCGTAATACACAAATGTGTACGCAATGTCCAAGTATGTCAAAGTGTGTCATAGTTGATGTTTCTGAAGTCTCTAAAACCAAATTTAGGTGTCTAAAAATGCACCATTTTAATCTAGTATTGAAAATGATAAATTAAAATGATAGAAATAGAAATTGGAGCCTGTGATAACCACACTTGGTGCTCATAGGTATGCCCCAAATGTGCCATTTACTCCATGTGTATCCTATAAGAAAAAATGTATAGATTAATTTATTTTCAAGATAGGAAATTTTAAATATTATAGATCATTAAATCATGTGAAATTAATAATCTAAGCAATGGATACACTTGAGGGTATGTGAACCAATTTGCTACCTATCAAACTTGTTTGGAGAATACTATGGGGTGATCATGCCCCCAAGAGATGCAACCAATTAAACCATGAGTTGAGGAGTGTCTTCAAATACCATTAGATAAGGAGTGTTATAATTTGATCAATGTAGAAACCTTAACCACACTGTATAATTATCATAGTAACAGTGGAATGTAGAAACCAGATTTGCATGTCAAATTAGAAGCTTAAAATAGGTTTTTATGTAAAATAACCCCAAAATATGTCATATGTAAGAGGATCAACTATTGTAGACTAAATATTGACCCAAAATGCTTATGTAGTACCATCATCCTTCATATATCAAAAATACATAATGTAGCAAAGTGTTTGCATGAATAAAGTTCATGCCCTAAGCTAATTTATATGTCCCTAAAAATGATATAGAATGCTATCATTTATTTTGTCATAATGGTATATAATGCCTTAAATGTTTCTCATAATCTTGTAGAATGCCCCGTATATGTCTTGTTAGCCTATTTTTGGCTACCATAGATCAGGTTCATAAAAAACTTGGTCTATCAGGTTTTGACCTGATTGACTACCTTGAAAATCTCTTTATAAGTAATGTTTAACAAAGTTTAAGGTATTTTTAACAAAATTAAGGTAATTGTCTTATGTTGGTTTGTGTTTGTCTAGCCTTGTCATGATTTATCCAACTAAGTTAAAAGGTTTCAAGGGTTGAGACCTTTTTGAGTCATTTAACACATGTCAAGTCACCCCATACTCCCTTTGGTCTGTATAAGTGCCTAAAAAGATGTTAGATTCTCTTTTCTAACGTTACAACCCATTTCAAGTGCTTTATTATGCATTTTGTAATGTTCTAAGAAGGAATATTATAAGAAATTTTAGGTGAAAAATAGAGGGGAGTTGTTGGCATGCCATTGAAAATTTGTAAAATCATGTGGAATATTTATAAACACTTGTTACATTAGTTCAATAAGGCTTTCAAGGAATATGATAGTTTCTAGGGTAAAAGAAGGGTTTTTCAAAGGGTAGTTGTAGATTTAAATCTAAATTTAACTTTAAAACACTCCCATGGATTCATCCATACTCAAAAATTCCAAATCCATACATTTGAGTGAGTTTTAGGTCCAAATAAGGGGAAAAAATCCCATTCTCCCATCAAGCTCTTGGTAAGCTCACAATGGCTAGTTTCATATGCTTGGTATGGACATGAGAGAGAAGTTTAGGTCAAAATATCTTGGCCAAATATGATAATAATGACCTTTGTTTCCATGAAATTGTTTGGATTTCTATGGGATAGGCTTTATGAACAAATGCTAAGAAGGTAGGGTGGTCTCAAACCCTACTAGCTCATTTTTCTTCTTGGAATGGCATTTTGAAAATAATTGGTGCATGAAGTCAATTTATAATAAAAAATTTTCAATGACCTTCTTTGGCATGTGTGATGGGGAAGAAATATTCATTGAATATCACTAAGTAAAATTTAATAAATTTTCAAAACATCAATGATTTCATTCAATTATTTCATGGACCCTAAAAATCTCACAACATGCTGGTGACCTATTGTTTTCCACAAGTGTTCATCATTGATCAATGTGTAGGAAGAATCCTAGAAATTTGAGAGTCTTGTATCACATGAAAGGAGTGACAAGTGAATATTGTTGTATGTTTTATTTATTAAACTCATAAAAACCTCCTTAGATAATTTATTATATCCAAAAAGGAAAATATAAGTCATGTTCTCATGAATACTAAAGGACTGTGTGTAGCCTGCACTAGTAGGAGGTCAACATGGATTTGAATTTGAACCTCAAAGAAACCAATGGGAGAATTGGTTTCATATAAATCAAAATGATATATTAGGCCTAAAATAAATACAAAAATCTTGGTGACCTCATCATTAACTCATCCAAGCAAACTTACTATGATCTCAGGTTTGAGTTTGTGTGCAAATTTCCCTACACAAGAATGAACTAAAAAGATAAAATCTTGCATTACCAGTGAAGTATGAAGGTCATGAGAATGTGAATTTTTTTTGATATATATGTGATATTTTTTTATGGGTATAATTATTTAATAATGCATCATAAATATCTTAGAGTGATTAAAATGTAGACCTATAAGTCTGTAGACCTGTAGGCCTTTATTTTCGAGAAAATGCAATATGTCCCTACATGGATATGATATATAAATATCAAATTAAGTGTGAATATATGAGAAGGATCTGAGAGGGTCCATTTAAGGTCAATAAGGAAAAACACAAGGATAATAACTATGCAATATAAGTACTCCCAAGGCTTAGTAGAACATGAGATCCAAAAGAAGTTACAAGTCTGTAAGAAGATAGAGTTGGGGAAAAGGACACATGTGTGATGCTGATGAGGGTAGAATTAAAAAATTTAATCCCATAAGATAAATGAATAAGGTTTTATAACTTAATGAATTCCATTCCTCTTGTCAACAGGTTTTAAGAGCCATGATATTGACAATGCACCTACATACTTAATGGAGAGTCTTCATGTTTGTCTTCAAAAGTGTAAGGACAATATGGAAATTTGCATTGAGAATTAGTTTTAGATGATAATTAAATGAATTAAGAGTTATACAATGTGTTTTCATAATTATTGGATCCTTGTAATGATGAAGATAAACCTCAAACAAGGCCATTAGGGTCAAACTAGCCTAATTACCCATAAACCCTCAAAAGGTGAAAAATCAGGTTATAGAACCTTTTGGAGGGTAAAAGCCTATTAGATATCATTAAAAACCATTGAATATACTATTTTATACCTATTTAATAATGTTTTAATCAATTAAATTCACTTTTAATGTTTTGGTCTAAGAAAACCTCTCTCTCGGTCTCACATATAGCTTTGCAAGCTCGAAAGGCTATTATTTTGGGCTCATAACTTCATAGAGAAGATGCATGGAAAAAAATGGATATTTGAGGAATTAAGGGGGGAAAAAACCTATAGTCCATGTCATTTTTTTTTCAAGCTACTGCATGTTACGAACAATCAATAATAAGGAAGGGTAGTCCAAATCATTATTTTTGCCTTAAGAAGAGCTCCAGAAGGCCTAAACTTTTGAATTAAAATTAAAAGAGGATTTTAATGGGACCTAAAGATATTATTAATGTAAGGGGAACATTGTGTACTAAAAAATTGTGGCACATATTTAGGGATTAATGCCCTCACCTTTATTAATCATAGTTAAGATGATAGGTCACCTTAAACCCTCTCTAAACCCTTCTAAGAGCTCAATGGAGGTCTAGGTCCTTATAATGACCTAAAATGTTATTGAATTACCTAAAAACTACTTTAATGACCTATTAACACCTAATAACATCTGAATGAGTCATTATATCACATGTGTGGGAGGAAATATATGGATATTTGGCCTAAAAATTGCCTTTTAGAGATAGTTTGTACAGATTTGAGCTCTATGGTTCTTTCCTAACCAATGTTAGAGGTTTATTAAGCCAAAAAATAGGTATTATGGCACTCAAAAATTTATTTGATAGGTATTCATGATGATAGTATAGTTTACAAGTGACTAACTAGACCTGAAAGACCATAGGTGGTCAATCTTGCACTAGGAAGGTTGAATTTTAGGTTTTTGACAACATGAACAAGTTGGAAAGTCAGTTCTCATTCTCTCTCAGGATGAAAATAACATGGAATTGGCTTAAGATGGAATTGGGTAGCTCAAGGAGGCCTGGTCGAGGAATGCTAAGTGTCAAACATAATCTTGTAACTCCCATTTATCCAAGAATATATAGTTTCAAATAAGGTTGATGAGTCATCTAGGGAGTTGAAGAGTCTCTTATACACCTTTCCTCTAGAATCTCATCATCAATAAACCAACACATGCCAATGAGATGGATAAAACCAATCTTAGACTTTCCCCTTGAATTATAACTAACTTGGATGAAGTGACACTTGTCATTAGAGTTACTCCTATACTTCTCTCTCTCACACAATTTCTCTTATATATGCTATCTTGAATGGATTATTATGGATCCTTTGATTGAGTATGGAAAATCCTTTCTCAACTAAACACTTTTACTATGAATTTGAATGCTGAATAAAGCTAATTATTATCTTCTCATATGCTTTCAACTAGTGTACTTGTGTAATTATTGATGAATGCTAGTAGTAGTGCTTTCACTCTCTTTCATTTGTCCTTTCCTTCCTCTTTGCAAATAGATTGTCTTATTTTAGGTCACATGGTGAGTTTGAAGTAGCTTAGAATAGTTTAGAAGTGGATTTTAGTCATTAGTGTCTTTCTTATACTTCTTTATTTTCCCTCTCATTCAATGCATTGTCAATGACCTCCATGCTAAAATACTCATGTTTGAAAGTCCTTATTGAGTATTGTGATTAGATTCAAGACTAATTCATGTTCTTAGTGCACTATGTTCAAGTGGAGGGTGTTAGGTGCATTACCTCCCTAGATTAGTTTAATTTTAGTTTATCTTACTCTTTTCCCTTGTAAAAAATTGGTCTAGTAATAGTTCAAGGTGATAACATCAAGGGAGCTAGCCCTATCTAGAGATTCATCTCACTAATTAGGCCACCCACAGCCTAGAGGTGTCTTTATGCTATCACTTGGTGAGGAGGATTGAAAAACCTCCTCAAGGGTGAAAATTTTGATTCTAAAATGTCTCAAGTTTCTCAATCTAACCTATCTAAATCCCATAATTTATCTTAGAATATGAATTGTTTATTTGTCATGGCTTGAATCTTTGAACCCACTATATGCATGCATGTGAATATCTCATCTCAAAAGAAAGAGTTATGTGCATCTTGTTTTATATATTAAAGTATAATCATGTAAAATACATATAACAACAAGATAAAATATGTTATCATATAAATATTTTGATCATTCAAGCACATATGAAACATTTAATCTAAGGCAATGTGCATATAAGTGTCATTGTCTAGTGATATATCAATTAAACATGCAGTGGTAAGGGTCATAGCAGATGCATGATACAAATAATGACATCATACATAATATAAGTATCCATGATATAAATCATGGCACAAATATCATTGTAAAAATCATACATGTAACTTTTTTACATCCATACAGACATACAATCATGATCAAGAAGGACACAAGCATCCAAGACATGACACAAATTTGAACTAACACGGACATGATTGGCCATGAATCAAACTAGAGGATCCTCTAGCACAATCGACACATGACATGAAATACATAGGTAATACACCCATAGAACACTCAATGTATCACACATCATGATCACATTATGTCATGATCATCCATATCAAGCATGCCTGGATCAAGTAATGTTAGCCCAAATAATCAATCCATTTTATGATCTAGTATAGAAAAAGTAAAATATATATATGAAATAACACTCTATAAAGCATGAGTAAGAGCAAGTCATATATGAAAATCTAATTTGTTCAATGGACCAATGTGGAAAGATACCATTTGATAATATAAGAATATTCCCCCAATGTACATGTATCCACTCAATGTAAAAAGATTACCCTTGGGTGTAAATAATGTCATGCATATGTCTATCATGTATCATTTGTAATATGTATATCCTATATCCCACTCATATATACTGTGAAGAACATGTGTGTAGAAAATGTACATGTAATTCCCAATGTATATGATGAGTAACATTAATCAATCTATGTGTACCTACAAAACATGTCATGTATAGGTCTTGGTTTTGAATATTTTGAATATTTGATTTTTTTTTATATTTAGTTTTTTTTTATTTTGAATTAAGTTATATTCCAACTAACCTATGATCTGATCAAGGGTATTATTAACTGAAGGTCTTGTATCAATTGGTTCGAACGTCACATGTCATGGGTGAGGAGTCACATATTTATCATTATTTGAATCAAAGAAATGATATTAAAATATACAATATCCATCATTATCATCATATTAAACATGATTAAGTATGCATTGCATAGCTCTGGTATCCATAGTGACATGTGAAAAATCTATTGTATGTTAGGAGAATACTTCACCATTCCTTATGAAACATGCTCACATTGTCTCTTAAAAACTATCATAGGATTAATGGAATAGGTAAAATTTGGTGAACTTGAATATATCATTGATGTAAATGATGTTGGAGAATCACTAATCAAGGAAGGTTAATAAATTGCCTCTTATTTCCCTTCATAGGTTGAATATGTACATGTTGTACAATATGTTACTTTAGAGGCAACTAAGAAAATGTCTCAGGCTAAATGGGGTATTCATATGGAACACAAAAAATTATAACCACTCAATTATTATATATACTTGAAACATCAATGTAATGAATATAAAATTTCACATATATTATGTATCCCTAGACATCCTAATATAATGTCAAATGCACTAGTGTTGGAAAAAAATTAGAATTAATTAATAATAGATGTAGGCACTACCATATATGGTAACACAATGCCCCCAACAGGGTTTTGTCATTTTACATCAAAATATTTTATTGTTTTTGTCATACCAATCAAATCTATATGTGTATACCCAAGACTAGTAATTAATGTCATAGTGCATATGTTTTCACTTAACCTATTATCCACCATAACATAACATATAGGATATGGGTTAATGAAAACATGTATAAATAAAGGCACATTGGTAGAATCATCATCAACAATTTCATGATCATCGATTATAATTTTAGATCATTATACTAGTTTTCTTGAAAGTTTACCAATAAAAACATCTACAAGATGAACCTTCTTAGTTATATAAGCATAATAAGTTGAAGGAGTATGCACATTATAAGTCCTAAATACCTCAAGATTAGTCTTGGTTTCTTATGTTTCATGTTTTATAAATGGATCTAAAAATATCTTAAGCTTCACATTAGGTTATGCAACTAAATCATTAGTAAGTGTACTAACATCATTGAGCTCAATAGTGTTATTCTAGATTAAATCTTGTATCTTATGTCTCAAGCCAAAGTATCTAATAGTTGATTGTTCAACACATCTACGCCAATCATAATATGTGTTAATTTTGAACCGCTTAGGTTGTGCCTTTTTCATATCAACCTCTATTAGTAGAGGGATATATATGAGGTTTCACTTGAATAAATTTTGTAACACCTTAGGAGGAGGTTCAAATAATCATATAAATTATGTCTGAAAGGACAAGCTTTTATTAGGTTGTGAAACTGCATAAACCATTGTTTTAGCCTCATTCTTAATATCGTTAGTCTTGGGTTTGAAAGGTGGTTTGATTTTAAACTTAGAATTAAAATATTTGGGAGGGTTGATGATCTAGAGCTTAATTCAGAAAAGATCCTAAAGCATACCAAAACATGCACCAAAAACATACAAGCTCTATTTCCAAAGTTTCACATACAGTCAGAATTGTCTCAATGAGCCCTATGTAATGGTGTAGAGGAGCATTTAGAAGTAGGGGAGGAGATCACTAGGATTATCTGTGTAGAGGTTCTTGTGAATCCATTTAGTAGAGGAAGTCATCACACCCTAGTTCTATGTAGAGGCTATTGATGGTTGTGTAACAATAGGGGGGTTGTAGAAGATGTGATCAGTCAATTGTTCCAAGCATTGTAGGCATAATTGCGGAACATGAGTAGACTGATAAAAGACCCATCATAGTATCTTTAGAACCAAATGACATTTCAGAGGATCAAGTTGGGTAACCTAATCCGTAAACTAGTACTTATTTTTTTGTAAAAAGTTTTTACCTTGGATACTTTTGTTCAATATTCTATTTCTCAATAATGCTCAAAGGAAATAAATCATAATTTGACCTTTAAACATGTGTTTATCTCAAAAATCAAAGTATTTAAAAATATCTATTAATTGCCATTGTGATTAGATTTCACATTCAAAATGATTAATTAATTAGTCAAATACATAAAAAAAGCATACAAGTCAACTCACGACAACTAGGTTGATAACATAGTTCACCCACTTCTCTGGCTATGTCTCTGGGTCTTGTTCAAAGGCGAGAATTGATCGATTATTGATGAAAAAATCACTTTGTACATCAGCTATCCCCAATAGGAGATATTAATTTGTGAAAGAATGTTTTGATGACTTCTACATTTGGCTTTATGACAACTGGCTCTCAGATCTCAGCTCTTATTTGGCTCTTAGCTCTGGCTCTCAGCTCTCAGCTCTCGACTCTTGATCTTTAGCTCTGATGAGAGATTTAAAACTTTTTATTGAATGAATTAAAATGCACCTCTGACCCCTTTATATTCTTGTTATGGGTCCACTTTTTTTTATTGGGATTATTATCCACAATCTTATTTAATAAATTTCATAATATCCCATACCCAATTTTTATGGGATTTTAAATTATCCATTACATTTAAAAATATGGGGTGATAATTATTTCCAAATTTATGATGGAATATGTTTATCCCCAAATATTAAAGACTTGGGTCGAATCATATTGCCATTTCACTTTATTGCCACATCATCAGGTTTGACCATAACTTTGATTTGTCATAACTTGCACATACAGACTCTATTTTTTAAATCATAAAATGTGATAAAAAGCTATTGATGAGCTCTACACCGTGGAATTGATTTGGAAACATTTCATGCTAGTAAATTTTTGTAGTTTGAATAGTTTTGACCACTTATTGACTTACTTTGACCAAAACTTTGACCAACTACACCAGAGCATACGAGCTCTATTTCTGAAGTTCCACATACTATCAAAAAGGTCTCAACAAGCCCTACACAATGGTGCAAATTTTGATCTAATATAGGACCTTTTTTGAATTGAATTATAGATCAATCCTCCCCATTAAGAAGACTTTTTATCCTCAAAAAGTTGGTACTGGACCTGGTAATCCATGTGAAGATCTTTTCATGGCTTTACCTCTGATGATCGTTGAAGATATTTTGTTAGGTCTTCTTTTATAGAACTTTGAAAATGTTGCATTTCACCTGGTGTTATAAAAATCACCATTTAACAATTACCCTCTTAGGGTCTTACATAAAAACACAATTTATAAATATTTCCCTTCATGGGTCTTTAAAAACACTATAACTATACATAATGATTACAAACATTGCCCATACTTGGGTATTATGCATTTATAAACAATTCTTATATTCAGGTCTTAAAATCATGCATATCTATTTGCACATACTAAAACATATAGATTAAAATATAAAACCTATATTCTGGGTTGTTCATGACGCTTCTCATGATGACATCTTCATGTTGCCCTAAAGTGTTCCTGTCTAAAAAATACATGAGTAAAATAACACTAAAGGAATCATTCTCTTGTAATGGTTATTGCTGATGTGCTCACATGAGTTATTCCATCCCATCTTTTACAATGTTATATTGATATTCCTTCTTGGAAAAAGTTGCCTTTTTCAAAGACAAATATGGTTCTCTTATGACAATACCATTAAAATGGAGTGGAACCACATCTAACTTAAATTCATCTAAAAAGTTGGAGATAATTGCAAATCCTAGTTTACATGTTTTACTTACATGTATATTACTACCATCATCTATCCTATCCAAAGAATATGGTTTGAGATGTGGCTTAGTTTCCAAACCTCGGGTTTCTACAACATCTTTAGAAATTAGATTATTTTTGATAATTTTTATCAAAGATAACATCTATCTTAGAAAGCTTAACTATTATTCTTTTAAAGAAGTATTGTTTACCTTTTCAGGGTGACAATCTCTGAACTGTCAGCTTCTCATTGACTATCATTTTCCTTGTCCCTGGTTCTGATTGACAAGAATCTATTTTTTGTTTGACTAAAGATACAATAACAACCTTTGCCTGAGGTTTTGGATAACTTTGATTATCTTCATTCAACATTTTCCCTTTAACATTGAAGTAAAAACCCAACTTCATGTCTTCTTTAGGTAATTTTATTTTGTCAGTCTTCTTCTTAACATGTCTCTTAAGCATCTTTCTAGGGATTTTTGAGGCATAATTATAAGATACATCCAATAATTTTTTATTTTCATACCTCGATAATTCATTTGAAGATGCTTCATTAGATTTAACTACTTCATCTTCTGATAATGCTTTTTTCAACTCTTCAAGGTGTTCTGACTTGCTGCTTAAGTAACTCTTCAGCTCAGCTTCTTGGGAAGATTGTCCTTCACCTCTATATCCTAATCCTGCATAAAGTGGTCTCTTTGTAACTTGGATAGGTTGGACAATTCCTTGACTATTAATGCTAAGACCCTTTCCATTAAATCCCATCTTGGCTATCATCTTAGAACCTATTCCCCTTGTGTGCTTCTCAAATGTATCAACACAATTACTTGATGAATGGATAGAGTTAGATCACAAAGTATCCCTAATATTCTTAATATAATTAGAAAAATTGATTTTATTTCTTTCATTTTCTGAATGCAACATAATATTTGGTACCTGACTTGGTAACATCTCTCGAAGGAATCCTTCATTTGCTGCTTGATGCCTAGGAGAACTGAGCTTTGTAGATTATCTGACAAGTGCCTTCCCCTTTTCTTTGCATCTCTGTTGGTACTAGGCTGGAGCTTTGTGAATGTGCAAATTCTAGCAATGATCCACAATGTGACCTTCTTTGGAGTAGTAGCCATAAACTTTTGACTCCACTCACATTTGCTTCTTTTGATGATGTTCTTGCTATAGTTCTACCCATAGAGCATTAATGCTCTGTTGGAGCTTCTTGATCTATAACTCATGTATTTATTATATAGCTTGCTATCATGGTTCTTGTAATTGAAAGTATTACATCAATATAATGCCAATAGTATTCAACAATCACTAAACTTGAGCTAGCATTGGATCCATTTTTCTACAATAGTTGAGTTTAGCTAAAATAATAAAATCATAAATTCACTAGCAAACTTAGCTCTGAGACCAAACTAAGTTAGAGCAATGTATACATAGAAGTTAGCCCAACATACTAACCGCTTTGATACCAACCTAATTCATAAACTAAAACTTATTTTCATGCAAAAAGTTTACCTTGGATACTTTTGTTCAATATTCCATTTCCCAATAATACTCAAAGGAAACATATCAAAATTTGACCTTTACAAATGTGTTTATCTCAAAACCTAAAGTATTTAAAAATCTTTGTTCATTATGATTGTGATTAACTTTTACATTTAAAATGATTAATTAATTAATAAAATATGAAAAAGAAATCACAAAATTTAACTCATGATAACTAGGTTGATAACAAAGTTTACCCGCTTCTCAAGTTATGTCTCTGGGTCCTATTCAAAGGGGAATTGATCGATTATTGATGCAAAAATCACTTTGTACATCAGCTATCCCTAGTAGGGGATCTCAATCTACAAAAGAATATTTTGATGACCTCTAGATCTAGCTTTATGGAAACTGACTCTAGCTCTGGCTCTTAGCTCTCAGCTCTTAGCTCTGGCTCTCAACTCTAGGCTCTCGACTCTCAGCTCTCAGCTCTGGCTCTCAGCTCTTGATCTTTAGCTCTGATGAGAGCTTTAAAACTTTTTTCGAATGAATTGAAATACACCTCTGACCCCTTTATATACTTGTTATGGGTCCACTTTTTTTATTGGGATGATTATCCACAATCTTATTTAATAAATTTCATAATTATCCCATACCTGATTTTTATGGGATTTTAAAGTATCCATTACATTTAAAAATATGAAGTGATAATTATTCCCCAATTTATGATGGAATATTTTTATCCCAAAATATTAAAGACTTGGGTCCAATCATATTGCCATGTCACTTTATTACCAAGTCATCAAGTTGGACTGGTCATAACTTGCACATACATAATTTGTTTTTCAAATCATAAAATGTGCTAGAAATCTCTCAATGAGATCTACACCATGGAACTAATTTTAAAACATTCTATGCTAGTAAATTTTTGTATTTTGATAAGTTTTGACCACTTATTGACTTGCTTTGATTAGAACTTTGATTAGCTGCACCAATAGCATACAAGCTCTATTTTTGTTCCACATACTGTCAAAAAGGTCTCAATGGGCCCTACACAATGGTGTAGATTTCAATCTGATCTAGGAAATTTTAAAAATTGACCTATAGATCAATTAAAACTAGATTTACAACATTCCATGATGGTTAATTTTTATAGTTTGATCAGCTTTGACCACTTGTTGACTTGCTTTGACTAGAACTTGACCAGTTGTACCAAGAGCATACAAACTCTATTTATAAAGTTCCACATACTATAAAAAAGGTCTCAATGGAACATACACAATGGTGCAGGTTTCGATATGATCTGGGACCTTTTCTGAATTAACCTTCGGATTAGTTGATCTTATAATTTCACTTGTTTATGGAAATTAGCTTAACTTCATGGTATTTAACAGTATGACACATGCCATCATAATATTGGAAGAATTTGAACATAATAAACTCATGTATATGTGAAAGTATGATTTTGTTTTGAATATGTATTTTAATTCATTTCCAGCCATAGGAATTTTAATTTTTGGAAGATTGCTCTTATAGTAAAGCACATAGTCACCAATGGGCTTATTATTTCCTTGATTTAGTTTTTTAATTTGAGCATAGGAGACCTTCCTTTGATATTTATACAGAATTGAGTAGGTAAATGGACAACCAAAGGATTGAAAGCATGTAATGATAGGAGGGGAAGGTTGTAAAACCATTGTTAGGCATAGTCCTTAAGTATCATACAAAAAATATTTGTTAATAATTGATCATTCAATGCATAGTATAAACATGTTACATGGCATGTTATAAGATGTTTTTAAACCTTTTTAATTTAAGTGAATCCAATTAAGTGATTTAAACTATTGAATTAGAATGTTGAAATATATAGACTTGATAATGAAATACAATACATTATATATTTTTTACAGAATTAGATATTTATTAAAAATAGTAAAAGGGTTTAAGGATGTGAAAAAATCCCTAAATAAAAATTATATGTTGACTGTGTAGGTTGAAAAAGACTAAAAAATGCTTATTTAGACTTGAAAATAGTGTCATGTTTGAGAATAGAATTATAACCTGTGCTGGGACAAGGAGATAGGATGTAGACAAAGGTAAAATGAGACTATGTCTATTGATCTTGGTCATGTCTTGATTGATTGTGTATATAATTTATTAATGGGGGTTTGTGTGACTACTTATTAGGATTTATTATTTTTGTACAAGCGCTGAATATATACATTAAAGACTTGAAAAAAATAAACCCATAGTCTTGTATATGGACTAGATGGTAATTAAATATCAAAAAGAGGAAAAAATTGGCTAGTGGGAATGGCCAAGCTGCCCTAATAAAACACTATGTAATATGAGTGTTGCCTACATATCCCAAATGGGCCTCAGATTGATGTATTTCTCCCTCCCAGGGTGATTGTGTGATATGTGATTGTGTAACTATACATGAGTAACTAGAAGATTTATTGAAATAATTGACAATGGATGACCTTGAATTGAAATAGAGAATACTTAGAATTTATATATGAATATTATAATGCAAAATAATTTAAATTGGAAGAAATAACACTCTTTATCTCAGTGTGTAGTGCTTTTGAAATTAGCTTGCTAGATTAGTTCAAGTGAATGTCTTGATGTGTTTTTATAGGGGAATATTTAAAATAGTTTTGCTAACCAAATTTAAAATAAGCACAAGAGATATATTTATCAATGTTTTGATTCAAAAAAGTATCTGTTAGAGTGCGGTGGATAAGGCCATGCTAGTGGACAAGGCTATAGTATGGACTTGTCCGACCTAGTGTGGTCTTGTCCCAGAAAGATAAAGACTATTGGAAAATGTCTAACAAGTGCCTATAGGTTGAATAGGGATGAATAGGGTTGAAATAGAGATGTTTGTATGATTTTTTACATGTTTGAAAGACAATAGAGACTCTCTTATAGATTGCGAGTGAGAAAAATGGAAAATAAACCAAGAGAAAAATGTCAAGGGTAAATATTGTCAAGCACTTAATAATTAAATTTATGCATCTACATGTCCCCCCACTTTATTTTAGTGATGCAAAAATGTGAAATCACTAGAGTAAATTAGAATAAAACTTGAGTGTGTATACACACTTTGTCTTTGAATGTGAAGTTTGATTGTGCAAGATGCCTTAATGCAAAAATCTACAACAATAACACTAAAAGTAGTTATTGTCCTTATTAAAAAGTTGAAATTTGAGATTTTGATATTTTAAATTTGAAAAGAGAGCAAGGAAGATATACATATAAAAGTCTATGAAATATATTTGCTTGTAATTTGTAAAGTGAAGAAATGTTTGCCTTCTTGTGGAGGAAATTTGGAGAAATGTTGAACTTATGAAAAATCGAGAGTGGTCAAGTGTTGATTTGAGAAACTTTGAAATATATTGAGTTGAAAATATTGTATGCTACGAATCTCATTTAGATGGTGTAGATTAATTTGTAAAGTAATTGAATGGGTGGAATCACCAAATGTGGCCCACTACATATTGAAAAAGTGCAAACATAGACATTGAGTGTCATTGGAATCTAATGTGACTTACTTGCAACATGAAGATGAATCAAACCATTGTAGATGAATCTATATTCTATTTGCAACTTAGAAATTTTGAATTTTTTAAAATTTTGAAACTTCGTAACTTGTTCACTTTACAAATTTTACACTTTAAAAACTCTAAAATTTCCATGTAGTAACTTGGATGTGAATGAATATCATGTCCCATGTACTATACTAAATTGAAATTGAATTGCCTTTTTTAACTTTGAAACTATTGAAACCTATAACTTGTAATTATAGGAATATGTGCACATGCATTCCACATGACCCCATAATCTAAAAATTCTAAATCATGTTATGATTTTTGAAACTGTATAATGCCATAAATCTAAATTTTTTGCTCATGAGGACTTGAGTTCATGAGACAAGCCCCTTGTGATGCCTCCCTTTAAATATGAGGGATGTATTTTGTAAGTCACTTAACTCAAAATAAGAGTAATGTAATATGTATAATATGTAATTATGTAATGGTATTTGTATATCTGAATTTGTATTTGCATCATAGTGTAAGATGTAACATTGGATTGTATATTAAAAATATGTTAGATAAATAAAGCTTTAAAACACATAGGTAGTATATGCATGATATGGATCATGGAACCATAATATTTATATTAAGTAGTATCAATGCATGATATGAGTCATGGAACCATAGTAGTAAGCAATTACATACAATTAATTTCATATAATGTCAAATAATTTGCATATGATGTCACACAAAAAGATGTGAAGGCCACATACAAGGGGCATATGAATGTTGGATAAGAACACAAGGCCAAGGGCCACAAAAAAATGAAATAATGATGCCTTACAAGTAAGAATTTGAACATACAAGGCCAATGACCACATATAATAAATAAGTAAATTCTAACTTATGATGTAAATGAAGTAATAAAGAAGCATAAACCAAATGATACTAGTTTAGATCAACCATATTTATGTTACATCCCAATTCCTTGCCAAGCAAACTATTTAATTATTTGTGGATAGTTGTAATTGATAAATATAATTTGGGTTATTTTTAACTAAACTTGGATATATGTTATTATGGGACAGTAGGATATTGCTTAGATTACATGGGGTATCAGAGCTATGACTCAAACTCTAGGACCTAATGACACAAAAATGCTAATGAAATCATTAGATCCTAGAGTTTGAGTGACAAATCTGATATCACATATAATATAAATAATATCCTACTATCCCATAAAAACATATATCCAAGCTTAGTTAAAAATAACCCAAATCAGATTTGTGAATTATAAATATCTACGAATAATCAAATAGTTTGCGTGGTGAGGAATCGATATGTAACAATGTATCCATGCCATTGTTATAAAAATATCATGTTTATGTAAACAAATTGCAAAATATGAGTGATTTAGAAATAAATTTGTATGATATATAGCTCATCATGGCAAAGAATATTGTGGCTAGATACAACCTGTTAAAATGTTCACGAAGAATGAAGGTATGTTCCTAACTTAGCAAGATTATTGGGTGATAAAGGAAGCTCGACATCAAGAAACCATGTCATAGTATATCCTAAATCACACTCACATACATCATGACAAATTAGTATGTATTGAAATATAAATGAAATATGCATCTACCAAATATGAAATAGATAAAATATGTAAAGTAAGCTAGCAACATTAACAAATGCTTTTAGGTCCTAATTTTGATCTTTTAAAGAATATTTTGATTTTTTTAGAATTTTGAATTATTTGCATGTTCTTGTTATTTATCCATATATATATATTTTTAAATATAGGAATTTAAAAAATTATCAAAGGAGTAATATTTCAACAAATAGAAGAAGAGGAAGAGATCAAATCAATACTCACCAAGGTGCAAAAGCATAATAAGAAGGAAAGAAAGAAATGCGCCCCTAATGAAAATGAGTCATAATAATGTAACTTGAATGATTAATATAGATATGTATGTACATGATCCTCATGGATAAGAGATAAATGTGATCATGTAAGTGCTAAAAAAGTTATAGCATTATTAACTATGCAATACTAAGCAAGATTTTTTAATTGTTTGAATTGGTTTACAAATCAAGAGATCAAATGCTCAAGTTAAAAAAAAAATTCAAGGGCATAAAAGAATTATTAGATAAGGGATAGCATATTAGAAAGTAATTACAAGAAAATAAATATGTACAAAGGAGAATATGTCACTATAAACCAATGATCTCATCAAGGGGATGCCTATGTATAGGCTCTGTATCATTTGTGTTGAAATCCTATATTATATTTTCATATTCATACTTTGCATAATCAATAACATCAGAATCATACCAATATTAGGTATTATTAGGATCATATCCATTAATGTAATCATTATCATAGGAAGAAATTAGGTTTTTAGGTTGTGCTTGAAATTATGAGATGCCATTTTGATTATCTTTTATGTCTATATATGATACATTAATTGCACCATAGATTGAAGTTGATTTTTGAATATGTGCATAATTTTTAAGAGATTGTATCTTATCTTGAACTAGAGAATCATCATGTATGATTGGTTTAACATTAGGAAGAGAAGTAAATTGTGATTTGAATTTATATTTTATCTCTATGGATGGAGTATAAGTATTTATTGATTCCTTAGCAACCATATTTGTATCATTAGAATTTGTATAAATATTTTGATTTGGACATGCCTTTATGAGAAACTTTGTCAAAAATGTGTTTTCTTTCTTATTTTGAATTTGTTCTTGCAAATGTTGTGTTAGTAATTATTCTTTTTTTAATCTTGCATCATTTTGTTCGTTTTATAATCTTGATCACTCTAATTTTAATTTTTGGATCTTTTCTTGTTCTAAATTTCCCTTTTGTATCAATATTTTATTTGTGGTATTTATTTATTTATTATAATATTAAATATAAATTGTCTGATTAATTGATTTTTTTTAATAGGATAACCATCATTGATGATACTTTGTATTTTGTTCTTCAAAGCCAAACAATTATCTATATGATGCCCATGCATTATATGATATGAGAAATAATATTTTGATAGTTTTAAAGGAGGCATAAAAGGTTATGTAATTAACTTTTAAATCATTTCTCTTAGAAGCTCACTTGGACTCATATTAGCTTTTTGTATACTTTTTGAAGCATTAGTTATATATGTATATTTCTTAGATGTAAAAAAATGATTAACACTAAAATATTCTATATGAGTTGTATATTTTTTATTATTTTAAAGAGATATGATCATTGAATTAAAATTTAATTTTGATTTTGTAATTCTTCTATTGACTTTTCCATAATAATGATTTGATATTGAAGGGCTTCACAAGCATAAGCCATAGATATATTGGACCATAAAGAGGAGGCGAGGGAGGGGAGGGATAGGCTTTTCCTTTATATTGAGAAATTCATTGATTATTAATGAGTTAATTATTTCTTGTTTATCAATAACATAAAAATAATTAAAACTAGAAAGAGGTGCATTATCATCATGTGGTAACTCTATGCTAAGATTATGACATTGTGGCACAAGAGTAGCATCACCTGAAGACAAGCATGCAAATGGAGTATCAACAACATCATATGATGTGTGAAGAGGAATTACATTGGTTTAAATTGTAGCTTGTGATGTGCTAATGGAAGACGAAGGAAAATTATCCTCATTGGTTGACAAGGGAGAAGATATATGACATGTAAGCTCAAAATCCTCTATTTTTAAAGGAGTAACTTTAGAAAGTGCTTTTTATTTGAAATACCTTTATTAATAAAACCTATTTTTTAATTATTTTTATCTTACTTTGGTGATTTTGACTTTAATATTATAAATTATGAATCAAGGAAGAATATGAAGGAGGATCTCAAGGGGAACCTAAAGGAGAACGTGAATAGGAGTCATGTTCCCAAGTTTGATCAAAATCAAATTATATATTCATTATTATATCATCAAAATCATAATCATCCATATATATGTCTTTTTTAAGTTTTTACTTATTGTGATTTATCCATTCATTATCATAAAAAGGCACAACATGAGTAGAGAACAAGTAAAATTAACTATCCATGATATATACAATGAAATTAAATATTATAAATGCAAAACATAAAATGTTTAGTGTCGTCAAGTAATATATCATGTTTAAAAATGATAATGACTATGAATACAATACAAGCAAAAATCAAGATACAAGGGTGATATATGCAAGGGTTTGAATGATTGTGTGAGCTCTCAAATATAATTGCTCATTTATTGATTAATATTGGTCTAATGTTTTAGAACACTAATACAAAGGTAGAACCATGCCTATATCCAACTAACCTTGTTTCCAAAGGTATAATGATAGTAACTTCCTTGGGTGATACACTTCTTTGAGGTGAACCAAAAATCAAATGAATAAAAGAGGCTTCCTATGATATAAACAAAATATCCTAGGAGTTTTCTAATATATCATGAGGCACATGGAAAATAAAATCCATACTTAGTATTGTACAATGACTATGAGTATTGGGGTAAGGTCCTCACACCATGATGCTTGTAAACAAAACCCCACAAAACCCTTAATGACAGTCACTACATAGTTTTAAAATTGTCAGAACACAATTTATAAAACAAAAAAATCAATATAAAAATAAAATGAAAATAAAATTGAAAGTTTTCAACCCAAGGTTGAAAGAAAGAGCTTCAATGTTAGATTTATCCAAGGTCAAAAGACAAATTTCTTCAGGGTTAGATTACTCTAAATTTGAATTTTTATGTGTCATATTTTATTCAAGGTCAAAAGTTGTTTTCTTTCAGTGTCAAGAATTTAAATATATTTAATGAAGTCCTGGGAAAAAAAAATCAAGCAAACAACATGCAAATAATGGTCTAAAAATAATGGGTTCATTAGAATGTTTACAACTTTTTAATTTAAGTGAATCCAATTAAGTGATTTAATAGAATAAAATGCTAAAATACACATATATGATAATGAAATATAGTGTGCTACAAAGTTTTATAGAATTGTAAACTTACTAAAAATAGCAAAATGCCATAAAGATGTGCAAACCTCCCTAAAATATACTATATGCTAATTTTTTAGGCTAATAGGGTCTGGATTAAAAATACTTACAAACAATGTTATGTCTTAAAAAAAATTTCAACATGCATTGGAATAAGGCCCCAAGAGGTGAACAAGGGCGTAATGCAACCATGTTTATTGATTACAGCCACGTCTTGATTAACTATGTATCTGATTTATCGATATGGAAATGTGCAACTTATTTTTAGGGTATATTTTCTATGTGAGAGCCAAATAGATGCATTGAAGACCTAAGAATAAAAAACCCTAGCCCTGCATATACACTAGATAGTACTTAGATAACAAAATAGTGAAAATGGCATAGTGGAAATGGTCAAGCTATCCTCAAAAAATCATGTGTAATTTGAGTGATACATACCTATCCCAAATGGGCCTCAGGATGATGTGGTTCTTCCTTCTAGGGTGATTGTGTGATTCATGATTGTGAAAATATATAAAAGTAGGTAGAAGATTGATTGAAATTCTTGACAATGGATGCCCTTGAACCAAAATAAAGAATTTTCATACTTGATACATGAATATTAAAATACACCATAATTTAAATTGGAAGAATTAGTGCTCTTTTGCTCAGTGTGTAATGATTTTAAAATTATCTTGCTAGGTCCCTTCAAATGAATGCCTTGATATGATTTCAAGGGGGAATCTTTAGAATATTTTTTCTAACTTTTAAATAAGTGAAGGAGAGCTATTGTGAAACATCTTGATTTGATAATAAGTATGTTAGGTGTAGGCATCACATGTGTAACCATAGGTGTAGACACATGAATAACAGTAGTAGGAATATTGGTCTAAATGCTTATTATAGGATCTATGTCTCTAAAAGGTTGATTAATGTCATTCAAAATTTCATCCTTTTTATCCTCAAGTTTGGTTTTCTTAGAAATCTTTTTATTTTCATCTCATGTAACAATGCATCAATCATATGTGGATTCATTTCTAGATATTCTCTAAGCTCATAAAGATCTATACCATCAAAATGATCATTAAAATCATTATTATTGTTTTATCTATGAGCATTCACATTAATAGTATCCTCTATTGTAATTATTCTTATATGAATAATGGGAAATCAAAAATAAGATATGAAATTAAAACCCTAATATAAGATAAAATATGAGATCCTTTTAAAATATGAAACCCTAAGTAGGAGAGACCTAGGGATTTTTATGCTCAACTCAACGATCAATTTCACTTAATTATTTTACTTATTTTAGATTAGATGTCCTAAAATAGTGTGAAACTAGAACAAATTTAGATTATGTAAATATAGCAATAACATATAAATATGAACTAGAAAGGAAAGATAGATAATGCACTTAGAAAATTTAAAAGTGATAAAGCAATAGTGTAGAAGTGTACTTAGTTTATTTTGATATTTTTCCATTCACATAAGCTGTCATTGTGTCTAAAAATTCTTTGTTACTGCTCAGATCATAAAATAGTTGCTCATACCTTATTTGGATACTGTTAGTAATGTTCAACACTTGTAGTAACCCATACTTTCTAAGCTCTTCCGGTATTATAAAAATATGTGATTCAATTATACTCAATATAAAATTTCTTACATATGGCCTTTGATCTCCTTTATTAGTGGAGTTAGTCTTATATTTAATAACCACACAACTCCTACTTAATAGGGTGAGTTGTTATGACATCTCATTACAAACACGTGATCACATATAACTCACTCTCAAACTAATATTAATCCTTATACTATGACAAAATAATATAAATTATTCATATCATTCCTTCTTTTAGTATGAACATATGAAAAGGAATTACACAAGTACTAAAAATAAATATGTCCATTAACACATACACATTTGTTAAAAAACAAACAAGATATGTACTTTGATTATAGTGAATAACCTACATACATAAATTCAATTATTTATGCTTTCACTTCGGATAAGTGTTGGGCTTATCATTGGGACATCACTTACATCATATGAACTCCTTTCACTTCTAGTGAGTGTTTTGGATTCTCACAAAGACATCATATAAAAAAGTAGGGAATACATATATTTGTTTGCAATTTTATTTTCATCACACCATATACACATACATTCAAATTCAATTATAAAAACACATATTATTCCACTGAAATGAGGAGAATATTCTTCCCAACCACTTTCCTATTCTCTATTCTCATCAACAACCAAGGAGTTTTCTTTCAATTTTCTATCATTGAGATCATATGATTTCTAGCTTCTTACAATAAAAACATGTGTATTTATATTTTTGAGGTTTATAATTTGCCATATGTTTAGTTTTCATTGAAGTAAATTGCATGTGATTTTTATGACAAAAATATCTTCCCCTACAAGACTGACACACCTATTCTAAATGAATGATGGGTTCACTTAAAAATGAATTTATACAAAATTCATTTTAACATTAGAAAAATGACATATTAGGAATCTTTACTAACAATTTTATTAACCAAACATAAAAATGTAACCAAAATATATAGTAAAATCATTAAATACACCCAAACTCAACAACTTAAAACTATAAAAAATCAATAAAATTGAAAACTTTATAAAATAAATAATAAATTGAAACTTTAAAAAACTAAAGACTATTAAAAGGAAAATTCTGAAAAGATAAAATTTAATAAAATATTTACATATTTAAGCCACTTAAAGCATTATAATCGATGGTGATATGAGATATTTGAAGCTTTGAATGTGGGGAAACTTACACAGATGTCATATCTTTGGACTTGTGATTTTATGGGTGTGTTAATGTTGGCATGCCCCACAAAAATGCATGAGAGCACCATAATTTACAGGCATGAAAGTGCGATAGAAGAGCTGTTAGCATGCACATAAAAGTCATGGGCAGGAGGCAATAGTATAAATGTGGAATGTGTAGTCAGTATCAAATACACTAGGATGGTGCTACCTTAAACGTCCAAAAAAACATGTATGAGATATGATAATTATGGGCATCAGGTATGTAGTTAGTAGACTGAATCAAGCTAGTAATAAGCATGTATGAAATTTAGAATACATGAAATATGTCAATCAATGAATGGATATGTGGTTTTCACATAAGTTTTTCACTTAAATAATAGTAGTTGGAAAATTTTACACACATTTGATTACACTTATCTTCTCTTCCAAAGGCTGGTAGAATGCCTTAGTCAAAAGATCCATTTTGTCATCATAAGAAAAAATTGATCCCATGCTAGCTGTTGTCCCCCAAAAATATCACTCATTTTTGGGACAATATTTGAACTATTTTGGTCCTACAGACCAAAATCCTCTCTTCCCCTTTCAAAAATTGTTTTGAGCATTCAGGTTCTTTATTTTTCAAAGAATTCTCAGAAATCTATGAACTTTGCAGGCTTGAATCTATGGACTTTGCAGGAAGAAATCTACGGACTCTGCAGGCTTAAAACTACAAACTCTGCAGGCTCATTTGTATGAACTCTTTCAAGGCTCGAGAGAAAACTTAGAGAAAACTATGAACTCATTTCTATGGGATTCACAGGTTGATTTCTATAGACTTTGCAGGAAAGAACAAGTTTCCAGCACTTGGTCATTTTCAGGATTATTTCAATGGCTTGGTTCAACCAAAAGAGTTAATCGGCAAGCTTCTAAGCAAGAATCAAACCATTAAACCATTGAACCTTGAACCATTTTGGTTCAACGAGTTCACAGGTTCAAAAGTTTAAAGGTGGCCTCAGTCAAGGAAAAATTAGCACACAGGTGGTTCAACGGATGGTTCAAACAAAGAGCGGGAAAGTGATTAAACCAAGAAGCGATGAAATAAAAGAGACAGAATGAACTAATGAACCAATGAACTTTCAAATAGTTCACAGGTTTAAATTTCAACACGGTTCAAGTAGCTAGCAACCATTGACAGCCCCACGGACGTCAAATTTAAAGTAAGAGAATATCTGTTGAAATTCAAATAAAGTGCAAAACTCAAAGGAAGAACTAAGCGACTGATCGAAAAGATGAAATACCTTCGAGTTTGTTCAAAGGCTGACAGAGAACATTTCCTTCAGGCATTTTGTTCGAATGAAATTATTAAGTGAAAGAGCCGTTAGAATTTTTTCAAAAGTATTTTCCATGGGAAAATGACTAAGGTAGAGCCTGAAGGAATTCCTTCGGACTTTTGTCCAAAGGAAAAGCCCGACTGAAGAGAAAAGCCTATGGAAAAATGCTCGATGGAAAAAGACAAAGTGCAACGGAAGCTGCCATGTGTCCATTATAAAGTAGAGTGGAAGCTGCCATGTGTCATCTTCTATAGGACCCCCAAAGGTTTCTAAAGCTTTTATAAGTTAAGTGGAATACGTCACGTGTCCTGTTATGACTCAGCGAAACATGACAAGTGTTTGCATCCGTGTTCCCCTTTTGGAGTTACTCAAGCAAAATGTGTCGTGGACCCCATTTTTCATAAGTTTCTAATGAGTTTCATAATAGCAGAACTTGCCACTTGTCAAAGATGCAAAAACAGACAAAGCATCCAAGTGGTGAAAGAAGGTGTCAACTCAAGGAGTTACTCCAGCAGGTGATACAGTGTCTATGAATTAATCATTAGGAGGCGCAAATGGCTAATGATGTGACCCATTTTATTCATTTTGCGTTAATGAGTAGACAAGCCACGTAATCGCCTTGAAAGAGCAGTCTTGTAAGTAGACAAATGGTGCAGCCCATAATTTCTCATATGATGTTTAAGCGGCTTGCTCTTCCCAATGATCGAAACACACATGGGTCATTTATAAAAAGGGCACCAAAAGGCCTCCTTTCTTCCTCTATATATGGTAAACTCTTTTATTGTTACAAGGGATCTTCCCCTTACCAAAAGCAAAACTCTGCCCGAATTGAAAGGCATTACTGAGACTTTGAGCTCAGATTATAATTCATATTTTTTTGATTGAATGAGAAAGCAAGTTACTTGTAGACTTTGTGCTATTATAGATTGTGCTACTTTAGGAGATTTATGTCTATCTTTTAAAAGCATTCTTATTTATTTTATTTAACAAGCAAGACTAGTGGAGGTGATAAGGAAGGTGTCCTGAAGCCAACTACTTTCAGACTTTGCACTGTCATAGTTGTCTTCAGGTGTGTTTTTCTTTTATGTTTTTGTGTAAAGAACCTTGGGACGACTTTGTGCCCCCATTTTTCTTCATATTTCTCTCTTAGGTTACTGGTCACTCAACACCCCTGTTACCATTTACTTGCTCCTTGAAATAACTCCTACTGTTTCCTGCAAGAACACTTCTGAAAGAATAGAAGTGCCTTCAGTGTTTCCCAAGATTTCTACTATTTAGGAAGGAATTTGGATCTTGGCTGAAAGTTGCTTCTGAAAGAAGAGAAGCACCTTCCCCATCACCCAAGATTTCTCCTTTGTTTGTTTGCATCATCTCTGAAAAAAGAGAGATGGATGGTTTTTCTTACCCCCTGCGTCCCTGCGTCTTATTTTATGCACATATATATAGTATATAGCCTCCTGCATCTCCTGCATATCTATAGGGAACCTCCCCTTGATGAGAGGAGAGATTTGTCTCTGATTGATGTAGTAAAGCTGCACACCTGGCCGACCAATCTTCCTATTGTGGTTGATCAGACCTATTTTGTTGATCAGTACACTGATTGATAAAATATTCACCCAACAGTTTTTGGTGACTCCATTGGGGACACAATAATTTTATACAATTTGGAACCTCAGGTTTTAGATTGAAACATCACCTGTGTCTTACCCATAATCATTATAACCCTTATCCATTATATATTCTGGTGACTTCGTTCCATGTCTTACCCACTATCATTAGCCTTACCATCCTCCATCTCCATTTCCATTATTTTACATGGTCTGCAAAACTAGAGTCGCTGGAAAAGAGTGCATAGTCTGAAGCCTCAAGCCTCAAGCTGAAGCAGGGCCAGTTCTTTTCCATTTTTGTCCTGCAATCTAGCCATTCCACCTAGATGCATTATCCCCATTTTTCATAATCCCATCATGGCAGTTCGAGGCCCCTGGGGTAACTCTTTTGGCCCACTTAATCTAACTCCACCCCTGCATGAGCTACCACTCAATTCAAGAAAGAATTTCCCTAAATTCTTTGGTGATGGGAGAGTTCACCTTGATGAACACATTACAGCTTTTAGCATAGCTTGTGGTGTGATAGGGGTGGAATTTGAAGACGTAGTAGTCAGGATTTTCATGTAGACACTACAAGGTGCTGCTGTAGACTGGTTTTACCATCTGCAGATTGGATCAATGACTAGCTAGGACACTATCAAAGCTAAATTTGAAGCCAGGTTCAGGCCAGTAGAGGATGGACATGCCTTGCTAGCCTAGCTCACACAAATGAAGAAGGAGCCCCATGAGCCTATGAGGGACTTCATTACTAGGTTCAACAAGCTGAGGCACAGGATTCCCATGATCATCCAGTTGACACCTCAAAATCTCATGTGTTTCTTCATCAGCTCACAGCTGCCTAAAGTGAGTTTTCTATTGAGACGGGCTAGACATATAGATCTTGAGGCTACTAAGGACTTGGATACTGAGGTAGAAGATGACCTTATCTTGGTAGGAAAGATAAGGAGAGACCCTAATAAAGGTAAATCCTCTTCATCTTTTGAGTATTCACCTGCAGTCACCATTGACCCAATGGTACAAAAGCTAGCAAATGAGATGCTAGCTCTCAAAAAGCAAATGGTGCAAGGGATGTCATCTAATCTTGCATACAAGGATATGCCCAGGAGGACATTTCAAAATTAGGTGTACCAAGGCAATGCTGCCAGGAATCAGGGATAGCAAAATTGCCTTCCTCCTCCATAGAGGAACCTCGCCATTGAAGCACCTCCAGCCAACTTGGCAGTTGGATATTTAGAAATAGAGCATGATTTCTCTTTCCAACCTGAGTTTAATCAAGAAAATAATGCTGACCTCTTCATGGAGGATCAAGAAGAGTCAGCTGGTGACTCCATCATTGGTTTCCTGGATTACTAGGATGAACCCAAAAGTGAAGGTGATGAAAATGAGGGACCATATGCTGTGTTCACCTGGTCCCAAAACTAGTCAGCTCAGCAAGTTGATAAAGGAAAAATAAAGAAGTGACCTCAACCAATAATTTCAATTGCCGAACATGGAACCACTCTGTCTTTCCAGCCAAAGGACCTGGTGGTTGCTAAAGAAGTAAGTATCCCAAACAGTTCTGTAACTTCTACTTCAATTTTGTAGTCCAGTCCTCCTGCCCTCCCAAAAACCAAAAGGATGAAATCCCATCCTCTGTGCCTAGTCCAATTAAGTCATTTGACATAACTAATCATGTCAAAAATATAAAAAGTCAAATGACTAAATTTGAAGTCTTGCAGTCCAACCCCGATCAGTTGGACAAGTTGGTACAAGATGTCAAGACCCAAACGTCGGCCCCTGAAGCTCAAATTTTGTTTGAGTTTTCAGGCAGGGGTGATTACTTCTTGACCATAGAGGATGTCCATGTTCCTGGAGATGAAAGTCTAGTAGGTGGTGATCCAAGAATTGATTCAAACTAGACATCAGAAGGATTGGTAGGGCACAATACAAATGAAAAAGGGTCTTCCATCTCTAATGAAGATAAATCTGATAGAAGATCCATTTCTGGTGATGTTTGGATCTGGGAAATGGATGGCAGCAATTCCTCTATAGGTGCTGGGGCCAAGTTGGTGTTGATATCTCCTAAGGGGGATATTCCTCCTTCTTTACACGAGTTGCAGTTTAACAACACCAACAACACTATTGAGTATGAATCTCTGTTACTCGAATGGGGAGCTACTCGAGACAAAGGAGATGTCGAGCCAGTGGTCTGCCAGGCGTCTGAAGGGGACAATCAAGACATGTGCTGGATTAAACTATTAGAACAACAAATTATGGTAATAGACCAAGCTGCTACCCATCAAGATCAAAAAAAGGGACTCTACAAGAGAACCAAGATTCATGGTTCTCAGACTAGACAACAAGTCTTGCCAAGGGGAAACAAGAGAAGAGAACCAAGAGGAAGACACAGGAGATTGAATTCTTGGTGGAGAGTTCCATTCACCCATCACCGATTTTGGGGGCAAAATGGATTCTTGATGGTTTATCAGGATAGAAAGCCATTTTCACTGCCTCTTAAGGGGCAACATCTGAGGTATTTCAATTCTTGAAGTACCAAATAAATTCACCTTTATATTTGTATATTTGTAAAGTCTTTGTTCTATTTTGTGCTTTTCATTTTCATTTTTTGGTGCCTTTCTTTTTGGGTAACACGACTCCGTAGCCCAATGGCACACTTCAAGGCACTAGAGATTCTAGTTTCTACTCCTCTAAAATGTTCCAAGTTCTCATCTGAAGGAAGTTTCCCAACTGGAGCCAGCTGTTGTCCCCCAAAAATATCACTCATTTTTGGGACAATATTTGAACTATTTTGGTCTTACAGAACAAAATCCTCTCTTCCCCGTTCAAAAATTATTTTGAGCATTCAGGTTCTTCATTTTTCAAAGCTTTCTCAAAAATCTACAGACTTTGCAGGCTTGAATTTATGGATTCTACAGGAAGAAATCTATGGACTCTGTAGGCTTAAAACTACGGACTCTATAGGCTCATTTCTATGGACTCTTTCAAGGCTTGAGAGAAAACTTAGAGAAAACTATGAACTAAGTTATGTAAAATTCACAGGTTGATTTCTACGGACTCTATAGGAAAGAACAAGTTTCCAGCACTTGGTCATTTTCAGGATTGTTTCAATGGCTTGATTCAACCAAAAGAGTTCATCGACAAGCTTCTAAGTAAGAATCAAACCATTGAACCATTGAACCTTGAACCATTATGGCTCAACAAGTTCATAGGTTCAAAAGTTCAAAGGCAGCCTCAGTCAAGGAAAAAGCAGCACATAGGTTGTTCAACGGATGGTTCAACCAAAGAGCAGGAAAGTGATTGAACCAAGAAGTGATGGAACAAAAGAGACAGAATGAACCAATGAACCAATGAACTTTCAAATGGTTCACAGGTTCAAATTTCAACACGGTTCAAGCAGCTAACAACCATTGATAGCCCCGTAGATGTCAAATTTAAAGTAAGGGAATATCCGTTGAAATTCAAATAAAGCGCAAAACTCAAAGGAAGAACCAAGCGACTGATCGAAAAGATAAAATTCCTTCAAGTTTGTTTAAAGGCCAATAGAGAACATTTCCTTTTGAATTTTTGTCTGAAAGAAATTATTAAGTGAAAGAGCCATTAGAATTCTTTCAGAAGTATTTTCTGTAAGAAAATGACTAAGGCAAAGCCTCAAGGAATTCCTTCAGACTTTTATCTGAAGGAAAAGCCCGACTGAAGAGAAAAGCCCACAAAAAAATGCTTGATGGAAAAAGACAAAGTGTAGCGGAAGCTGCCATGTGTCCATTATAAATCAGAGTAGAAGCCACCATGTGTCATCTTCTATAGGACCCCCAAAGGTTTCTAAAGCTTCTATAAGTTAAGCAAAATACGTCACGTGACCTATTATGACTTAGCAGAATGTGACAAGTGTTTGCATCTGTGTTCCCCTTTTGGAGTTGCTCAGGCAAAACATGTTGTGGACCCCATTTTTTGTAAGTTTCTATTGAGTTTCATAATAGCAGAACTTGCCACTTGTCAAAGACGTAGAAATAGACAAAGCATCCAAGTGGTGAAAGGTGTTGACTCAAGGAGTTACTCTAGCAGGTGATACAGTGTCTGCAAATTGATCATTAGGAGGTGAAAATGGCTAATGACGTGACCCATTTTCTTCATTTTTAATTAATGAGTAGACAAGCCATGTAATCACCTTGAAGGAGTGATCTTGTAAGCAGACAAATGACGTGGCACATAATTTCTCATAGTATGTTTAAGTGGCTTGCTCTTCCCAATGATCAAAATGCACATGGGTCATTTGTAAAAAGAGTGCCAAAAGGCCTCCTTTCTTCCTCTATATATGGTAAACTCTTTTATTGTTACAAGGGATCTTCCCCTTACCAGAAGCGAAACTCTACCTAAATTGAAAGGCATTACTGAGACTTTGAGCTCATATTGTAATTCATATTTCTTTGATTGAATGAGAAAGCAAGTTACTTGCAGACTTTGTGTTGTTATAGCTTGTGATACTTTAGGAGATTTTTCTTATGTCTGTCTTCTGAAAGCATTCTTATTTATTTGATTTAACAAGTAGGACTAGTGGAGGTGATAAGGAAGGTGTCTTGAAGCCAACTACTTTTAGATGTTGTGCTATCATAGTTGTCTTCAGTGTGTGTTTTTATTTTATGTTTCTGTGTAAAGGACCTTGGGATGACTTTGTGCCCCCATTGTTCTTCGTATTTCTCTCTCGGGTTTCTGGTCACTCAACACCCCTATTACCGGTTACTTGCTCCTTGAAAGATCTCCTATTGTTTCCTGCAAGAACACTTCTGAAAGAAGAGAAGTGCCTTCAGTGTTTCCCAAGATTTCTACTATTTAGGAAGGAATCTGGCTCTTGGCTGAAAGTTGCTTCTAGAAGAAGATAAGCACCTTCCCCATCACCCAGGATTTCTCCTTTGTTTGTTTGCACATCTCTAAAAAAAGAGAGATGGATGGTTTGTCCTACCCCCTGTGTCTTATTTTATGCATATATATATATATAGTATATAGCCTTCTGCATCTCCTGCATATCTATAGGGAACCTCCCCTTGATGAGAGGAGAGATTTGTCTCTGATTGATGTAGTAAAGCTGCACACTTGGCCGAACAATCTTCCTACTATGGTTGATCAGACCTATTTTGTTGATTAGTATGCTGATTGACAAAATATTCACCCAACACTAGCCACATATCTGGCTTGATCATTTTATTTTTTGGATAAAAAATGGCACTCAAAGCTATTCCCATAATTTTCCAATTGAGATTTTATGCAGTTATTTCAAATGAAATAGTTACTTAGAAATGTAACTCCACTAAACAACACAAAACCTATAACAATTTTATTTATGAATGAACAACATGATTCAATAATAGATAATGATACAATTACCCTTCAATTCTTATTTTTTCATCCTAAGGATTGAACATACATCTCTTGTACCAAATATTATAAAAACAAATGATTCAATTATATTCAACAAAACATTACTTACATATAACTTTTGATCTGATTTATTAGTAAAGTTAGACTTATTTTAAATAACCATACAATCCCTACTTAATAGGATGAGTTGTTATGAAAACTTATTACAAACATACACTCATTTATAATTGACTCTCAAACTAATATTAATCCTAATATTATGACATATTAACAATAATTATTCCTACCAACTAAAAGTGTCCCTGTATGTTGTGTAAGTTTGGAAGTTTTGGGAATGTTGTGCCTATGCCTGTAGATGATTCTGATGCATTTACCCTCATTTGGCCATGTGTTTTCATCTATATTTTTCTTCTCTTTCCATCCAAACCTAGATGTAGTTTTAACCACAAGATGAGCCTATAAAAAGGGATTGGTATTTCGGGTTTGACAACCCCAACCACAACCTACTAAATGGATAAGTATTACATACATTCCAATACTATGAAGAGGACTTAAACCACATATAGTTCTCCCAATAATATGTGTATGTGTAAAATCATGATTAATTTAGAATGCAATGCATTGTTTTGATTTAGACACTTGGTACCGTGCAACTTTGACTTTCATGCATATTCAGACTTGTCTATAAAGGTACTCCTTTGAGAGGCATTTGGATATGTAATCCTTTGTGATAATATCTCAAGAAAGTGCTACTATATTTTTAAAGTAGTGATCAATTAATTTTCATGTCACCAAGTTTTGATGAATTGAGTCACAAAATTAGGATTGATTTGTATTTATGGTTGAATTTACATTATATCCCAATATGACCGACCCATGAAATGTGTCTATGATGACTTGATAGAGTCTTGACAACTAGGAAAATAATAGTTAAGTGTTCATGGACACTACAAATAGAGGTAAACACATGCAATAATGTAACTATCCAACCATTATTGAGACTATCCTAAGAGCGTTAATCAATGATCTAATATATGAAGTTTTTTTTTAGGATTTTGGAAGGTTCTTGTACAAACTAGGATGATACTGAATAAGTGTATATGGTGAATAGGGCTGGCCAAGATAACATATGCGTAGACAGTTAGGGGAAAGTGTGCACAAGGTTTAAATGTGTATGTGTTGACCCCGAAGTTTTCTCTGATAAGAGTAATGAAGTCCATGAGCACATGTTTAAGTATGGAAAAACACCAAAACTAGTACTATACGTAGAGAACAATTCACACTCGATGAATCTTTAAAGAGAGCATGTCATGCACCAACCAAGCCATCACATGTGCACATCCCAACACTATTTTATAACAAGGATGGCATGAACCAAAAAATATCAAGTCCACATGCACAAATTACAAAACAACAGGATCAAGATAAGAAATATTGCATGTATCTAGGAACCTTAATGAATATTTTGGTAATAAATAATGGGAGTTATGACTAACTACTGACCCTAATAGGTAGTTTAGAATCAATGATAAGCAGTGAGGTAGACGACCTCAAACAAAACAACATGATAAATACCAAGTGGATATTTAGTACAATAACTACTATGATGATAGTTGAGCTACCAAGTAACATGTAGTGCTATCAGAAGACTATAAAAGGTAAACTCTTGAGAGAGAAAAGGGTTGGATTTTTATCGACAAATTGGTTATTTATCCTTAGGAGAAACATTAAAAATTACGTTTAGATTTTTATATGAACTAGAGGAATATTATTAAGTAGACATAGGGATATTAATGATAGATTATAACATTGTAACCACCTTGAGAATTTTGTAATCTAGTAGCCTTTGTAATATTAATCTGATAATAAATAAACTATGTTATTAACACTATGATTATTGTCAATGTTTATGAATGAAGAACATTATTATTATTTTTAGAATAATTTTTTAATTATGTTGAATGATGTATTTTTAGTTGGTTGAATGGAGTTTCTATGTTATGGTTTACCAATATACCTATTTATTTCTATGTTATAAGGAAATAGTACTAAGTTCACTTTAGTTACTGGCGTGCATGAGTAGCATCACGTGAGATAATTATTTCACCACCATTTACAACTATCCATGACCTCTCAAAGTTCCCCTCTCTACACTTTGGGTGAGCATGAAAGGAAACTTGCATGATGTACTAGTACAAAAGATAGATAGGTTAAGTGTTGGGATGCACATAGAGACTAGCACATGAGTGATTGCTAGACTACCAAATTTATTGGTTCCATTATTGGGACTTGGTAAAATGTTGTTGCTACAATGGTGAGGTGAAGTGATAAAGATACAATTTTAATGGTTGGATATATTCTTGTGCATATGATTAATGTTGAGAGTAGAGGGAGAAATGGGCATGATTTTTGAGAGATAGCAAGGGAAGCTTTAGCATGGAGAAACTAGATGGGCATGGGATAAGAAGGTATGAGTATATAGATACTCAATAGAAGGTGATGGCCAAGAAGGACACTAGGGAGAAGGGGAGTTTGAATAAGGAAATGTTGTGAGGACTCACACAAAATAAGGATGACATGAGAAGGATATTGTGTAGAGGGTTTTACTCTATTAATAAAAAAGTACATGCCAAGAAGTTAGGGCAAAGTCTGGAGTAAGAAGATAAAGCTTTCAAAGAAGAAACTTATGGGAGGAGAGTTTTGATGGAATTCCAAGTTCCCCTCTTTCTGAAGTGCATGCTCATGCACTTATATTAAAAATAGGAGAGCAAGACACAATGGAGTTGAACAACATAAGGGAATTTTTAGCACATGAAGAAGGTCGACTACAATAGATAATTTCTAGACCAACATTTTGGTTCTATTGCACATTATGATTATGTTGAGTGAACATTGGGATACTTTGGTATGTTATTCCACCAATGGGAGGGGGTTTGACCCATTATATTATTACTTTAACATATAATGGAGAAATAGGAGATAGAGGGCCATTGACAGCCCAGAAGGACCTCCAAGTGGTTAGAGGAGTAGTAGTACAATGTACTATTAGAGTTGGCGGAAGTGTGTCACCAATTAGAGAAAGTCAAGATGAAAGTACGCCTTCAGGTAACATGTTGGTAACATAAGAACCATAGGTGCTAGGCATGCATGTGCCTACCCCTTAGATATATTAGAAGATGTCTTTGAGTTTACCTAACTATTGTGGGGTTGATTTTTCCATTGATCATGTTCACTAGTGTGAGTCCATTTGGCATTCAAAAGGAGTGATTTTGTTGGAGGTAAGGCAAGCCTATTTTCCACTACTCTACTAGATCAAGCATATCCATCGTACCAAAATTTTGATCCACATCAGGTGATGGTGGAATATGAACTCTTCAAATCTAAATTCTTAAAAGAGTTCAACATCCATAAATTTGAGAACAAAGCAATGTTGCACTCAAAGAAATCAAATAAAAACTAACAAAGAGCATATGAGGATATGATGCTAGGTTTAAAACCCTAGTGTTCAAGATATATCATGAGATTTATTAGAATAAGTGTGATAATATTAAGAATATATTATATTAATATGGATAATTAGTTTGTTTAAACTATCACCTATTCATGTAGATATTATTATTTCACCTAAAAGCTTAATTAATCTTACAGGGTGTTAAGTATTTTACTATGCTAAACTACTTCTCTTCTTTCTTAGCTAGTTTTGAGCTATCTATAAGGATCTATTTTGTGATATGTTTCATATCTTGTGGCTTTCAATAAAAAAATTTATGGTATCAAAGTTAATGGTTTTATAAGCTTGGATTTACCTAGAGAAATATTTCTTGGTAAACCTAGTGGGTGAGAGGAAGAGAGGGTTATATATATATATATATATATATATATATATATATATATACACACACACACACACACACACTTATGTATTGTGTATGAAGTAAGATTAAAAAAAGAGAGAATAAATTTTTTTTATTGTTGATTTATTTGGATATAAGAGTATCTAATAATATTCATCTATTGCAAGATAATTTTATGCATTATGAAGAAATACATGGAGAAATGCATATAAATCTCAACATAGGAGGAAGCCGTTCTAGATTTTTATTTCAAATTTTCATGGTGGTGTGGTATAATGTAGACCTAACCAAGGAGGAAATAAATTCTAGTAATGCATTTTAGATAAATCAATATTTTTGAGTGAAAGCTTCATAGTAAGTGTCACTTTGCTATGAGTAGGGGTGTCTTGGTAGGAGGAAGGCATAACTATATTACCAATCATTTTATGACATGATTTGATTTGAAATGAAACACATTACTCATCAGTAACATTTTGTTCATTTATGAATTAATTACTATTGTTTTGTGCAAGAGGAAGGAGAAGGGACGTAGCAATACACGAGGCCAGGGATCTTAATGATCTTGTGTGACATTCCAGCCAAGATCATATCTGAGTAGTTTTGGTGTGTAGCACTATATCATAAGTGTAGTATTCCAATAGAAGTGTGTAGTAATGATATTCATCCCAAACCAATTGATCTTAATTTTGTTTTGTGAAGGAGTGAAGCACATTAGTAAAGAAGGATAACATTGATGGAGCATGCACAAGTTTTGTGTGATTAGTTGATACAAAGGTTTTTTATTTTAGCCAAAGTTTGTAAAAAATTCATAAAAATTTAGGACAAAATAAGTTTATTATGTTTTTTAAATAGGTATTCATGTATACTTTGGAAATTTTATATTTTTTCTTTAGAAGTTGTTTGGCAAATGGTTTAATTTCGCATCCAGAAAAACCGTGAAGAATATAAATTTGAAATTTTTCCACATAGTCCAATTAGAAAATCAAAATTGTATGAAAGAATAATTTTGGTCAAACTATTTTTATAAACTGATATTTAATTGTTTTTTCATTTTAAGCAATTTTATGGAAAATGATTAAGTTAATTTCTCATAAAAATTAAAGATTTGAAGCTGGAAAATAGTAGCTTTTCTAGTTTTAGTGTTGAATTTACATGAAAAAGGAATTTAAAAAAAAATCTTTATAGCTTTTATGAATTAATTATTTAAGTGAAAAATTAGGTTAGAATGTCTAGTTTACAAAACCTATTATTGTCAAATTCTCAAAAATTGATAGGGAAAAACTTTAGTTTATAGAATTACAAGATATTTATAATTCTCAAAAATTGATAGGGAAAACTTTAGTTTATAGAGTTAGAAGATACTTATAATATGCAAGTCTTGAAATCTTGATCAAATAGTAATTTCCAAGGAGACAAGACCATATGATGACCTTGATGACTATGATAAGCATCATCGAGAAGCTTTGATGTTATTAAAATTTTTAGTAGCTGAAATTTAATACTAGAAAGTAGAAATGCCAATATTGCTTTTGATTTATGGAAACATCTTACAGCTAAATAACAAGATTCTAAAATTAGAAGGGTATTGTATTTATTTTTTGTTTTTGACTAAGATTCAGGAAGGTGGTTCTATCTCTAAATTATTATTTCAACTAAAGGACATCTATGATTAACTAAAATAAGTTGATAAACCCGTAGATGAGTAAGACTCGATTACTATGGTAATGAAAAATTTGTCATTCTCATATGAATCATTTATTGAGTCACTTCATATGATTCTAGAGAAACAAACCCTTGTTTTTGAGAATTTGTTTGCACTTCTCATGAAAAACTAAAAGAGGAAATAACATTAAATTGCCTCAACAATAGTTTCTATAGGAAGTTCTTTCATAACATGGTCATAAGGCAAGGGAAAATAATGGTATAAAAATAATTCCTCAATAGACACCAACAAAAATAATGTTAGTAATTCAAATAAATCTAAATGGAAGTGATTTTATTGTAAGGAACTTAGTTATTTCAAGAAATATTATCATAAGCAACAATATGATTTGGAAAATAATCAAAATAAGTCATAATCTACAAATGTGGTTGAAGAACATGCAAAATTTTTAGTGGGTGAGTTTGCATTTGTGGTGGCACAAAATTAGTCAGTGTAGTCAAGAATATGGTATTTTGACTTAGGTGCATAAATACACTACACACATCATGAAGACTGATGTGTAAACTTTGTATAAGATGACATTTGCAATGAATCCATTTCCCTAGATGATGGTTGGGTTCACTATGTGAAAAGATATGGAGATGTTTGTATTTCATTGAATTATGTTACACTTTTTAGAATGTTTGGTTTTTTACTAATATGAAGAAAAATAATCTTTACATAAGTGAAATAACTATAAATCCTAACATTTGTGTGGAGTTTAAAATAAATATATGCATGGTTATAAATCTTCATGAACAAAAAATCATTATTGTTGGTATTGGTAAAAAGGGATTGTATAAGTTGATTGATCACAAAAAAGTAAAAAATAGTGCATTAGTAGCAGCTAAAAGCACTAGTGAACTATGGCATAAGAGGTATGGTCCTATCTATTATGAGCATTTTCATACATTAAATCAAACTAACATGGTGAATGAAATGTTTTCTATTTAAAAGAGTTAGAATGTATGTTTAGGATGTTGGGTGGATAAGAAATTTTCACATTGATTTGAAACTTTTAAGGATAAAAAACCAAAGGTGCATTGGATTTAGTACCTATGGGTTTGCATGGTCCAATGTTGAGACCTTCCATATTTGGGTCTTTCCACTACTTATTGCTTACAAATGAATTTTCTAGGAAAAAATGGGCTTGTTTTTTGCATAGAAAAGTCAAAATGTATCTCTAACTTTGTTGTTTGGAAAGATATGGTAGAGAAATAAGGAGGGAAACATGTAAAATTTATTAGATATGTAAAAAGGGATGAGTTCATCTCTAATAGATTCAAGGAATTATACAATAAATAGGGTATACACATGTAATGTTATATGCATCAAAATAAAATGATTGCAAGGAATAATAAGATAGTCATAGAGATGACACATTATATGGTGGATAGATAGAATGTGTATACATAATATTTTTCACTTTTATCATTTAATTATGCTTTCTCTTGCATCAACTTGTTGAGATCCAATATCCTTGAATGCATGTCTTAAAGGGTGCACCAAGAAAGGGATGAGAAGGGCTTTGGTGGTTTTCAAGAGATGTTATTATTCATGCCATGATTTTATCATTCCCATATCCATTCTATCTTCCCCATATTTGATCCTCTAAGCTATTTAATTCCATTTATCCTTATAACTATGAAAAGACCTATATTTTATAACTACATTAGCTCATTTGATGTAGTTATAACCATTATATACCCCATCCCAACTACATCTATTAGGTTAATGTAGTTTTGAATGTTTAAGCACATGTTTCACAATTAAGTTAGTTTGGCCAACCTAGTTTAAGGCTAGTCTGCCTATTTAGGACTAAATAAAGATGGACAAGATTTTTGGATAAATATCTAGGAGGTATTAGGGTCAATAGTCACTATAAATATGAGTTACCCTTTTATTCCAATACATCATATACACTAATTTATCTATGCTTTTGCTTGCACTTTTTCCCTAATCCACATTTGGAGGAGTTATTAATTAGAGTCTTATCCTAAAGAAAGCTTATCTTATGGAAGTATTAGAGATTTTATAGGAGGTCCTTAGTTGGTTTAGAGCCTATTTTCCATCCTTTTGAGTCTTCACAATTGCTAGAATTAGCTACATGATGTAATGAATCTAATAGAAAGCATAAATAAGAGATAAAATAGTAATAGTAATAAACAATAACTGTATATCCAAAACAATAATAGAGATGGATAAATAAATAAAATATGATGAATTAATATGATAATTAAATATTAATTTGATATATAATACACAAATAACCATTGCTTAAATAGAGCAAGGTGTACAAGATAAAGATCAAGGAACTCACACAACACATGTAGTTCAAATGATATCTGACTACATGAATAGTGGAGTGGAACTCCACACTAACAAGATAGGTGTCCAAATTATGTAAATGATCAACACAAGTTGACTACTAGTTAAGTAATCTTATCCTTTTTTACCTTGAATAGTGGAGTGGAACTCCACTATAATAAGATAGGTGTCCAAGTTAACTACTAGCTAAGCAAGCTTATCCTATTTGATGCAAATTATTAATAAACATAATAAACTAATTATAATAAGTAATTAGTGCACCAATATAAATAATAAATACAAGTAAATGTAATAAAGCAAATAAATGCACCAACATCCCCCATAATAGAAGCTTAGGTAGGGATATGCAGATAAGAGTCCTAATAATGTGTAGCCATATTAGGTATTCTATACAAATAGATGAGGAAAGGAAAAAACCCGAAGGAAAAAAATTCTCCTCAAAATGAAGGTCTAGGAGACCCCCCTAAAGAATTGATGCCCTCTAAAGAAATGATGTCTCGTACCCACAAAAGAGATTACAAGTGAAGATACTTGCTCTCAGTGAAAGGTTTGGTGAAAATATTTGTAATATGCTCCTTCATAGGACAATATTGAAGATCAATGATCTCAACCTAAATCAGCTCCTTGATAAAGTGCATATGGATCTCTATGTGTTTGGTTCTCTGATGATGAATTGAATTCTTCAAGATTTGGATAGTGTTCTGGTTATTGCAGTAGATGACTAATGGCTTCTAAAATGGAACACCAAGCTTAGTGAAAATATTTTGAAGCTAAATAGCCTCAATAGTGGCATTAACAACACCATTATACTTAGCCTCTATAGATGAAAGATAAATAACATGTTGCTTATTGCTCTTCCAATAAATGGGTCCAAATCCAAAGTAAAAGCTATAACCAGAAGTGGACTTATGATCATCATAATCACCAACCTAATCATAATCTATGTATCCCACCAAGTCTAAAACTATACTTGCTATATAGTGAATATTGTATCTGATAGTGCCCTGAATGTAGCTCAAAATACACTTAGTAGCTCTCCAATGAAGCTCATGTGGTGTTTTCATAAAGCATGAAACCATGCCAACTGCATATGAAATGTTGGGCCATGTATGAGTCAGATAGATGAGGCTGCCTACAAGCTGGTGATACAATGTGGCATCAACGAAGGGAGTGGAATAATGAACCTCAAGTATAACTCCAGATAAGAAAGGAGCCGGTGTAGGTCTAAAATCAACCATGTGAAATGAAGATAACAAGTTCGTGGCATACTTGGGCTGTGAAAGTGTAATCCCAAAAAAAGACTGTGCTATCTGAATCTCAAGAAAATAGTGCAACAGGCCAATGTCTATCATAGAAAACCTATCATGAAGTGTATTCTTAACACTATTGATGATGGATGCTATGCTCCTTATAGTCATGTGATCATCAACAAAGAGCACTAAGTACAATAGTGAATCCTCCTATCATAGAATGTAGACATTCAGAGCAGAGTGACATCTTGAGAACTCAACCGAGAGAAGAAATGCATCCATATTGAAATACCAAGCCATGGGGGCTTGTTTTAGACTATAGAGAGACTTTTACAAGTGGAACATCAATGAAAGAATCTTGAATGAACCCTTGTGGCTGATTTATATATATCTCCTCATGAATATCCCCATGAAGAAATATGCTCTTCACATCAATCTGATTATACATCCCAACCATGAGCTGCACCAATAGCTAGTATCAAGCAAATGAAATTCATATTAACAACATGCGCAAAGGTTTTTGTATAGTCAATGCCTTCCACTTGGGAACAACCTTTGTCCACTAAGCATGCTTTATACTTATCAATATTTCTATCTACTATAAACATAATCCAATATATCCAAGTACATCATACTAATTTTATTCCCTTAGGAAGAGGAACAAGATCCCAAGTGTTGTTCCTAATCAATGAGTCATACTCTTAGTCTATTGTTGAATCCCACTCAACTATCCCTATGGCTTCTTGAAAAGATTGTGGATCAGAGGCTATGGGAATGTAGGAATGTTGAAGATCATGTTATGATTATGTTCTCCTTATATCTAATGGATCCCTAACAAGAGGGTTTGCATCCACAAAAGTATATCTAGCCCACAAAGGCATCAATGGGTGAGGATATAGAGGAGGAGGAACATGACCTGCTAAACCCTACTAGGGAGGTATTACCTCATCATCTCTATGAGTAGAAGAAGCAAGAGTATCATCATCACTACTATCTAATTCTTCTAAGGAAGAAGAATGAGAAATATTAGAAGATAAGTCTGAATGACTTTCTTCAAAGTAAACACTTCTCACTATAATAAGCTCATGTGAATTTGGATCAATGAGCTGATATCATTAATACCATTAGAATATCCCATAAATATGCAAGTTTGGCTTTGTTTTTCTAAAGTGTAGTGCTTGTCTAAAGGTATGTTAGCCCATGCTAGACTACCAAAGACTCTGAAATGATGCACATTTGGCTTCCTATTACACCAAGATTTAAGAGGTATTATCCCTTTTAAATATTTGTGAGGAACTCTATTATGTATATATGTAGCATAATTAATCACTTCCACCTAGTACTTAGGTACTAATGATTTTACATGAATCATACAACTTGCCATCTCTTTTAAGAATCTATTCTTCTTCTTTGCTACACTATTCTACTGAGGTGTGTATGCAACTGAATGCTAAAGATTAATTCCTTCAAGAGCAAAAAAGTGTTCAAACTTGTTATTCACATATTCCCTCCCATTATTTGTATGAAGGATCTTGACATACTTGCCAGATTTTTTCTCTGCTAGAGCTTTAAACTCTATAAATCTCTCAAATACTTCACATCTTAAATTTCATAAAATAAACCCAAGTATATCTAGAATATTCATCAATAAATATGAAAACATAATGGGTTTTACTAAAAGACAAAGTAGGTAATAGACCCACTAAATCACTATGAACAATTTTGAGTACATGTGTAGCTCTCCAAGCCTTCCCTTTATCAAACTTATCCTTTGGTTGTTTTCCTAAGGCACAACCATGACATACACCCCCTAAAAAATGAATCTATGGAAGTCTTATAACCATCTCCTACTGACTAAGCTGTTGTAAATAACAGTAGTTTAGATGACCAAACTACTCATGCCATAATTTTCTCACTGAATTAGTGTGTGAGAGAAAAACTATAGAGGAAGATTGAGACACAAAGTGGGAGAATGAATAAAGTTGAGTATTATTGTCAACTTTTCCCATTGCAACTAAGGCATTATCCTCCAATTTTTTGATTGATACAGAATCAGGTGTGAACTTAACTTTTTACCAGTATCAAAGTGAGTGATTGGGTAGATAGATAGAAGGTTAGTTGATAACTTTGGCACTTAGAGGACATCCTCAAATACACTACTATAAACATCAATTGTACCTTTTCTTATAACATCTACCTTAGAATCATCACCTATGAGAATATGAGGCAAAGAACTTAGTTCTAATCTAGAAAATTATTCTTGATCAGAACCCATATGGTGCGAAGCACCTGAGTCAATTACCCATGACTTGGGAGAATTTGCCAGTGCAACTAGTGTCTGTAGCTTTCTTTTTCCCTAAATTTGAAGGAGTGGAACAATTCTTTGATTGATTGATGTTATTCTTTTTGAGAAGACCCTTAAGTTCATCAATCTCTTTCTTCCAACAATCTTGTTCACTATGAAACCCCTTTTTATAATAAAGGTAAGGAGTGCCAATATTTTTTTATGAATCCCCTTGCTTATTAGTGGATTTATAATCTCCTTGTGAGGAAGATTGTTGCCCTTTATTCTTATCTTTTTGTGACTTATTTTGATTATTCTACTTCTTTTTACTTGAACCTGCGTTTGATGTTGATGTTGAAACTTACTTATGCTGAGGTTGAATTTCAATTAGAGCTTGAGATTTAAATGACTTGATTAGACCCATAACTATTAACTTTTCTTCTTCAGCCATTTGAATCTTAGAGAATACCTCAAAGGTGGGCATTTGATATGATGTGCCCAATGTGAGTCTATGAGTCTGAAAGCTAGAGATAAAAGGTGAATATTCAAGACCTAATTTGTGTAAGGAACTAAAAATCAATTGAATATCCTTTTTTATAAATTTTACATTCATAAAGTTGTGCCCTAAGATCTATGACTTTAGTGATGTAGCCTTGTATTGTAGCATAATTTTTAGGATCCAACCTAATGAGTTTGTTGTCAATTTGGCAACCATGAACCTCATCTATTTTTTCAAATAATGATGTTAATTTATCCCAAGCCTCTTTTGGAGTTGTACATTTGTCAATATGGAAATTCAAGTCTAAAGACATGTAAGACCGAATGCATCTAATTACCTTAGTAGTTTCAAAAAGAAAGTGTTGTAACTCTTTTGCATCAGTAGGTGGAGTAAAAAGAGTTGTTATGTAAGGTATATATCCTAACATCATTAATGAATTACAAGCATTCTATTTTCATGTGTTGTAGTTATATGTTGTTAATAGTAGGAATTTAGGATTTCCCATGATGCCTTTAGAAATAAACTATCATAAAGTAGAAATCAAAGTATAGAACACACCACAAAACCCCTCTGAATTACTTAGTTTTATCTCATCCAACAAGTATTTGTTGGAACTTTATAATTGAGTACAATTACAAGATTGGATTATAATTTTTTTAGTTTATAAAAAGCTCAATTGGGCCCTCTAGTCTAAAAGTACCAAAAATATGCACTTTATTATAAAAATTTCTATACCAATGTGTTGTGCTAAAAAAAAATTCAACTTTTAAAAACAATGGGACCTCAATACGAGGTTTTATGTGAAATTTATGAGCCTCTAAAGTTGCAAAAATGAAGATGGACAAGAGCTTATATAAAAATTCTAAATTCTAGAAAAATCTAGACAAATGTAGAAAAAATTGAAAGTACATCAGTGAAGATCATGAAATTTTTAGCTATTTAAAAAAATAAATCACTCAAAAATACCTCTCGATGTTCAAATGGCGGGCTTTTAAAGTTGCTCTTTCAAATCTACCTACTGATATGTGAGGCTTGATATATATTTTTTAGTTTGCATAGTCCATACAGTCTGTACAACCATACCTAAGAGTAAAAAAAAAATTGTCTTCCAGGTGACTATGTCCAAATTGGACAAATTTTAAATGGATCTATAGGTTTTGATGCCTTTCAAACACAATTGTGAGGTCTATTTTTCTCAAAAATGCTTTGATTTTTAGGTACCCATCAGATTTGGGCATGGTGCTTATGGATCAAACCCTTGCTAATTTTGCCTCCTGTGTCCAATTTAGATAAAATTTTAGATGATTTTGACTATGTCGGGTACTCTAAACTCAATGGTGAGCTCAAAAATTCTCCACAAAGCTCTAATTTATGCTTGTATACAAAGTAAAAAAATCAATCCTATATCTATATAATTTTTCTCTTGAATATTTATAAATCTACATATTCAAGATAACTCTGGTACCATGTTAAGATTAGCTATAGGATCTAATGAATCTAATAGAAAGCATAAATAAGAGATAAAATAGTAATAGTAATAAATAATAATTATATATCTGAAATAATAAAAAAATGAATAAATAACTCAAATATGATGAATTACTCTAATAATTCAATATTAATCTAATATATAATACACAAATAATCATTGCTTATATAGAGCAAGGTGTGTAAGATGAAGATCAAGGAACTCACACAACATGTGTAGTTCAACTGATATCTGACTACATGAATAGTGGAGTGCAACTCCACATTAACAAGATAGGTGTCCAACTTATGTAAATGATCAACACAAGTTGACTACTAGTTAAACAATCTTATCCTATCTTACCTTGAATAGTGGAGTGGAACTCCACTGTAACAAGATATGTATCCAAGTTAACTACTAGCTAAGCAAGCTTATCCTCTTTGGTGCAAATTATTAATAAACATAATAAACTAATTACAATAAGTAATTAGTACACCAATATAAATAATGAATACAAGTAAATGTAATAAAGAATATAAATTCACCAACAACAACCACAATAATATTTTTCAAAGTACCATTGGCCAAGAGGGAGTTTGAGGCTCGATGGGTTCTTCATCAAGGTAAGTATATTTTAACCCTAGCTCTTTCATTTAATAGATATAAGTTACTTATTGCTTATTAAATGAATGTGTATATATCCTTATTCAAGATTTTAATACACATATACTTAGTATGGCTATATGATTGCTTGAACTTGTAATATTTCCATTTTAGGTAGCCTAGGCCCCATTTGCCTACCATGGCTCCTTACCCATTTTGATATGTTTCTAATATTTTCCCTTACATTTATTATTTGTAATATTATAATAGTTACAATATAGATCTATTTAGATATAATTCATTGTGTTAGAGGCCTAAAGGCCTTGGAAACATTTCCTTTGACATTGGTGATGTAGGTGCTTATCTTGCTAAGTTTGTAGATCCATCAGTCACATACCAAATCATTACATATCATGGGTTATCTTTGCTTAACCTTATTCGAGTATAAATATTTTGAGGTAAGATAATTTTAGGTTGATCAAACCATTACAACATTATGGTGAACTCGATGTGAAACTTACCATTTCATTCACTCTTTTAGCCAAATGTATCATCCAAATCAATATAGTTTTAACTCAATTTTTATTTCAATAAACTATATTGGCAAACTCAACAAATTGTATTGGTCAATGTGATATAGTTCTATGTCTTCCCCAACTACATCCAATTGGATGATACAATGCATTTTTTTATAGCTACCAACTAGTGCCACTTTTTTAGCCAAACTGTATCGGCCAACTCACTATATTCTATTTTTAGCTTTAGTTTCTAACTATATCGATATGGATGATATAATATATTTATTATTATAGTTCATTTTTAGCTAGCCACTAATTGGCACCACCTTTTTTAGCCAAATAATATTGGCCAACCTAATATAGTCTATTTTTTAGCTTCAATTTATGAATGTATTGATTTGGCTGATACAGTTAGTTTCTTATGATCAATTCTTTTTCATCAAAATTTTTTAGTCACCTATCATCATGATGCCACCTCTTAGGATCTTTATTTCCAACCTCAACCCATTCAGATCCTTCTTAGGTTTTTATTTTCTCCCTATCTTGTCCACCATGGAAGACAACTCTTTATGGTGCAGGTTTTCCCAAAATCATTCTAGATCTTCTCAACCCAAATATCAATCTACCTCACATCATATAGTAGATCCAAAAAATACTTAAATTCAAATCCAAAATCATGAAAAATATTCACCTTATACCATCTTTACTCATTCTAAACCTAGAAAATGTATAATCATAAAAAAACTATACATTAATAGTTGGAAGCTCACATTATGTTCCACCTATTACATCCAATGTTCACATTCCTCTTATTACACATGCATAACAAGATCATCTACCATTATCACTTGAAAATGTAACATGGTTGAAATCAATCAACTTGAATATCTAGATGATTCCCAATACTTCAAGAATATTGATGATGATACCATTTACATTTCGAACAAAAATAATGGATTTAACAAGTTTCCTTCTTCTACCAAATTTAGGGTAACCAACACTAATTTTGAGAATATTTCTCCCAATACCAATGTTATAAATAGCCATCCTAATACCTCTAATCAAAATCCACCTATTGATACAAGTCAAATCCTTACACAAATGGTCCAACAAATTACCATTATGCAAGCTTATAATAGTTCCCAAATGATCCAAATTCAAAAACAAAATTTGCAAATGTCTAGTCAACCTCAATTCATCATGACTTAGCCAAATCATAATTTTATTCTTCCTCTTAAAAATGTTAATCAAAACTTTATTCCTCAACTTCCAATTCAAAACAAAATGATTCAACATCTTCAAAATAAACCTTTATCTCTACTCATTGTGCCTATATACATTGGAAACATCTCTCCAACTATCACATATGATGGAACTAAGGATCCAAAATTCTTTCTCAAATATTTTGGCAATCTCTATAAGGAATGGGTTCAAACTAATACCTTTTATACTAACAAAATTATATCCAAAACCTTTACTGGATATGAATTAGGATGGTATAATCAACTTCATAGACATTCCATTACACAAAGAGAGGATTTAGTCAATTCTCTAGTTAAGGAATTCCAACATAATAATCTTCTTGAAAATAGTCTTAGCAATTTCATCAATGCTAAGCAACTTCCTAACAAATATGATCACACTTTGATCAAACAATGAAAGTCTCTAACTCAAAAAGTGAATTATAAAAAAAAGTGATGGTAATGTTTTTAAAATCTTTGGCATTGGTCTTAAATACACTCTTGAATACAAAGTTAGGATGTTTTCCCCTAAGACTTTAGAAGAGGCCTTAGATCAGGAAAAAATATAAATACTTTCTTATGAGTCAATTTGAATCATCTTTTAAATAATCAACTATTGTCACTGATGCCACTTCATCTCAAATTAATCCTCCCACAAAACCTAATGAGGGAGCTTCAAAACCTAACAATATAATCACTACCCACTCTCCATTGAGTCTCCATGAACTCAAGAGAAATATGCCACCTTCTGAATCCATGAGCTTTGAATCTTCCAAACACACTCCAAAATGGTTCAATCTTGATAAGTTTTATTGGTGGCATGATATGATAGGTCATTCTCATGAGAATTATCATGATCTCCAATGATTTATTCTTGCTTCCTTGCTTGGTCCACATTTAAATATTGATGTTATTACTAAATGATGTTATGAATACTATCTTAAAGTATCTCAAACTTAATCTAATGAATCACAAACACATCAACATCAACTACCTAATGATCAATGTCAAAAACCTTCTAATCCTAAATCATCCACTAATGTTTTCTAAACCATAATTTATCCTCCTTACTATAGTAATAAGGAAAGAATAACTAACATGAATAAATTCAAATGGGTGGTTACATTCATCAAACCTTAACCTCTTAGATCAAACAAACCTAAGGAGCACCTAGTTTGATTGCCTACTCCAAAGTACATCATAAATGATCCTCATTTAGATCATAGACCTATTTAGACATCTTCAACAAGTCCTATGTCAATTTTAACATCCTTAAAATCCAACTGTATCAATACATTTACATGTCTTAAAATATATTAGGTAGCCTGATGTAGCTCATTATAATAGTTCAATTTTATCAAATTATATCAGCTAGCTTGATGAAGTTCATCCTCTGAATCTAGATTCAATAAACTACATCAGATGGATTGATGTAGTTCATCATAACATTTCAATTTTATTAAGCTACATCAGTCAACCCAATGTAGTTCATAATAGTCTAGTTTCATAAAATTGTATAGACTAACCTAATGTAGCTCATTTTAATTATCTAGTTTGATCAAACTACATTAGTCAACCTAATGTAGTTCATTCTACTAGTTCAATTTCACCAAACTAAGTACTCTAGCCCAATATAGTTCATTCTAACTGTCTAATTGCATCAAACTAAATCAACCAACTCAATACAGTTTATTGTAACTATCTAATATCATCAAACTACATTGACCAACCCAGTTCATTTTAATCCACTAGTTTATTTTAACCAAACTATATTTTCTAACCCAACGTAGTTCATTCTTCCTATCTAGCTTTATCAAACTACATTGATTAACCTAATGTAGTTTATTCTACCAGTTTAGTTTCACCAACATGTATTAGCCAACCTGATGCAGTTCATTCTTCCTATATAGATTTACCAAACTACATTATCTAGCCTAATGTAGTTTATTCTACCACTGCAGTTTCACCAAACTGCATCAGCCAACTTGATACAATTCTTTCTTCTTATCTAGCTTTACCAAGCTACATCAACCATCTTAATGCAATTCATTCTACCAATTTTATTTCACCAAATTACATCTTCTATCCTAATATAGTTCATTTTAACCATCCAATTTCATCAAACTACATTAGTTAAATTGATGTAGTTCAATCTACTAGTTTAGTTTCACAAAATTACATCTTCCAACCTGATATAGTTCATTATAATTATCCACTTTCATCAAACTACATTTATATCTTGATACAACTCATTATACTAGTCTAATTTCATCAAACTATCTCAACGACCCTGATGCATTTCATTCTAACAGTTCCATTTCACCTCACTCAACATTACATGTTGGGCATCTTGTGATACCCATCCACATGCCACTTTAGACTTTAGGGCATTTTTTGATTCCCCTATAAAAATTACCCTTTGGGGTATCCTACTATGCCTACTCTCCTTATACATTACATAATAATAAACAAATTCAACTTCAAAAATCCTTTTGAGACACATAGGCTTGTATTTCACATTCTTATATTTGATATAGACGTTAGCATCGGTTTTGCTTGTCATTTTTTATCTTTTATTTTTATTTTTATGAATTTTATTTAATTTTAATTACACCATTATTTCCTATATGGTTCTTTGGATTTATTTCATTTTAATTTAACCATTGTTTCCTTTCCTTTTATTTACTTTTATATCATAATAATTTCAACCTTTGTTTCCCTTGTGATTCCTAGGTAACACCTTTGGGTTTTTCATTGATTTTTATTTTATCATGTTTTTGAATTTTTTGCCTTAGTCTCTTTGTGATTCTTAGGCCCTAATTTATTTTTCCTTATTTTAGGATGATCATTTAACTTTCCCCTATTTTTGGGATGACTACTACTTGTTGGCTAGATATTTTGTACACTAGCAATAGTACCTAGGTAGTCATGGGATTAAATCCCCTTCATTTAATAGTGAATCTCCCATATGCTTTATGCCTATCTAATTCTAACTATTCACAACTTTTAGTTATTCATAGGATATAAAAAATTATGCATAAGTGATCTTATCTTAGGGTATTAATTTAATTACAAAGTTCATGAACCATAATAGAGTGATTTGGCAACAAGTAAGTAGCTGATTTAGAGAATATGTAAAGAAGTTCTGAGAAATAAAAAATGAAAAGATTAGAATATGTGAGAAGAAATAATTTATACTTCATAACAAGTAGTTTTATAGAGTTGATTGAATCTATACAAATAGATAAACATTCAAGAGATGATAATTCTTTCAATAAATGAGTAAGAAAAACTTGAATTCATATTTAGATTTAAAGATAACACAAAGTTTACCATTTTAATCTTCATAAAATGCACCAAATGGTCTCCTTAGACGTAAAGTTTTATAGACATCAACTTCTTTCTTATTCACTTTGAGCTAATTTCACACAAAAATATTCAAAAATCTAAATGCAAAGTTTTAGTTTGACTAAACTTTCTTGATTCAGTTACAATTGCTTTCCAAAAATTACCATCCTTTGGCATGCAAGCCTTCACTATTACTTATACTATTTTAGATGTCAAAATCAATTAGAAGACAACTCCTTGAATTCCCATGTGCTACGCTAAAAACTAAAAACCATTGAGAGGTGTCCTATAATTCTCTTGTGTGGCATGCAATTTATGATGACATGTAGCACTTGTTGGTTTCACTGGATCAAAAATAATCTCTTTGCATGCTGTGCAAAGCTCACTTAAACAATTTATTTTTACAAAATAACTTCAAGTAATGGCTTCCAACCAAGTTACTTTAGTCTTACATTTTACAAAGTAACTTTGCTAAAAGACATTAATTACAAAATAATTACTTAATTTTTTTTTCTTCAAATACATTACTTGAAACATCAAAATAAAATAGAAGAAGATAGAAGGAAATAAAATAAACATTTGAGAAGAGAAGCAATAACAATCACTCCAATTCATGAAATTTAGATTTGCACTTTTCCCTTGTACTTGATATGTTGGGACATTATGAACTTGAATACTGCATTATCTAATTTGGTAACTGATTGCCTTTCTATTTCATATCTTAGTAGTTTCCTTTCTAGCTTCTTGCAATAAAATTTTACTTTCTCAAGCCTAGGTTCAAGCCTCTTGACCTATTGTTGAATCCTTTATAGATTTTGTTATGAAAGGAGTTGACTCCTTTATAATTAACTTCTTGAAATGTTGATGCAATTGTTTAGGTCTCCTTAGCATTTTTTTAGACCAAATATTTATGAGGTAGAAGATGCAGTCCTCTAGATACACTTTCACATTATGAGCATCTTCTTCTAGAGTCTTTATCTCTTCTAGCATTGCCCTAATAATATGCATGTGAAAAGATATAAGTTGTTCTTCTTATTTTACTTTCTTTTTTGATCCTTTTGGAACAATATTTTCTTCAATCAAAACCTTTTCACTTAAAGAATTTATTCATTGAAGGATTTTTTGATACAATTAAAAGATTTCATTCTCATTTTCTATCTCCTTCATCACTATCTTCATTTGTGCTAATTTATTCTCAATGTCATCCAAAGTGCCTAGGGCCTTAGGAAACAATTTCTGTGTAGTTTGTAACATCTTCTCTATCCATTCATCAACTGCCTTGGCTTTTTCCCCAATTTTTTATACCTCAATTATTGTTTATTGATCAAATGTATCTCCTAAAATTAATGATTATTAAGTTGTAAATATTGCCATCTTATCAATTATTTCACATAACTTAACAATTTGTTCCTTCAACTTATCTTTATTAGCTTTCTCTTCATTGAGCTTCTAGAAAAGAGTATTGATCGGGGTCTGTGTGTCCTATTTCAAGACTTCTATAATGACTTCTCCAAGGGATACCTTTGTAATTGTTAAATTTTCTTTAGTGACTTCATCTTTATTCTTACCCTATGGAGGAACTGACATCTCTGCTAATTTATGGCTCGAAGGCTCAATTATCAACTTTGAAGTCATTTTAACACTCTTGGGTTTATTAACCTTATGATCAAGACTTATCAGAAGCTGTAAGTCTATCTCCTCCAAGTTAATTTCTTATTTAGACTCAAGGGTTGTCTACAATGCCAACCATGAAGATAAATATGTACTAGTTAAAGTGGCTAAATGTACTACTATTTATTCATTCTATATCATTTGTAGTTAATTGCTCATCTTTTTATTTCTTCTTCTCTTTTTATGCCTTTGATTATTTATCTATTTCTTTCTCTTTTTCTTTGTCCTCAGGTTTACCTATTATTAATTCTTGATATACTTCCTCGGATGTAGTCACCTCTCTAGTAGTTACCTAATCTAGTTATTTTTGGACATGAACAAAAGGAATGGTGGGTTGATCCTCAGAAGGAGGTGGAAGAGGAGTAGTAGGTGGAATGGATGAAGGCAGAGGAGGAGGAACATTAGTCTCCTTCTAAATAAGTTTCTTAGGAAACTTGAAAATTAGAGATTTTAGGGGTGGCATGAGTGTGGAAGGATTCACATCTTTCATTACTGGTTGAATTGGTTCCTTTTCCTTCACCAGTAATGAAGACAAAGATGTGGTAGAAATATGAATGGTAGAAGAAGGAATGGTAGAAGTAGGAATAGTAGAAGTAGGAATGTTTGTGGAAGAGACTAGAGGAGATGTAGGAGTAACTAGCTAAATTGGTTTATTTTCTTTCACCCAAGAGTATGTGTCATCAACGTTCTTCAATTTCAACTTTTCTTTGGGTTATTGACTACTTTCTCCTTATACTACTTTAATTTTGTGACTAACTTGACCCATTTCCATCATTACTGGATTCTTCATGCAGGAGCCATTACCAAGAAGCCATATTGAAGTCATAGCAAGAATCATTGAAGTTCTCTTAGCAATAATCTTGACTTGATTCTTCTTGAAGTCAATCTCTAGAAGTGAAGTATTGTCTCCTCCTATGTCATGATAAGAATCATGAATCACTTTTTTGTAATCCTTCATATCCTATAAAATTATAGCCAAATCAAAAGAGTGAATTTGCTCAATAGTCATCTTACTGTTATCACTTCTTCTCACCTCAAACTCATCTCTACAATCAATCCAAATTATTCAAGTGCAAGAATATGTATATACTCAAGACAAACTATGTTTTGAGTTATGCTTCTACAATCAAAATTTGCTTTATCTTCAAAATGTGATTGATTTTAGTTGTGATACATTTCCATTTGTATATTCTTTGCATTATAAATACTTGCACAGTGATAGTGGCCAATAAAAATAGGAAAATCAATAGAGGAATGGTGAACCTTTGACTGTAGGTCATGAAATTATACTAGTTGCCTACGCAACTCCATTTGAATCCATTTATCAGTAGGGTACCTAGGCAATTTGACTAGTGTCCCTATGAAACCACCAATTCAAATATATGTGAAATTAAATAATTAAATAAAAATGCATTTAAAATGAGAAACCACCTCCTAAGCTACATGTAATACTCTTTTGGCCTTTAAGGAAACATTTAATTTATAGATGATTTCATAAAAGAATCCATCATTTACCCTCTTGTAATGATTGAAGTATTTAGACAGAGTTAACTGAGGATAATATTCATATATAGGATTTGTTACCAACATCCATTTTATAGTTAGCCTAGAAAATGCTCCACTTGATGCTGCTGCATATACTAGATATGAAGTCATCTTAAAGTCAAGAATCTACAATACATGACTTAACTACTAGCCAATGTTGACACTTATCATTCTTGACCATTCAATCATAGTAGACAAATATATGCATAGCCCTAATGTATGCATACATCCACATGATTTTTTTTTTTGGCATTCTTCTCCCCAGTAATTCTACATAATAACTGAGTGATATCATTCACTTCTTGAACCAAATCAGATCTTACTATTTGTTTAAGAAACCTTGAAGGTTGCTTTGGTTTCCTCAGATAATTAGTATTCATTATCTTGATACAATCTGATGTCTTATTTTCCCATTGACTTTTAGATTTTTCCATTGATACATCAAGCAATTTAGATCTCACTGGGATCTTCAAATAGTAATCAAAATATTGAACATCAAACCTTATCACCACATTGCCAATAATATCTTTTACTATCCTAGTAAGAGAATCATAATACTTAGCACACTTTAAGATAAACTCAAGAAGTTGTGAAACATGTGGGAATGTTGTAGCTTGTAGGATCCCACTATTGGTCATTGCTTGCATGCGTGGTGTCCTTAATTATGGATTTTGACCTTTTTAATAGCTCAGTTATGAAAACATGTCCTATGTCAGTATCACTTATCTAAGACAACTTGGAAGCAATATATGACTCAATGAGATATATTTTGTATTCATATTTCATCTTTGCTTCCTTTGACTTCTCAATTTTCTTTGCCTTAGTCTTCCCTATCCTACTCAGCCCTAGAACTTCTTCAAGTGCTAGCTCAAGAACTTCTCTAATTAGAGTTATTTGTTATTCTACTCTAGTTGCTTCTTCTTCTAATCCTAACATGTATTTTATTAATAGTGGGAAGGCTTGGTGAATGATTTTGAAAACTCAGTAATTACTCTTGCTAATTTAGAAAAGGTTGAGCAACTGATTCAAGTTATTTCCCTGAGTGACAATATTAATTAAGATTCAAGTTATAAAGAGATTATTATAGTATAAATCTTTGAAAAATATGGAAAGATCATGCTAAGTAACAAGTTATCTTAACTTTCATAAGGTCTAGGGAATCTCTTAAGTCTTCAAAAGTAAAAGTTTTGAGTGAGTGGCAAGTATTTACAACTCTAGGTTTCTTTAGGATAATTACTCAGGTTTTTATGGACAAGTTACTTAGATTGGAAAACATTATGAATCAAAATAAATGAGTAATTATAACCCCAAGCAAGTAAGTAGTTGTTAAAAATTGGAGTAGTAATGCTCTTGCTAACTTTAGGTTTCTAGGGACCAGTTACTTGGGGTTAGGACTTCAGGAAGCAAGCAATCATGAAATGTCTAGGTAATATGGTCTAGGTCAAACATTAGGGTATTTATAGAAAAAATAAATGATTTGGGGATTTTTATTAGGGTTTTATAATGCAAAATGTCTCTAAGGATTTTACAAGGTTTTCCAACATCAATGTATGCAAAAAAGGTAAACAATTGCAAGAAAAAAAGAAATAGTAGAGAAAATTTTAAAATGGCAAATGAAAACTTACTATTAAAAAAATTAGATGAATAACCAAATTGGAAACATGAAAACAAAGGAAAAACACCCTATGTACCTTGACTGCAAATGGGTCGTGAAGGAATTGCTCAAAAATCACTCTAGAAGTTCAAATGGTGTTACTCAGGATTCGTAGGGGCAACAACTTGGTTAAACAACTTGAAAGCTAGGTAGGAAATGAGGTGTATTTTTCAATTATTTATATTAACCCATGAATTAATGACAAATAAGTGACATGTGGAAATGAATCCATGCAAGCATCTTGACATTTGTCGGGTTTCACAAATTGCTTTGCTTGAGTTTGTCTACGTGGTCAAGTACCTTTAAAACCCTGATTTGATTTATGCTTATGAAGACTTCGGATTTGAAAAATATCATTACTTTTACTTATTAATTTAATCAAGTGAAGAAAATTTGAAACCCTAGGTTTGTTGTAAACTATAATTTGTGAACTTATGAAACTACTTTACTTCAACTTTCACTAGAAGCAAATTCATTACTCCATTCTGGTTTGATCTAGATAGTGTAATTTGGGTTTGAGACAACTTAATTCAAAGGACATAAGTAAAATAACTTTGAGAATATGAATTGGCCTAGCAATGAGTCCCAACACTTAAATTTTTGAATCTCTTGAAATGATGAATAAAATGGGTTTTATGAGAATGACCCAAGCAAATATTTCTAACCTTATGGAATAATTTGAAGCAATTGGGACTGAAATCAATCACAAGGAAAACTACTAAATACTAAGTCTTATTCGGGGGATTAATTTTTAACAAGGACAAGTAACACACAAAAGAAAAAAGACAAATTTTTTAATAAGACTAACCCAAAATTATATGTGTGAAATTTTTGGGGACACTAATACTTTAATTAGTGCTTGTTTTAGATCCCTTGTAGGTTAACTCAACCTATTTAGTGACTTTCCTATCAAAATATAGCCCCACCCATTTTGGAGCATTAGTTTCACTTTTTGTGATCAATTATGAGCATATTCATCATTATATCACCTATTACATGGATGGATATCTTAGGACCCCCATCTTTCCCTTATTTACTTTCATTTGAAGCCCACATAGGTTAGTTTTGAGATTGCACACTTACTTGTGGGTAAGGATAAGATTATTGAGACACCATGGTCTTTATGTTTTACTCTCTAGTGGCTGAGTTTAAACTCTTTTGTGTTATTTATCCATATCATTCATGTTTGGCACTCTAAATCTGTATGGAAGAGGAATATAAAAATCCAAAAGAGTTAAAATCCTTATCATAATAAAAGATAATGTTAAAGATTAATATAATCCTAAAAGTCACGTCACACCAAAAGATGTGATATTTGCTTGGCACATCTCCTATATTATTTAAATCTCAAACTCCACAGTTGGCCTCGTGATCAAACTGAGGTCCATTGGGGTGCAGTAGGATAATATATTGGAGTAAGAGGTTTCACTATATTACATCATATTATCTTTCTACATTTTAGTTCCACCTACCTTCTCACATAAGTACCTAATTTTCATAGTAGATCAATGGATATTTAAGGGATCTTAAAGAACATGGAACACATTGTGGGAAGGTAGGATTATTTTAATTTTAATGCATATAGACTTTACGAGATGATCTATGTACTTCACTTATCATCCCAAGCTTTTTGTTCACTAGTTGGAATGTCCATGGTCGTAAATGTCAATAATTCTTAGCCTCACCCACTTGTATAGTGTGTTTCATTCTTGTTAAGGATGTTCACATCACCCATGTGGTGCCTTACATTCCTTATTTACATCAAATTTTAATGATATTATCCTTGATGGGTATCAATTTAGTTAATGACATCCTTGATCCCATTTTCATTCTTATGCTTCTTAGCTTCTAATTTGTGAGTTGCATTGTAATACCTTGGATAGGACCAGGTTTTTCTCATAAACTTTTTTAACCATTTAATTACCACACCATCTCATTGTCATACTAGTCATGTCATTAGGTGGTTGTCCATTACTACATTTTATTTTAGAGAAAGCACTAAGTTTGAGTTGTCACTCTTTAGATATTTTCATTTTTCATTTATCCATCATATTCTAACTTGATTACAGTGAATTTCACTTATCTTCATTTTACACGATTACATGTTTTTATTCATCTTTGACTTGAAATGTTTATCTTATATTTTGATTTACAATTTCATTTTAAGTCATTCATATTTTCTTCATGCTTCATTTGATATTCTTATCTTATATGAGATTACATTCATTTACTTACATATCTTTGTTGGACTCTTATTACATTGATATTTCATTTATATAAAATGTGTTACATGTTTTTCAAATTATATAGTATGTTATACATTAATTTTTCATTATTATTCCTTACATGTTTAGATTATTGGCCCTAACCTAGCCTTTATTGCAGGTAATATGCCCTCCATGATTGAGACTATAACATTTTCATGTAGTCATTTAGTGTAAATGTAAGTCAAGGTATGTATACTTTTAATTATTTTCAAAGATACAAGCTAGCAAAGTACCATCATGTGTTGTATGATTTATAAAACTAAATATGTGGTGTATCATAAAGAAACTCATTATAAAAAGATATCGCACAAACATGTAAATCATACACATCAAATGACAATGTAATTATAGATCATAATGATAATGTTTCAATAATAAATACAATACAATGTACATATATAAGATACGTGGCTCCATGAAGCATAAGTTCCACGGACTCTAGTATCTTACTAACATTAAATAAATATTTTTATGTGGAGGAGAGCTTTGGCCAAATTTTTTAATTAATTAATGATCTATAGGATCAGTCAATTTTATACACACCACTTGATTAGATTACCCTCATCTGGAATTGTGATTCTAGTAATCTAATGAAGTTTATTTCACTACTTAGTAACAACAATGCAAGACTTGGTCAACATAGTATAACCAATAGATTCATACATATTACATCTTACTAGAAAACATAAAACATGCTAAGCATAGGAATAATATAAATGCATACATTTGTTCCATCAAATGTATGGAAAATATCATAATAATATATATCATATAAATAATAGGAATAATAACTATAGTTTATACCATCCGAGTATAATATACATTTAAAATACAATATTCTAATTATTATAAGTAGTTTCTAAATATAATGCACCTTATGATAACCCATATTATCATAGTCTAGTGTTCTTAAGAACAACTACTAAATACCACAACTAGTCATAATAAAGTAGTTATAAATCAATGAAAACATAAGTTTTTATTCAAACAACTAGTTATCTTTCAAGAATCAAATGTCCCATATTCTTAATTATGTTTTATTTGAACATGACCTTACATTTATACACTTGATTAGGAGTCTATATTTTGTTAACATAGTTCCTCGGCTCTTGGAGTCCCATGACCAATTATTTTATATTTGTCAATAAAACTTAGAGGCATACAATCCAATTCACCCATATTCATTATACTCTTATAATAACTCCTAAATATTTAGATAGATATATTTCCTTTATATATAAATATGCTCAACAATATATATGGACATGGTTTAAAGATGTCAATAGTCTATTATGATTCTCAGCTAATTACTTGTCAATATAACCTTATTGACAAGATATTACTAAACATATTGATATTTCCATAATGTTAAGGAATAAATAAATATATTCACATAAAATTATAGTTTTAACATGAATAACCATTACAATTTAAATAGGTAAAGATAGATAATATCATTGTTTTACCTTGGACTAAGAAGAGTCTATGTAACATAGTGTGATTCATACTCTCTTCTAAATATCCAAGAAGAGGATCACAAAGAGGATGAGTTTAACAATAGAGAAAGAGGATACTTTGGATAAATTTAGGTGCCATAAACCAATGATGCTCACACACATTACATACATCCAATTATTAATCATTCATAACACAATAATGAGACACATATATAAGGATTCATGGATTTACCTTATGTAATAGCTAAAACCAACGATAAAGAGAATATTTAAGAATGATTAAGGGTATAACAGTTAAACATATGCATCCAATTATTTAGATCACATAGTTTCTATTTTGGATTACATAATACATATAATATTGATCAAAATAAATATTCTTATTATAAAGTTATGGATATTGGATATAAAAGAGTTCATAATATCTTATAAAAAAGATATATAAATGCAAATCAAGAGTGAACTACACAATATATTGATGGGATATATATACAAGTCATCAGATTTAGATATTCACTACATATAATCAATGTAATATACTAAAAAATAATATTTATTATGCTATCTTAATACATATCTTTGGTACATCATTATTTTAAATAGTTTGCTAGTTTTAACTGGTAGATCACTGCATACAACATATTTAATATAAGCCATTGTTTCTTCTATCCTAAATTAATTATTTTATCTATACAACCTCAGTTTACTAAAACACCAGTTTCCCCTAGACTGTAATTTCTATTTGGGAGATCACTTGATTTTAACAGTACTATTTACTCTTTTATATGAGTCACTATACAGTTCATTAAAGTTTCATAACACCAATCATTGAACACATCTCCAATGCTAGATATATAAAGTCATTACTTTCATTATTTCAAATTAACCTTTATAAATCATTGCATATATATTTACTATGTATATATCATTATGTAACTTAGATGGTCGCCATGTTTATATTCTTAAGTTCATTATTATTATATTACCAAATGTATAAATACAATATAAAATATATAGTGACAAAGTTTCAAATCTATATAGTTTGTTGTTCTATCTTTTTGACTGCTTATATAAACCACACAATCATAGCTAACATTACACCATGTATAAGTTGTTCATAATATATATATATATATATATATATATATATATGTGTATATATATATATATATATATATATATATATATATATATATATATATATATAAAAGCTACTATGTGAATTGACATACTTACACTGTCATAATTATTGCATCTTTGGATTAAGTTTTTAATATATTCAATCTTATATAGTTTACTATATACACTTAGGCATTGTTTCATAATTATAAAGTTTGGTATAAAATCTTCATGTCATAGCTATTATAATTTTATGATAAATGGTTAACTATCACCACACAGACTGTTATTTTCATCACATAGTCTATACAATATAAAAAAAACACACAAAAATTAAAGTTTTTACAAGAGCAATGGTGCCTACCTAGAATTACTCTGCATTCTTTCCATTTGATACCTTGTCTTCCTTCTTCTCTCACTACGTCCCGTTTCTTTCTACTTCTTTTAGATTTTTGTCCCCTCTCAATTTTTTAAATCTTTCTTCTTTCATGAAAAAGACGTAGATTTATTTAAAGCTATCCCCTTTATTTTTTTTAATTCCATATATTCCTCTTTTATTTTTTTCTTAAATTAAAACCTTTCTACTTTATTTTTATTAATTATTACTTTTTTTATTTTTTTCTTTTTTTAATTTTCCTCTTAAAAATTAATTATCATATTTTATCAATTTTATTTCTACTTACAATAATTAATATAATTGCTAATTAAATCAATACCTCTAATATCATAAAGACTTAATGATAAATTCATTAATCAATAAATCTATATTTACTTTAATTATGCAAATCACAAAACATTAATGTTTATGAATATGCCAAGAATGCAATCACACAAGATGAGTTCCTTATAACCATTAAACTAAATTAACCATGTGTATACAAATTTAAATGCAATAAATATAAAAACACTCTACACTAACCATTTCATTATGCATATAATATGTACTAAATAATATAGTGTATGCAAGGTTCTAGCCAATTTCTCTATCATCCTCCAACAGCTCCATCTAATTCACCCTCTTTGATAATGCTCTCTATCCATTATGCTCTGAGGGATGAGTCTTTCCTATGTCAAGCTCACAATAAGTTGGTAGTTAGACCATAACATCATGACATATACATTGTAAAATATAGTTAAAATAACAAATCAACATGATCATATTATAAGAATATACATTAAAACTAACTAATAACAATGTAATCATGTAATATAAGCAATATTCAACTATCCCATAACAACATATAACTCATAGCTTAGTTAAAAATAAACAAATCAAATTACTAGCTATAAATATCAAAGGATAATCAAGTAAGTTTTCTGAGCGAGGAATTAGGATGTAAGATCGTTCCCTCCTAAAACTATTCATCATTTCAGATGACTCTTATTCAAACATAAGTTCTAAAATAAAAACATTGTTCAGTATAAAAATAACATAGTATAAAGTATCAAATCAAGCAAATAAATGTGGAAATTACCTATATAACTCATCATAGTCCTTCCAAGTAGAATTATCCTTAGATTATTGGTCCTATAAGACCTTTTACTATGACATCTCTCTCTATTATGAAAACACAGGTTGTGAGTGTCAGTTACACTAATTGGTTCTACCATGACCACCCTGGGATCTAGAACCTGCAAAACATTCCAATCCAACACATGCATATGATTAACTATATGATTTTTAAGATAAGAAACATGGAATACATTATGTAATAGAGATAGGGATGGTGGAAATACAAGCCTATATGCTACACAAATGACCACTTTTAACACCTCAAATGGTCCCACATTTCTTCGTGATAGTTTCATTGACTTCTTGAATTTAATCAAGCTCTTTTATGGCTTAACCCATAAGAACACTTTATCACTCACTAAAAACTACATATCTATCCTCTTCAAATCAAAATAAATCTTCTTCCTATCATTGGACATGATTAATATTTATCTAATTAATTTGACTTGTTCTTCTATTTTTGAAATCATCTTAGGTCTAAAGACTACCTTGTCCTCTAACTTGTCCCAACTGATTGGTATCCTACACCTTATTCTATATATTACCTCAACTATTGCAATATTCAAAGCTAATTGGTATGAGTTATTATATCCAAACTCAACCAATAAAAGATAATTTTCTCACTTATATTTTTGATCCATGCAATATATATGAAGAAGATCCTCTAACATCTAATTAACTCGCTCAGTCTGACCATCAATCTCTAGGTGATATGTAGTGCTAAAATTTAGGTTTATACCCAAAACTAAATTCAAAGTTACCCAAAACCTATAATTCATTTTTAAATCATAATCTAAAATGATCTTCTTTAAAAATACATGCAACCTATATACTTCCTTTATAAACCTCTTCGTAAGAGTATGTGCATCATCAATCAATTTTTTTGGTATAAAATGAGCCACCTTGGTTAGTTTGTCAACTATTACCAAAATCATATCATGCATATTTCATCACATTAGTAAACCTTGGATAAAGTCCATAATAATCACCTACCAATTCTATTTTGGTATATCATGAAGATATAACAACCCAATTGGATGCACATGTTTAGCTGTCACTCACTAAAATTCTAGACAACATGACACATAGTGTGTTGCATCTCCTAGATGTCCTGAATATGAGGCATTATGTAATTCCTTTTAGCACTGTGATCAACATATTCTCTTGATTTATCACATACATCCTTCCATTATAATGCAATAGACCATCACTCTCTAATTTGTATCCTTTATACCTAAGACTTTGAGCATTCTAAGATAATGTTTTTTGACCTGGTCTTAGAATTCATCTCCTAACAATAATTCAATCACTCGATCATTGAAAGTACTCCTAATCGTATCCATGACTGTTATGTACCTTCTATGAATTAACATCAACTACTCTATTTTCATTGCCTTTGATATAGTTGATATCAAAATCATAATCAGATAATAACTCTAGTCAACGTCTCTGATGATCATTTAAATTCAATTGGGTGAAAATATATTTGAGTCCAAAGTTATTCATCTTGAGCTCAAATGATTTTTCTAACAGATAATGCTGCCACACTTTCAAAGCATGGATAATTTCTACATGTTATAGTTTATGAGGGGCATAGTTCACCTCATAAGGCTTAAGCTTTATTGATTCATAAGTTACTATTGTATCGTCTTGCATAAGGGATTTTCCTAGTCCATCCCTTGATGTATCTGTGATCACTAAAAATTGACCATTGGGGTCAAGAACTCTTAACACTAGTGCTAAAATAATCCTTATTTTAAATTCCTAAAAAACTAATTCACACCTATCTAACTAAATAAAACTTTAGTTCTTACATCATATAGAGGTAATTGGATTAGCTATCTTGAAATTTTTTGGAACAAACTTCTTGTAATAACCTAAAAATCCCAAAAAAATTATTAACTTGTGTAAATTCTTTGGCACTATCCATTACATAATAGATATTATCTTTGATGGATCTACTGAGATACCATCCATAGAGATAATATGTCCTAGATATTGCATTCTTTCTTGGAAAATTTCACACTTAGACAATTTACCATATAACTTGTGCTTTTGCAACCATTATAGAACTAGTTCTAGATGTTGAAATTGTTCCTCTTCATTCTTAGAGTATATAAGAATACCATCAATAAAAACCAAAACAAAATGATCCAGATAATCTCTGAATACATTAATCATGAGATTCATGAATGTTGTTAGAGCATTTTTCAACCCAAATAGTAACACTGTGAACTCATAGTACCCATATCAAGTTTTGAATGTTGTCCTTGGAATATTCTCTTCCCTTATCCTCAACGGATGGTATCTTGATCTAAGATAAATCTTAGAAAAGACTATTTCTCATCACATTTAATCAAAAAGATCATTTATATGAGGTAGTGGATACCTATTTTTGATATTTACCTTATTCAACATTCTATAATTAATGTAAATTTGAAGAGTACCATCCTTCTTATTGACCAAGACAACTGGTGCACCCCATGGTGACACACTTAACCTAATCAACCCATTTTCTAATAATTCCTAGAGTTGGGCCTTCAATTCAACCAACTTTATGGTTGTCATCCTATATGGTAGCTTAGACTATGGTTTGGATCTAGGTATGATATCGATAGAGAAATCAAACTCATATCTAGGAGGTAAATCTGGTAATTTTTATGAAAATACATCATGAAAATTTATAAGAAATGGGTGATCTTCAAGAGATGGTTCTTTATATTCCTGCATTTCATTTATCTTGATTTTAAATGCTTGGCACCCTTTTCCTTGAGCCCTCTTGAGTTAAATTTTAGAAATATACCTAAGATTCAACTCTCTTTTCTTGCCCAAGATTTATGTTTGATTTTCAAAATCATCCAAACACTCAACCTTATTCAAGTAGCAGTCAACCTTGGCCTTAAGTTTTGAAATCCAGTTGACTCATAAGATCACATCATATGACCCTAGTGATGATACATATATATCCATTACTATATTTAATTCAAGGAACCTAATCTCTTCTTCAACTAAACACTTGTCAACCATGACTTTTGAGTCATTCTCATATTATACTAACCATGCATTTTCTATTAATCTAGCTCTTATAGATAAATTAATAATAATTTTAGGAGCTATAAAATATTATGTACCCCCTGTATCTATCGAAATGAAAAATGGATGTCTAAACAAAAGACCTGACAACTCTATGGGTGCTGCTTGAAATTTGGCTTGCTGATTATCAATTTTTGCATAAATTTATTGATGGAAAGTTCCCTATTGAGGAGGACCTTTGTGTTTTGAATTTTCCTAAGTGCGTTCATGAGCATAATATATGTAAATGAAACAACCTCTAGGTGGTCATTTCCTATTAGTTTATTGGTTTCCATTGAAACTGCCTTTGAAATGACAATTTTTTGTTGCATGACCCATTGTTAAATTTGGCATTCTAACTTTTGAAATATTTCTTGGAATCTCCACTCTTCTACTTCCAATTATTATTTTTAAAGTTGACTTATAATTTACAAACTTTTTCTTGAACTTGTCCCTAACCTGTGTAAGAGATTTCAACTTTATTCTTATTTGACTACCTTCTCAAAAAACTTGGTCCATGGTAGAAGGTCCATGGACATCCACCTCTCCAATGATCTAGGGTTTCCATCCCATGATAAAATTCTTAATATTTAACCTCTTATCTACTTATAACTGAGGTACATACTTTATAAGTTTGGTGAATTGCTCCTAGTATTAATTTTTCGACAAGTCTCCCCACTTTAGATTCTAGAAATATATGAGCTTTTGATCAAAATATAATTGTAGAAGCCATCGTGATCTGAACAAAGTAACAAATTACTCCCAAGTAGTGGTGGTTGAGTTAATATTCATTTCTATCTTTTTATTGGTCCACCATGTAACTACCTCACCAACCAATTGGTATGTTTCCCATACTAATTTAGTAACCTCAGAGTAGTTTCAAATCTCAAAATACTTCTCCATCTTAGTCAGCCATGATTCAAATCCATCACCTAGAACAGTTCCATCAAACTTAGGTGGATTCATCTTATTCATATCTTTAGCCAACTCTATAACTACTTGAGCTCTTGTATCTTGAGGGTTTTTCTACTCAGTGGGATGCT